>LPNX010088863.1:649180-688646 GCA_001517045.1 Pseudotsuga menziesii | reverse complement strand
GAAATCAAGTGCTCTTGCAAGCCAAGAGCAGACTTAGCAATCAAAATAAGGTCATCTGCATACAAAAGAAGCCTTATCACATACTTGCCCATGAGGATGCCATCCCCGCCCTCTAAGTTTAACCACTCTTCAAGTTTGTCAATATATAAGCCAAAAAAGGGTAGGGGATAATGGGCACCCTTGCTTGACCCCATTATCGCTTCTAAAACTTTTGGAGATACCATCTGATGTTCTGATTTTGACTTTGACCTCCTCATATAGCCTGTGAACAACTTCTCTAAGATGTATAGGAACCCCAAGTTCCTCCATTCTGTGCCATAGCTTATCCCTGGGAACCGTGTCAAAAGCTTTTTTGAAATCGACAAAGCAACAAAAGGCTTCACCTTTTTTCTCCCACACTTTTTCAATGATGTGCCTTAAAGTAATACCGTGGTCCACTGTGGAATGTTTAGGTCTAAAACCTGCTTGTCCTTTAGCACGCTTGTCCCTTTCTTCCGCCCACTTGCTAATTCTATTTTCTAGCATGCTTCCAAATAGCTTTGCAAACAAGGGGTTTATCATTATGGTCCTATAATTGGAGGGATCGTTGACATCCCCGCTCTTAAAAAGAGGAATTGCGAGGCTAGTTGTCCAATCTGTAGGGAATCCCTGCTGAATGATGTTGTTGAAGATTCCTGTGATGTTAGGTGCAAGAGTTTTCGAACCCCACTTTAGATATTCAGCTTGAAGTTCTACTAAATCTTTGGCTTTTCCAACACCCAACTTCTTAGTACCCACCTCAATCTCTTGCACTGTGAAAAGCTTAGTAATGGTGGCGGTGTTGACTAAGGGGGTAGGGGGTTCAACCTTAGGATTCCGCTCATAAAGTTGCCTTGCATACTCAAGCCACTGGTCCGCTGTAATATTGTTTTCTATTTGCTTCTTGCTCTATTGAAGTTCCTTCCAAAATAGTTTGGGGCTGTTTTTCCCAAGGAAGAATAGCTCTTCCCTCCATGAGACCATGAAATCATTTTTTTTTCTTATAATCTGCTTGTAGTTTTTTAGGTCTCTTTCTTTCCAGTTTGACTCTCTCTACCTTCTCCTTGCTCTTTTGCACTCCTCATCGAACCAAGCATTAACAGGAAAGCAATTTGTTTCTCGTTTCCTATTCTTTTCTCTTTTGCATTTTGTGAGTGCCCCTTGAATTAAATTAGTTAGTTGTTGATCATTAAGGCCTTGGGACAGAGTTTCTTCCCTCTTACAAAGTCTCTCTAATGCTTTCCTAAAGACATTACAGTTCTCTTGAGTCAAAAGAATTCTGCCCTTTGCAAAAGGTTGTTGAATGTGCTGATTTTTTGTCCCCATCTGATGCTTATCAGTCCAAGAAAGACTTAGATAGAACGGTTTGTGATCAGATTTTAAATCCTGGAGTTGTTCTCCAAATATAACTTCCTCCACTTTCTCACATAGGCCATGCGAACAAATTGCATAATCCACCACACTTGCTCCATTGTAGGTATGACAAGTGAAATTACTAGAGTTTGTCCATTTAGGCAAACCATTGCAGATTACTAAATTGAAAGTTTCGCATAAGGTAAGCAACTGTTCTCCAAAGAAATTGCAGCTTTTGTTGTCTTTTGAAATTCTTGTCCATTGATGAATTCTTTCTTTCGTAAGCCAAATAGGATTGCAATCTTCCCTTTGACAAAGAATGCTAGCTTGCTCACTTGCGGTCCTGGCGTTGAAATCTCCTACTAGAAGGATTTCACCTACTTGAGAATACTTCGCAATATCATTTTTTAATGCTGCAAAAGGGTCTTTATGGTCAAGCCCCCTCTGTTTGAAATTTTTTTAAACTTGTGGGGCGAAGTAGCATGCTGCAATTTTGATGTCATTTCCATTTTCTGATATTTTAAACCATATAAATTGTTTATTTGGGTCTTATTTTTCTAGTTTAATGTTACGATCTACCTTTTTCTTCACTAAGACCATGATACCACCGTGACCTTTTACATTCTCTACTGCCTTGTTCCATACTTCCAACTTCATATATTTTTCAAAAAAGGGTGTCTTGCACCCTTCATGTTGATGTGTTTCCAAGAGACATATTATGTCCCTATCTTTTGCACTAGGTCCTAACCCAGGTCCATGCCTCCACAGGTATCCTCTGCAGTTCCAACATACTAAGCTTAATGGAACACGGGTAGACCTTGATTTCTATTTGCTTTGGCATACAAGACTCAAAGTTGAGTCTACACCTCTATTTGCCCATCCTAACCTTGCTGCGATATTTTTGGCTAAGGAATTTGCTATCACTTCTTTATTATTGTTTTGTTGTCTTGCTTTAGAAGGAGGACCAAAAATAGCAATAACAACTTTGCCTTTGTATAACCATGCTCTTTTTCCCTCATCTCTCGCTACTCTGACCTTTGACAATTCTTTTTTCCTTTCCTCTTGTTGCATGATAGTTAAGTCTTCCTCTAGAAAAAAGCAAGCGCCCTTTAAAAGATGCTTCTTAGCTAGAAGAGTTTGCTTGTCACGTGCACTTGCCATGATGACTTTTATGGGCCTGGCTCTCTCATCACTGGGTTTACCCACCCTCCATACTTGGCAAATTTGGCCTTGCCAATTCAGCTTGTCTTTTAAAAAGTCGCTTGCAAGCTCTGGGGTACATTCATTCTTGCCATCCTCTCTTACACCTTTAATTATTATGTTTGTTGCTATGGCTTGCCTTTCTTTGGTTTTGTTGTCTCCTTGGCTGCTAGCTTCTTTTTCCTTTTCTATATTAGCATGCTTGCTAATAACTTGTGCCCACATTCTGGTATTTTTGGTGGAACCTCCATTTTCTGCTTCTCTTACTTCCATTCCCTGGTTATTTGTTTGTTCATCTATTTTCCCTTCAACATTGGGTGTTTTATGATTCAACACCCTCTCTCTTCCCCTGTTGATTCTTTCATTCTTTGCCAGTCTGCCTTCATATCTTGCCACTCATTCTTGCCTACCAGAATAGCTTCTTGCAACAATGTCGATTGCCCTTTTAAAACCTTGTTGCATTCTGCTAAACGTTGATTTTCTACTGTTAACAAATGATTTTAAGATCCCTATCATGCTCTTTGACTTCTAGAACCTCCACTCTCCTCTTGATATTGAGTAGCTCTTGTACATATAGATCAGATGACCAGGTGAGAGGTGTGGATGTGGGACTGTATAGAGCAGGATCAGTGTTGTTTTTACCCCTGTTGCTACCACATCTTGGCCATAAATACTTGTTTGTTTGTTTGTTAATCTTCCTTTGAAGTTGTGTTCTCCTTGTCTCCTCCCACTTTAGATTGTTGGAGACATTACCACCATACACACTCTTTTTGGTCAAATTGGCCTAGTTAAACCACTATCCTAAATATTATTGACATTAATTGACATTAGTGGAACATTAAATGTCATCATCCAATCTCACCCACGCCTACCTTCAGTCAAGGAGGCTAACTTAGCCTTCTCCTACATTCAGGGAGGTTAATTGGAGCACTCTGGGGGTGATCTGAGTGATATTAATGCACCTAATTGCTAACTGGTGGTTACAATCAATTAAACAGGTCAGTTAAGGTGCCTCCTCTAATTAAATATATTATTTAATGATTATTTAATGAACTGGAGTCAATAGGGGCACCTCCACCAACTTCTGATGTGCAGTTCAACTTCAATTAACCTCATCAGGGTTCACTGGAGTTAGTGTAGCGCTACCTCTTGATGGTTGGTGAGTTGTGGCATGTGTCTAATCTCTTTCAGTTGAGACTCATTCATTTAATGCACTTCAACTTCAGTTAGGGTTAGTTGAGTCAATTAGGGTTTTGATCAATGGTTAACTGAGTGTGGACCATGGCTTACAGTCAGTTAAGCTAGACTCACTCATTCAATTCGAATGACCTCCTTGAGGATTTGAATTGCTCATTCATTCATGCTTGTAGCATGACATTGTAATTGTAATCATTCATTCTTTATGTGAATACAGAGCGACTACTATTTCTGTAGACCGATTACACCATTTCATGAGTTATTTGTTGATTAATCTTTGATGAGATTGATTCTTTGTTTCTGAATCAATATACAAGATTAATATGGTATCATAGATTATGGCAAGACGAAGCTCTATCTCTCAAAAACAAGCTTTTTGACAGATTTCTGCATGAAATTTGAGCAATAGCTCAAAAATCCAGAACAGCACCAGAAGCCAAGGCTTACCACTTAATACCCCAAGTAAAGAACTTATTGATCAAGCTTGCTTGATCAACTATGCTGGGTGTGATGAAAGCCTAAAATGTGCAGGCTATCCGACCTTACAGTGCCCCTTTTGTTGTGATTTGCAGGTTTTAATAGGTACAACTTTGAATGGACCCATCAGTCCCTCTTCTCACCCCATTCACAAGCTATTCAGAATGGAAGTTGAAGATGATTACATCTCTAAAGAGACGAGGTCTCCATGAGGTTTCAATTGGACTTGGAAAAGAGTCTTATCAGAATGAGAATGACTGGCTAAATGACGGTGATAGAGCTTTTGGAGCAATATGTCTGGCCCTTTCTCCTAGCTTGCGCTACCTTATTGGTTTTGCTGAATACCCGAAGGATCTCTGGACAAAATTGGACAGAACCTTTGGCAAGCACAATGAGGATCATAATAACAATTTGGAGATCACATCCAGCACCACAAGAGCTCTTTACTCAAAAGTCTCAGCCTCTACTCTCTCTGATGAAGTTGTTTAAGATGAAGATGAAGCAGAATCTTCTACACAGACAATTCGAATTGAAGAAAGTTTCCATGCAGTGACTCCTTCTCCTGATGCTTCGGAAGTTCATGAGATCTCTGATATCTCATTTCCTCATATTGCTGAAACAAAAGAAGACATTTGAATCTCTGATATTGAAGAAAAATACTGCTGCACTTCCATGCAAACATTCACCGATTACCAGAGTGATCCATTCACTCCCCATGATCTAGATCTTCCAGCAAATTCCTGCAAGATTGCATGCACCAAAATTCAAAATTTTGAAGAAGAAGAAAGTTGTGCATCCACCATCTCGGTTAACCATTTATTTGAATCTGATGTGAACCTTATTGGATCTGATATGATCTTATTTAGATCTGATCTGATATTTCTTGGTTTAATATATCAAATTCATAATCTTCCAATACTGCTTGTAGTTGTTCTCATCAACGGTGTGAAGAAACAAGTACCGCAAGTCTCCCTCGAAACTGTTGCTGGGGATTTGATTTCATTTCACATTTTTGGATCTGTTGTGAACCTATTTGGATCTAATTTACTTTCTGATATGATATTATTTGGTTAAAATTTTAAAATCCAAGAGCTTTCAGTACTGCTTGAAGCTGCTCTCACCAATTTTGGTGTGAAAAATCAAGTACCGCACTTTCTCTTCAAAACTGTTGGGGATTTGGTGTTGGTTTCCTCTTATGAGGTTGCTGCTATTTTATTTTGTGAATCATTAGCTATTTCTGAAGCTATATCATATTATGGAGCTCAAGCATTCGCTCTCCACAGTTCCAGGGCTTCTCTACCTTTGGTCACATTCTCATCTCCTCACAGAACTAGTAAAGAGGAAGACATTCTGCATCTGCTTGGACACTTGCTCCTAAGAATTGGGGCTGATTTTACCAGTCATGGTTTTCTGTTCAATGCTGCAACATATCATTTTCTTGAGTGTTCCACACATGGCTTGAATCCTCAAGAACCTTTGCTCTCTCTTCAGATGATTTCAGCTGCTCTACATGGGTCCAGTTTTCACCATGCAGTTGTTTATATTTCTGGTTCAGTTGAGTGCATTGTTCTTCTTCCAAAGTGGAAGATTCCTCCATACATATTCATTTAGTTTGGATTCATAGGTTCACATGCATAGTCTCAGGATGCTGCTGCATAGAAGAACCAATTCTTGATTTGCTGCTTAGTTTGAGGGGGGGTATTTTTCCCATGTGGTTTTCCCCGTTTCCTTGGTTATATTAAGCAGTTACTTTATTGTACAAGGTGACCTATGGCCTTTGTTTCCGAGGCCCTAGCATTTTTATGCATTTTGTTTTCTAACTCCTCCTAAGTATAGCTTAAGGGGGGGTGTTGGAGACATTTACCACCATACACACTCTTTTTGGTCAAAGTGGCCTACTTAAACAACTATCCTAAGTATTATTGACATTAATTGACATCAATGGAGCATTAAATGTCATCATCCAGTTTCACCCACGCCTACCTTCAGTCAAGGAGGCTAACTTAGCCTTCTCCTACATTCGGGGAGGCTAATTGGAGCACTCCGGGGGTGATCTGAGTGATATTAATGCACCTAATTGCTAACTTGTGGTTACAATCAGTTAAACAGGGCAGTTAAGGCGCCTCCTCTCATTAAATATATTATTTAATGATTATTTAATGAACTGGAGTCAACAGGGGGGCCTCCACCAACTTCTGATGTGCAATTCAACTTCAGTTAACCTCATCGAGGTTCATTGGAGTCAGTGTAGCGCTACCTCTTGATGGTTGGTGAGATGTGACATGTGTCTAATCTCTTTCAGTTGAGACTCAATCATTTATTGCACTCCGACTTTAGTTAGGGTTAGTTGAGTCAATTAGGGTTTTGATCAATGGTTAACTGAGTGTGGACCATGGCTTACAGTCAGTTATGCTAGACTCACTCATTCAATTCGAATGACCTCCTTGAGGATTTGAATTGCTCATTCATTCATGCCTGTAGCATGACATTGTAATTGTAATCATTCATTCTTTTTGTGAATACAGAGCGGCTACTATTTCTGTATACCGATTACACCATTTCATGAGTTATTTGTTGATTAATCTTTGATGAGATTGATTCTTTGTTCCTATATCAATATACAAGATTAATATAGACGGGTAGCTCTCCATTTTAAAATACACTGAAACTATTTGGCATTAACCCAAAACCACTTCCCTGTTTTGCTCGAGGAGGAAATTTTCACTTGACCTAAGCTGTTAGTTATGGGTGATGCCAGGTGTGAATTCATTGTTTAGAGAAACAAAGGTGGTAGACAATGCAGAACTGAATACCTGGGACCAAGAGAGACTTGTTGTTTTTCTCTTGTCCTCTTGTCGTTTACCTGGGACCAAGAGAGACTTGTCTTTTCTCAACCGGGTCTCTTTCAAGTTTACCTACTTGTCTACCTACTTTACCTGCTTTCCTGCTTGCTAGCGCTGCTATCTTCCTTCATTCACGTTGTCGCTGCCTTCTGCTACCTGCTACCTTCACATTTCCTGCTCCTCACGCTGGATGTCCTCATGCTGCTCCTTGCTGAATGAAGCTGCTACCTGCTCCTCACGCTGCTCACTATGCCCTCACCCTGCTCACGGTGCCCTGCCTACTAAAATTAACCTGCTACGGATCCCTCCTGCTCCTACTATGGATCCCTCCTGCTAGAGCTCCCGGCTGCTCCTTCTCACGGCTCCCTCCTACTCCTGTTACGGCTCCCTCCTGCTACCCAAAAGCTCCATCGACCTGTAACCTACATTGCGATGTTTATATGTGTTGATTTGGAGGCTTGGACCACTCTTTAGTTCCTTGATGTTGCTCATGGACACAAAAGTAAAAATAAAAATGTACTATCCAAAATCTCCACGGACCTGTAACCTGCATTGTGATGCTTATGTGTGTTAATATGGAGGCTTGGACCACTCTTTGGTCCCTTGATGTTATGGATGACTTGATGGTGTTTTGCTTGGTTACTTTCTTATCTTGGAGATGCATTACACTTTGTTTTCACCTGCATAGGATGGTTGACATGATGACCCTCTTCACCCCCTTGGTGTGATAATGTCCTAGTCATTATGGGTTAGGCTGGCATTACATCCTCATCTTCATTGGTTGACTTCATTATGGCATTAAGTATATGACTTGAACTCTCTTTTTAACACAGTTTTACAAGGTTTATTTGATGGCATGATGTAGTTGGCATGGGGGGGTGACATGTTATTGATACCTCATTGCTCTAACACCCTAGCACTCTTGGAGGTTTCTCTTACATGGATCTCTTGATCATGATGTGTACTATGATTTGGCGTGGAGTCCTTGACTAGATCCAGGGTAAATCTATTCTTATTTTCTTGTTGACGAGAACTCTACAAGAAGCATAAACATTATATCTTTCTTGGAGCATATGTGATGAAGTATACTTTTTCTTACAAGTATGTGTGGCTTTCTTTAGTCCTTCATGGGGATCTCTTCCAAGCTAGCTAGTTGGATTAAGGAAAGGTTTTGATGGTGAATTTTAAGGAAAAGGAGAGGGATAAACCAAAAACATCTATTGCATCAATATGGCCTTTGTTCAATGTTAGCATTGTTTTTTACAAGATAGACGAATCCAACGTGCCATCCCCTCATCAATTTCATGGTGCAATAAAAAATGGACGGATGAGTCTTCATGAAAGAGATTGATGTTCTTGGAAAATACAAGGGTCCAGCATATATGGGCGAGTTGTTCATGCATGTCATTGTAGAAGTGGGTGTTGATAGTTGTGTTCAAATGATCACAAATAATGCACCTACTTGAAAGATTGTCAACTTAATTGTAGAAACTAAATATCCACAAGTAATTTGACAGCTTGCATTGTGCATTCTTTTGATTTAGCACTTAAATTAATCACTTTGAATGTCACATGGATGGGAGAGTTGATTGATGATGCATACAAAATACATAACTTTGTACGAGAACACACACACTCCCCCACAATCTATAAAAATTTCACGTATTTACCATTGTTGAAGATTATAGATACTTGGTTCAACTCCTCATTCATCAGGCTTAGAAGTTAAGGGAGGTCAAATTCAAACTTGCATTTTTGGTTCAGAGTTTTGGAATTTCTGGAGAATGAAAGATGAAATGCATCAAAAAAATTAAGGACATTGCACTCAATGATTGTTGTTGGGAGAGGGTAGATCTTAGCATTGAGCCTCATGACCCCTTCATTTATTTTTTGTGGTTTGTAGATACAAATCAAACCATATTAGGAAGATGTTTATGTGGGGTGAGACTTTATTGTTGAGTCTTTGGAGTGAATGAAGGAAAACATTTTCTAAAATGAGTGATTCGAGTATCATACATTGGTAGAGATCTCATTGACTACCATACAAAATATTCTTGTTCGCATGCAAGACAAGAATTGTACACCTTTGCATTGCTTGGCTCACTTCTTGGGACTATCATGAGTGGCTTGATGTTGGGCCTATATGCAATTCCTCCTCACATGAAAATGGATATTTAAAAGGATTTAGATTGCATGAAGTTCATTATATCAATATAAATCCACCCTTCACAAGGAGAACAAAGTTTTCATAAAGTGTTCCACTACAACCAACAAATTTAAAGGCTATATTAAGTTGTGATCGGAAACAAGGGAGCTTAAGAATCCCTATGTTTGTTTGACAACATACGGAAACATTCACTATTCTTCAACAATTAACCAAAAGGATCCTTTGTGAGTGGAATTGGAGCGGATAAGGGAATGTGCAAACTTTGAAAAAGAGCAAGCTTAAGCATTTCATTGCAAAGACACTAGTGTATGTACACACCAACCTTCATATTATATACAATATGAGGGGAGACTGCTCAAATGGAAGGATAAAAATATTGGATTCAATTCCTAATGATCTAAGTTTTGACAAAAAATTTGAGTGACCAACTTGTAACTTAATGCATTGGTTCTAGAGCCAATCACTTTTGATGATGATGATGGTCTTGAGGGGTCAACTTCCACACCGTTAACAATAGATATAGATTAGGAGGAGGGATGAGAGCATAGTGACCATGGAAATAGTAGTGATGGTGGTGGTTATAATGAGTTTTCTTATGATAAATATGCTTCTACAAGAGGACAAACCATAATATTTGCTTACTTCCTTATATTTTGCATTTCAGCATTGGCATTCCCATCTATCATCTTATCTATATAATACATTTTGAAGACATCAAATGATAAAACCATAGTTTATGGTTACTTATTAATCTATGATGTATGTTGTATTCTTGAAACCTATATGTTTGTATCATTAATAAATGTCTATTTGAAATTTTCTATCTGCTCAAAAAATGTACATCCTTGTGTATATACTATTATATTTTATTTTTGTAAAAAATAATTATATATACACTATTTGTGTATCCCTCCACGACCTATTTTGAGGGTCTACAAGTCGCATATTAAATACTCGAATCCTTACATCCTCATGCCAAGTGACTTAGTTGGACAACTATTATTGTACCAAGAGTTGGTTTTGGGGAAACACCATCATTGAAATGCAAATGTCGAAATATGTGGATTTGGCTCAAATCGTAAAACCATATTGCAAGAATCGAGAACAATTATGAGTCCCTAACCAAAATGTAGAAAACAAGTCCTATAAACATCAAGTTCTACACCTTAATGTTTGAGTTTCATCGTGTTATGTTAAATGAACATACCTTCTTCATGTAAGTCTTGCATGCATGTGGTTGAGCACAATGCATGACGGATGAAAATATTTTTATAACTAAGTATGTAACATTACAACCATTCTCCTATGTAAAAGAGGAGGTTGTTTGGATGTTGGTGTGGCATGGTTGATGGAGCATTAGAATAACTCTTGAAACTATGCTCCATACCTACAACAAATAATATTAGGACATCTTTATTTTATCTAAAATCCTTAAAGCATCATCAATCATTTGGAATAAATCTATCTTCCTTCACTTTTATGCTACCTTGTTGATGAAAATGTGTGAGAACAAGGAATTATGTAGCTTATTAACATATTTGACTAAAATTTTCCCTTGCCTATTGTTACCCTACTTATTTGCATGAGGGGTTTTCTTAGCTGCAAGATGAATTCTAGGCAATGTTGTGGAGGTTTCTAGGAATGTTTCACCTTCTGGCAACCTCCGATGTTTTTGCATATCTGGGCGATACAATAATAGTGAGGAGTATCATCAGTAGTCTTGGGTCTAGCATTTTTTATGATTTTTAAAACTACTATAAAATATTGAACAAAGTATTATGTCTGATTACTTGATAGAAAAAAATCACCCTCAGTCACAACATATATCTACAAGTTTTCATGGAGTTGGTTAATTAAAGAGAGGACTTGATTTGAAGTGAGGAAAATAAAGGGTCGTTACTAGCAGACATTCCATGGAAAAAGGTTTTTCAATATGTATTTGTGCGAGTTAATTTTCATCACCTTCTATGCCATTTCTTATCATTTTGCAGGCTACTAGTAGAGGGTTAATTATGAACAGTAGCAGGATCATAGATATTTATGAAAACAAATTCGACCTTTGAGAGCTACAAGAATCTTGGAAATTGTTAAGGATTTGTGTCTTATGGTTTGATGGAAAAGTTAGGAGTACTAATTCAAAGTTCATGCATGTTTCTTACATTTAACAACAATAAACAATATCATTTCTACTTTTGGGGAAAATGTGCATAAAACACAATAGGTAAGTAGCATCATTTCAAGCCTGAGTATATTTTGAGCACCATATGAGGTAATTTCCTAAAAGTATAGCCCCAAAGAGCGGTTTTATGTGTGCTAAAATTCCAAACAACTGGAGGAATGAGAAAATATGGGTGTTTCCATGAGAATAAACGCTGAAGAGATCTAACCTAAGCTTTGCATGCTAGGGCCAACCTGGGGTTTGAGTTAAATTACACAAAGTGGATCCATGCCATTTTTTGATGATGAGTAAGTAATTATACATTGATCTCGGCATTTATTTTGGATCAAAAGTTCATTTCCTCTAATCATCTTGAAGACAACTCTTGGGTCATTTTCCCTCTATCGCCAGTTTCCAGTGTTCCACGAGGACGCGCCTCCCAGGGTCGGGGGCTCACCCTCTACGCTTCCCACGCCCCTGGGGCTGGGGGGCTCCATGGGAAACGTTTCCTAGCGCTCCATGGGAAACGCGAGTCTAGGAGTTTCCTGGATTGGGGGGCTCCCACATGCCCCTCTGACAGGCCTCCACTGCCCTCGATTTTTAAATTTTTTTTACTTAAAAAAGAAATGGTTCATCTTAAATTTTAGGCTTTTACACTAAATGGTCATTTTCAAATGAAATTGAAACAAATAAAAAGAAACAAATATCGATATGATATGCTTGGCTATAACGATTAAATTAAATTACACTAAATTCTTCGCGAACATAAGCATGCTAGTATGCAAATGGTGATGGGATGAGGAATTGACATGTTTATATGTTGGGGTTCATATTTTTATTATTTTTCTTTTTTCTTTTTTATAATTTTAGAGACCAACTCCCCTATGTTAGGGACCCTGACGCCTCCCCGTCCCCCAAAATACCCCCAAATTTTGGGGTGTCTCTACACGTCTCCAATGTGTGTTTCCCCGCTCCCACGCCCCCCCGTCCCAGAAACTTGGTGGAACACTGCCAGTTTCTTAAACTATTAGCAATTATATAGAGACCAGTTCACGATATGGAATTATTGAAAGAAGGTCTATATTGGAGGCTCTAATACTTTTTTTTTGGGAAATCAAACATGAGGCATAATTGGGATATTTTTCATTGGCGATCGTGTAACACTAAATGTGTTAATTTATTTTAAATTAATTAAAATTCAACCTAACCATTGCTATATACCTTCCAGAGTTGAGGAGTGTTGGAAGAGCCTAAGTCTGCTAGTCGACTAGGTCCTTCGACTAACTACTTTTAAAGTATATCAATAGATTATGTCGACCTCACAGGTAGTGTCGGTTAGTTGAACTAACAAATAGTTATGTAACCTCTTGTAAATAATATAAATAGGTCGGAGAGCCGGATGTAGAAGCAATTCGATCTATGTAATCAACCCTATATGTGTTCTCTTGAGTAATATAAATACTTGTTGTTCTATCTACCATTACTTGTCTCTTGTTTGTATCATTGCTTATATAATCTATAATATGTATCACTGGTAACTATGCAATCTGCTTGACTACAACATTGGTTCTGTTGCTGGTGGTACATGTAGAAGATCACAATGATCATGACCTGATGATATCAGAGCAAGATATTGTTAGGATATTTAGGCACTTAGGAGTTAGTTAAGATCAACTTGTGTAATATATCCGTTAAGTAAAGTATGTTTCTTTAGTATGCATTAGTATGTGTAAATATTATAATCTAACGGTCACGATATGTTCTAGACATAAAGTGATCTGACGATTCAACTTCTCTTAGATCATACCTACCGTTGATCTGTGGCTTAACACCCGATTGGTCCATGATCTCTATTTAAAGAGCATGGAGGGTCCTTGGCTAGTTGATCGATTATGAGAAACTCATTTGTAACTTTCTTTCTTTTGCATATCATTTGTAACTTTCTTTCTTTTGCATAATAAATTGCTCCAAGTAGCTATTTGGCTGAGGCCATGGACTGTTTCCCTCTCAAGGGTTTTAAACACATAACAAACACCGGTGTATTGATTTGTGATCTATCTGTGTGAAGTGGTTTATCTAGGTGTTCGGTCTTTTGGGAGTACCCTATGTACCCGAACATGGTATCAGAGCGTTTATGAAGAGCCGCTTCCGGTTTTGATCAAGATCTGGAACCGGTGTTGCTGAAACTTTGAAAGGGTTTCTGGTTCTAGAGTTTCTATGCATTTGTGGCCCGTGGGAGCTATTCCATTGCGTCCAGAGCATCGTTTCCATTGGGAAAAAGTTTTCAGTTCATCTAAAACCATTTCTGTTTGATCCATAAACATCAATTTCGGCAAATCTAAAGGTATAATGTTACTATGACGAATTTGTTTTATTTTTTTTTAAATATCTCATATTTTATCAATTTTATTATTAGATCTTTATTGTTTTAGTATCGGACTGTTTCCTTCCCTAGATGTGTATGCTCTTTGTCGTGCACCTTGCGCGATCGCAACGAATCAGAAACAGAAAGGGATTTTTTTTTTGTCTTCTCGGCTACGTACGCTCTTTGTCGTGCACCTTGTGTGATCGCGGCGAATCGGAAACAACAAGAAAACTTGAAAATGTAGACTTTCCGGGAAAGCTAACCAAGATCTAACCCCATATTGTGGAAATTTATTTATTTATTTATTTTTTTTTAAACGGGTTTTGTTGTGATTTGCAAGAAAAAAGGCAAGCACGGAGACCAAGAGAGGAGTAAAAAAAACCCTTCATCTTTCCCTTCTTCTACATACCTTTTAAACTTAGCTCACTTGGTTCAAAGTTGTTTTATTCCTTAATAGGTCTTGAGTTCAAGTCATATTAAGTTATTTTTTAGTGCATGCAATTTCTATTTTCAAGTTACTTTATTGTAAAAATACATCTCATTTAAATAAAATAAAAAGTGAGTCACTTAAATCTTTTAATTTATTGCCACACTATTTAAAGCAACATTATTGTAAAAGTGATTCACTTAAAAGCAACTTTCTTGTAAGTGATTGTCAAAGGTTTATCTTGGAAAGAAGGGGGTTTTCTTTTTCTAGTTGGTCAAGTTAATATATGCCACATCACTATTGGGGACATCTTCAACATTTTCTTTGATCAAGCATAACTTCATCATCCAGAATCAGTTTTTAGTGTCGTTTTTTTTTAAACGGCCTAATTTTTCGAGCTCTGTGCATCTAGACAGATTGTTTCTATTCTTTCGGCCATTATTTTACAATATGTCCGCCCCTTGTGATATTATACTTACCAATTCTAACTATTTCTCATGGAAATCTCGTATGGAGGATGTTCTACGAAGTAGGGACTTTTCAGAATTACCTCAGGGAAAGAAATAGAACCCACTGATGATGATAAGAAAATAAAATGAGCAAATAGATGTGATGAAGCTCATGGATTGATTGGGATTTCAATGTCTACTGATTTGCGATTCCACATATCTGGAATTAATGAACCTGATAAAGCTTGGGAAAAGTTGGAATCTGTGTTTGGTAAACATAATGAAATTCGAGGTAATTAACTTGAGAATGAGTTGATTTCTTTGAATCCAAGTGATTTTTCACGCATTCAAGATTATTTATCTAAGTATAAAATTCTTAAACTCTTATGTGAAGAATGCAAGATTAAGAAAGAAGACAAACAATGTATTTATCATATTCTTTCCAAACTTGGACCTGCATATTCTATTTTTGTATCTACATTTTACTCCATGAAAGAATCCTTGACTACGGCTAGCTATCAAGAGCCTAGTCTTGAATCCTTTTGTGATTCATTAATTAGAGAGCAAGATAAACTCATTCACCTTGGAATAATTAACAATGCAGATACATCTGGGAAAGCCTTATTGTCCCAACAGAAAGAAAACTCCAAGCCTCCCAAGAAACAAAATTTTCGCAATAATAAGCCAAACAAGGGTCACAAACCCTCTCACTCAGCTCCTTCTTTAAAAAATGACAAAGGATCCAAGCCAAAAGGAAAGAAGAATGAGCGTAATTGCATTTTTTGTGGGAAAGATAATCATGATGAATCTAAGTGTTTCAAGAAGATGAAAACCTTGAAAGAAACAATGAAGAAGCACAACATCAGCCTATATTCGTCTTCAGAATCTACCTCTCATGGACATGCACTTTGTGCTTCTGGTTACTCTTATACTGCATCTTCTTATTCTACTTCAAATGAATGGCTCATTGATTATAGAGCATCTTATCATATGGCTAAGGATCAAGCCATATTTTCTACTATGCATGAATGTAACACCAAACAAATATTTGTTGGTGATGATAGATCTCTAAGTGTTGTAGGATCTAGAACAGTTCCAGTAGAAAATGGTCATTTTAGTGATGTACTATGTGTTCCAAGAATTTCCTGCAATTTATTATCAGTTTATCAAATTATTCATTCGGGTGAAGGTAAAACTGTGACATTTACACCTCACCAAGTTGTAATCAAGGATTTTAAAGATCCTCAAAATGTCCTTGCTACTGGAACTGTTGATTATATTACCAGGTTGTACAAATTTAACAACTTTGGGTCATCACCTTTTCCTTCAGTTTTTGTTGCTCATAGTGATAACTTGAGCAAACTTTGGCATGAGAGATTTGGTCACTTAAATTATCGCTCATTGCAACAACTATGTAAAGACAATATGGTGACTGGTCTTTCGATGGTATCTTGCAAGGATGGTGTTTGTTCCGGTTGTGTACTCGGAAAACATCATCAAGACAGTTTGAAAAACGTGCCTCTTGGCATGCCTCGGTTCCCTTGGAGCTTGTGCATAGTGACTTGTGTGGTCCTCTTCCATTTGCTTCCTTTTTGGGTTTCAAATATTTCTTAACTTTCATTGATGACTACTCCAAAAGCACTTGGGTTTACTTCCTAAAACTTAAGAGTGAATTATTTAACATGTTCTTGGCCTACAAGGCCCTTGTTGAAAAACAATCTAGTCATCAAATTATTAAGTTAAGATCTGACAATGGAGGAGAATCTGTTAACAAAAAGTTCACTACTTTCTGCATTGAACAAGGAATCCAACAACACACTGTTCCATATACACCACAACAAAATGGTGTAGCTGAACGAAAGAACCACACGTTAAAAGAAATGGTTAATTGTATGATCCAATCTAAGGGACTGAGTCTTCAATATTGGGATGAGGTCATAAATTGTGCAAATTACATAGTTAATCGCACACCCACTAAAGTTTTACAAGGTATAACACCGGAATAAGCATGGAGTAAAATTGAACCAGATGTAAGTCACTTCCATGTGTTTGGTAGTGAAGCATAGGCTCATATTCTGGATGAAAAACGGAAAGCATTGCAGCCTAAAAGTGAAAAGTGCATATTTATTGGATATTCTGAAGATGTAAAAGGTTATAGACTTCTTCAGCCACATTCTCATGATATAATCATTAGAAGAGATGTTAAATTTGATGAAAAACTCTTGGCCTGCAAGCCTAACTTTGCGGGTGTGCCACCTTTGGCCTACGAGCCTGATTCGATGATTGTGCCTTCTTCTACTCCCAACTTCCTTGATAGGTTTCCAACTCCAGTTTCTGATGATGAAAGTGAGGATGAAAATCCACCTCCGCCTACTCACGTTCCTCTATTTGCACCAGCACCAATGCTTCCTCGATGGGTATGTTCAACATGTGAAGCAGCCGGTGATCTTGTCGGTGATCCTAGAGATCAACGTCGAACATGTTCTCAGTTTCAATGAGCCTCTTCTCTTTTGGCTCAAGATTCTGAGAGTCATGATCTAGAAACTTTTGCAGAAGCTTCAGGAAATCTAGATTGGGATGCAGCTATGGATGAAGAATATTGTTCCTTAATGGCGAATGATACTTGAGATCTTGTTCCTCTTCCAAAAGGAAGAAAACTTGTCAGATGTAAATGGGTCTACATAACTAAGTATGCATCAGATGGAACTCTTGAAAGATTTAAGGCAAGGTTAGTTGCCAAAGTTTTTTCCCAAGTTGAAGGGATTGACTACAATGAAACCTTTGCTCCTGTCGTGAAAATGAACTCCATCCGCCTTGTTCTTTCCCTTGCAGCCTTACATAACTGGGAATTCCATCAAATGGATGTTAAGTATGCCTTCTTACATGGTGATTTATAGGTGGAAATTTACATGGAACAACCTCCTTGATATGTTTAGAATAACTCTAGCATTGTCTGTCGCCTTAAGAAATCCTTATATGGCCTTAAGAAAGCTCCTAGAGCTTGGTATGCCAAAATGGATAGCTTCTCCTTGACACTGGCTTTTCTAGATGCCATTTTGACCCCAATGTCTATACCAAGAAAGTAGGAAACCATCTCATCATACTTTTTCTTTATGTTGATGATCTTATCCTTACTGGTAGTGACCCTAAACTTTTAACCCATGTGAAATCCAGTCTTAAGCAAAATTTTGAAATGTCAGACTTCATACATTTGCATTATTTGCTTGGTCTCCAAGTCTTGCAAACCAAAGAAGGAATCTTTTTTTCTCAGTCTAAGTATGCTTGTGACCTTCTTCGTCGCTTTCACATGGAAGATTGTAAACCAACCCCTTCTCCCTTCCAGTCTGGAGTCAAACTTTTGGCCACTTGTACTTCACCTAAAGTAGATGCCACCTTGTTGGTAGTCCCTTATACTTGACTCATTCCCATCCTGTTGTTGGTCGTGTTGCCCATTATATACAAACACCTCATGAAAGTCACTGGAAAGCAGCAAAAAGAATACTTTGATATATTCGAGGTACAATTTAGTTTGGGATTCATTACAGTAAAGGGGGGGAACCTTTATTAGTTGGTTTCACTGATTCAGATTGGGTCGGCGATCCTGATGATCGAAAGTCCACTGCAGGCTATGTTTTCAGTCTGGGATATGGATCTGTCACTTGGGCTTGTAAGAAACAACAAGCTCTTGCTCTTTCTTCAGCAGAAGCAGAATATCGAGCCGCAGTTAATTCTAGTCAGGAAGCTTTATGACTTCGACATATCCTTTCAGATTTTGGATTCGAGCAGCAGCAGCCTACTCCACTTTGGTACAACAATCAAATTCCTATCAAGCTTTCCAAAGATCCAATTCTATATCAACGCAACAAACACATTGAGCTACACATGCAATTCATCATAAATCTTGTTCATGATCCTGTTCTTGAAATGCTCTATTGCCCTACAGATGGTCAAGTTGCAGACATATTCACCAAGTCTCTTACAGAAGCTAAGTTTTCTAAACTTCGATATATGTTAGGAGTTCAAGAATGTGTCATTAAGGGGGGATAGGCTCTAATGCCTCCTTCCTTGTCCTAATAGTGCCACTTTTGTAAATCCTTCAATCCTATCCCAAGTTGTTCTTAAGGGGGGGTGTTAGGATATTTAGACACTTAGGAGTTAGTTAAGATCAACTTGTGTAATATATCTGTTAGGTAAAGTGTGTTTCTTTAGTATGCATTAGTGTGCATTTGTAAATATTATAATCCGACGGTCACGATATGTTCTAGACATAAAGTGATCTGACGGTTCAACTTCTCTTAGATCATACCTATCATTGATCTGTGGCTTAACACTCGATTGGTCCATGATCTCTATTTAAAGAGCATGGAGGGTCCTTGGCTAATTGATCGATTATGAGAAGCTCATTTGTAACTTTATTTCTTTTGCATAAAAATTTGCTCCAAGTAGTTATTTGGCTGGGGACGTGGACTGTTTCCCTCTCGAGGGTTTTAACCACGGGACAAACATCGGTGTAAAAACTATCTACACAATTATGCTAGAAGAGACAAGTTGAATATCACTCAAGAAAGAGATAAATTATTCTTCGAGATGCATGAAAAGTTTTTTGAAACCGTACCAATCACACTGAAAACAAATCTTGGATGAAAAGACCCATGCTTGAGAACGAGTGACAACTACTCCAAACACTAACCTGAGGAGGCCACACGAATTTCTTAGAGTGGTTCGAAAAAATTACTAACAAGTTTTTTGAAGAACGCGCTATTGAAGAACACGTTTCTATCGATAACATCAAGGAAAGGTTCTACAATGACCTCACTGATCAATTTTTGTGTTCACTACCAATGCTTTTGTTTAGATTTTTTATTGACAAAAGAGTAGCACATATTTTTGAACCTCGACCACTACTGTTAACGCCACCTAAAAAAACAAACTGGAAAGAAAAACAAAGGAGGTGAGAAAACTTCGTATAAGAGAGAGAGAGTGTGAGAATACTTCCTCAACAAATGAAAAGTTTTCGGGCCATTAAAAAGTTTCCAGGTCGGTAATGTGGGGGTGGCCGACCACATTCTAATAAAGTAAATGAATAACCGTCGACAGATGAAGACACGACATGACCACCGGTAGGAAATCAAAATATAAAAAGGAAAAAATATAACAATGACACACAAAATCACTCTGGATATCCAAAAGATCGAACGAGAGAGGAGGAGGAAGGTGTGCTCCAGAAAGAAAGAAAATTAAGCATAGTGACAAAGACAGAAGGAAATCTGCCAAATTCGAGTCAAGTTCAATAGGAAGAGGGCGTCGATGAAGATATTCCACCTATGGATCAAGATTTATGGGTCAAGCATGGTAGATCTCTCCAAGTAAATATAGTTGATACTATAACACCGCATTCCCCGCTACATCTTACCAGGAGCGCCCAAGTGCAAGACATTGTTGAATTATATTTAGGACTCCATGTTGGTCAATCAGGCATATGGAGTCAACGAAACTATAAAGGAAATGAAGTTGACGGACTATTAATTCATCAACTGCAAGAAGGGAATTTGGTTACCTTTCAACCTGAATTCTCTAGTCATAGTTTTCATCTACTTTATTCAAAATGTGAAGAAGCGCCCCCCCCCCCAACCACATACATTATTGAACAGTTCACCAAGTCATTTGGTATCACCAATAAGGAGCAAATCCCAAAGCGAGCAAAAATTTACTTGCATATCGAAATAAGCAAGATAAGAAAGTCGACTTCTGACAGTCGAAAAAAATCCAACTAACACCGAAGATGGTATTTTCGAAAGTGGAGAGTACACTCACTCGGAAAAAATACATGTTGAAAACAACTGTGGAAGAAGTGTAGCCAAGGGAGGTAAACCACCATCACCACCATCGATGGGAGAAGTTGAAATAACAAACAAAATGATGCACATCACATCACATATCCCCCTCTATCAGTGAGACAAGGATCTAAAAATACAATGGTTCGTCTGTCAATCGATATGAGAAGCTAATGCCATCACCAGCGAAGATCGACAAATAATGCAATTTGTGGGTGCCCTTCAAAAACGAGCACGAACATGGTACATGACTTACATAGAAAAAAAAAGAAATGCAACAAAAGGTCAAATAAAACAATAGTTTATGCCCTTCTTCAAGACCCCTGATGCAAAACATCTCGCGATTAAAAAGTTGAAGATTACTGCCCAAAATCCGACATAAACTTTCAGGAGTATGATAAACGATTCAAATATTTATTGAGCCAAATTGAATACAACATCGACAAACAACTACTGATCCAATGGTTCGTGGCATGGCTATTACAAAAAATTAGAATGCATATTCGATTGGACAACTTCAATACATATGAGGATGTGTTGATGAAATCACTACAAATAGAAATGGATGAGGATGATCCCATAGTCCTTGTCGATCGACGCATCGAATAACAACTCAAAAATATGTAGAATTCTATCAAGGAAATGAGCCTTAGGGGAAACGAAGTATGGTGTACAAAATGCTCCACAATTGGCCATGCAAATGACTACTGTCGATAGGAGGATCGTCGACAATATGCCCGATTCGTACAATCAAAGTGTTTCTGTGACATCTGTTCAGAGCATGACTCACATACGGCAAAATATTTCCCATCCAACATGAAGAATGAGCAAGCTCATTGGTGAGATATATATAAAGTTAAAAATCATTCCACATCAGAGTGTTAGCTAAACTTGAAGAATAGATAGAACTATCATGTAGTACATTATACCAATGTTGTTAACCAAAATGATAACAATGAAAGGAATGTTAATAGAAACGACCAGAATGACAGAACTAATTATTATCCAAGATATGATGGTCTACGATATGATCGACAGAACAAATACATCTACTGACGAGAAGGATTCCAAGGGAGAGGTCGAATCAATGGAAACCGAGAAAATGATCCACGATGACCCATTCAGTGCTACACATGTCTCAATGAAGGACATCGACATGCAGAATGTCGTTACAAAGATCGAACAAATCTAAAATATTGTACAAACTATGGAGTAGGCAATCACTTCTTGGAATATTTCCCTACCATGCTTGAAAAAATTAATAATAAGAAGAATGTTAATGCCTTGTCCAGTGTTCTTAAGTCTGATATGATCAAAACTAAGAATATTCAAATCGTAACTCGACAAGGAACACAAATTGGTCTTGATAATATACTAATTAGTAAAGTAAAAAGTAAAGAAGACTATCCTAATCCTATTGAGAAAAAACGAATGTATAATAATGCATCAAAAATGTTTCAAGAATTGACATCAAAAGAATACTATGATGAATCTCGACAAGAATTTATTAATGAATTGACCAATATAATAACTAAAGAAGAATCTGTCGTAAAATTAATATATCTAATGTACAATATCAAGAACAAGTCCAATGAAGAAAAAAAATCTAAAAATATATATGCAAACCAAATCAGAAAGATAAAAATGATGCAGATACCCTTGTCGATTTGGAAATCGAAGGTTACCATGTCCGATAAGTCGTTCTTGACTTCATATTGTAGGTAAATATTATGACCCGTGACATGTGGGAACAACTCGATAGACCACAACTACATGAGTTAGAATCTACCTAAAAATAGTCGACCAAGGATTAATTGAACCAATTGGTGTATGGAAAAATGTCGACATGAGCATCAAAGGAATCATAAGTCAAGTCGACTTTGAAATCATCAATCCTAAGGAAGGATCTAGTTCCTTCACTGCACTAGTTGGTCGATTATGGGGAAGAAAAATGAAAACATCAATATCACTAGACAAAGAATGAATCAAACAAAAAGGAAATTAACAGAAAGTTATTGTACCAGTATATCCGTCACAAGGGGATCCTTGGATAGAACTAATTGACGACGATGTCGACACCTAAAAACTATATCAAATTAAGAAAAAAGAATATTATACTGAACCAAACGCATAAGGGGAACCCCATCTCATAAATCCTGAATCAATCGGATACAATTATTATGCTAAACGTTACGACTAGCAGATAGAAAATTACGAATTACAAGCACGTGACTGCTAGACAATTGAAGTCAACCCTAAAAGAAACAAAAATTGCTTTTCCAACACTAGCATTCCAAATATCTTTGAAAGAAAAATCAAACAGTATCCAACCTTGGTTCCCATGAAAAACGAATCATCAAACGGTCCGCCTCTAGGATAGAAAGAAGACGAATCCCCATGTTCTCATGTCGAAGAAGTCTCTAAAAACATTGATGAACAAGGTCGAATTCAAAGTTTAGTCGAGACATTCACATGAAAAGCCATAATATGGTGGGATACACATCAGTCAAGACTACAAACTTGGACCAAAACATCAACCTACTTTGTCGAAATATTCGTAGGAAAGAAACTCATGGCACAAACAAATATTCCAATCTTTACACAGGGGAAAGATCCTAAGAAACACATTAACACCTATGAAAGAGAATGGAGAAAAAAAGGCTACAAAGATGAAAGAACCTGACTGCACTTATTTCCAAATACACTCGATGATTTACCAAATAAATCATACAAAATGGAGGAAGCAAGAAGAGAAACATTCACTTGGAAATATCTCAAAGAAAAATTTATTAAAGACTTCAAATTTGTACCTCATGATGAGTCACTAGTCGAAGCAAGTAACCAGGTCAAAAGTTCCCTACAATCGACACGCAACAAAATACCAACGAAGGAGCATCGAGTTGTTCGACAGAGTGCTACATGTAATAACGTCAAAACGACAGAAATCCAACATTCGACAAGACTTCAGTTTGAAATGAAATGAACCGAAGGGGAAATTTTTAAATGGAAATTAGAACATCCGAAAACTCCAAAACTGGTTAGAATGATATTCAAAATTGAAAAGTCAGAAAAAGAAGATCTTGAGAAATTATCAGCAGCGGACTTTCCACCAGTGTTCTCACAATTTAAAGAAGGTAACCGACAAATTAACCAAAGAAAATCACCATAATGGATGGATGAAAAAGTCAAGTTAAAAGAAGTAGATATATCCAATGAAAACATAACTAAAATGGAAAAAAAAATAGGTGATTATTGTAACAAGGAACAAACAACATAAATCGTCAATTTATTAAAAGAATTCCAGGATGTTTTTTCTCAGGATTACGAAGATTTAAAAGGACTTGTTTAAGAAAAGGGAGAAATGATGATCGAAATCAAACCCAATGCAAAACTAACAAAGAAAAGACCATACAAACTCTCACACAAATAGAAGGAAGTAGTAAAGATATAAATCGACAGTATGTGTGCAGCTAGAATTATTTACCCTATTGATCAATCAGAATGGGCGAGCCCAATGGTGTTCCAACTTAAAAAGAACGACCCAAAACATCTACGAATCTGTGTCGACTTCCAAGAACTTAATAAAGTAACGATCACAGACCCATTTCCGACTCCTTTTCCCTATGAAACTATTAATGAAGTCACAGGACACGAATGCTATTCGTTTACAGATGGATTTTATAGATATAATCAGGTACCCATTGCTAAGGAAGACCAAAACAAGACTAAATTTGTATGCAAGTTTGGATCATTTGCATATAGAGTTATTCCATTTGGATTGAAAAATGTACCAGCTGTGTTTTTAGGAATTGTCATCAAGGCATTTCAGGAATACATCTTTAAAACTATGGCTGTATATTTCGACGACTAGACAATTTATTCCATGTTGAAAGATCATTGTAAGTGGCTCAGATTTATGTTAGAAAGACATCGACAAATTCAATTATCCCTAAATATCAAGAAGTGCATATTTGTGAATCCAATAGGAATCATGTTGGGACATGTAGTGTGCAAAGAAGGGATTAAAGTAGACTATGCAAGGATTAAAATCATTCTTGACCTGAAACCACCCGTCAATCCTAAATAATTAATAGTTTTTCTAGGACATACATGATACTATAGGAAATTTATTCGGCACTACTCTGATATGACTTATCCCTTAAAAGAATTATTAAAATAAAATCAAGAGTACTAAATGGACCGACGAATGCACTACATCATTCGACATCTTAAAGAAAAAAATAGTCAAACCACCTATACTAAGGTTTCCAAACAGGTCGATCAAATTCCACGTAAACATCGATGCTTCGGGAGTAGCACTTAGTGCAATCTTAACCTAACTCGGTGATGATGGAATGTACTACCCAAATTCCTACAACAACAGAAAAATCAGTAAAGACGAAAGGAACCACTCGACAATTGAAATAGAAGCACTCAGAAGGATATTCACACTCCAAAAATACCAACACTATTTATTTGCTAACCCATTCGTGTTCTACATAAACTACCAAGCACTAAAATACTTGGTTAATAAACCTCTACATCACGGGAGAATTTTTTATTGGTTGCTATTATTTGAGGAATTTGAATTCGAAGTCATAGTTCGACCAAGAAAAACCAATGTTGAACCCAACCACTTGTCGATAATAGACACAGGTGAAGAACCGTCTAGAATTGAAGATGACTTACCAGATTCTCACTTATTTAGAATTGAAGTTGTACCATTCAAACTAGCTGAAATTGCTCAATTCCTAGAAGAAGGGAAAGCTCCAGAAGGAAGGAATGAAAAGAAAAATAAGATTCTAGTGTTGAAGGATGCACCCTACACAATAATGAACGGATTTCTCTACAAGATTGGACCAGACGACGATGTGTTCTCGATCATGAAAGACAAGATATAATTAATGAATCACATTATGAGCCGTAAGGAGGTCACTTTCAAGGTGACACAACAGCAATACAAATCCAACAGTCAGGATTATGGTAGCCGACCATACACAAAGACTATTGAGAATTCATGAACAAGTGTGATCAATGTCAACGACTTGGTCAACCTCTACCAAGCACACAAAATCCTTTAATATCAGTAAATCCAAGCTTAACATTTGAAAGATGGGTGATTGATTTCATAGGCCCATTCCCAACACATCGTTCCGACACCTAGTAGATGGACAGAGCAAGATATATCATCACCACGGTCAAATATATTACCAATTGGGAAAATTCAGAACTTGTCGAAACTTGGTTAAGTGAGATAGCCGCTAAATTGATATATGAGAACATCGTCACAAGATTTGGTTGTCCATTGACCTTGATCGGTGATCAGGGGTCATATTTTGTAAAAAACACAATCACCACTATGATAAAATAATTCCTAATTGAGCATAAAAAAATCACAACATATCAACATCAATCTAATGGTGCAATTGAAACATTCAACAAAAAATTAACTAGAGGCCTAACAAAAATATGCACTACCGACAAGGATGATTGGGACGACAAGATAGCTATTGTATTATGTGCATACAGAACAATGTACAAAATATCGACAGGTCAAACACCATTTCTACTTGCCTATGCACAAGAAGTAGTCGTCCCCTTACATTTTCGTCAACAAACACCTATGATTGCTGAAATACTGCATATTGATGTCGAACACGCATGGAAAGAAATACTAGCACAACTATCCAAACTTGAAGAAAACTGACTAATTGTAGTGCAATACCAAGAAATCCAAAACAACAACAAAAAGCTTGGCATGATAGAAATATAAAGAATAAATATATCTCTTATGGAGATCTCGCATTGCTATATAATAATCGGTAAAAGGGAAACCTATGAAACTACACACCCAATGGATGGGCCCATACAATGTTGAAGAAATCAATACTAATAGATCAATTCGACTAAAAAACTACAAGAAAACATGTTTCAGAAACTTGTCAACGATGCCCTACTAAAATGTTGTAAAGCATTAAAAAAATGGTTTGTAATTAAAAACGTCGGTTAGAGAAAAAAAAGAACTATAAAATCCAAAAAAGCACAAGAAAATTGATTAAAAGATCAGCATGACAAGAGATTGGAGAAATGATACCGACAAAAGTGACGAAGGAAGTAGTAAAACACAATTTTGGAAATATGACAAAAGATATGAGAAGAGAAGACATGAAGAATCTCGACTACAGTGACATGAAACCAACAGACACAACATAATAAAAGATAAATAAATACGTTGACAATACGAAGAAAAAACAATTCAATCAAATCATCATGAAAATCAACACGTAGAGCGAAAAATAAGGAACACCTAGAAATAAACGTCGATGACCTGTCTTTCGAATTTAAGTCCATCAATACCGCAATTAATGCCACCACCCACTACACATTATCCAACCCAAGGAAAATTTGTTATAAATAATGCACTAGAAGAGACCTAGATGTTATTATACGAAGAACTTGAACATCAGAGCGCTAATACATACGAGCCCATCAAGCAAAATTCTTAACCATAGCACTCTACTGACAAAATGGCACCAAAGAATTGGACAACAACTACCAGATCCACAACAAACAAGATCATACAACCGAAAAAAGGTCAGCACACCACTGGAAAGAGGATTGCACAATATCCACAATGCTAAAATAATGGAATATCAGTCGAAACGTATCTAGAATGAAATTCGAGATTGGGGAACAGAAACAAATGGTCAATGGAGAGACGAAGCAAAAAAGTTGAGATCCAACACCATATTAAACTACATGAATGCACCTTTAATGGAGAGTTTTGCAGGAACAAAGGAATTCATTGCATAATTTAGCATAAGACGATTCTACAATGGGAAGTTATATTTCGACACACCTGTCGAAAGTGATGGTGATCTGATAAGCCAAATCACCGGGCTATCAAACAAAGGAGACGTTGTACATGTGTGACCAAACCCAACTTTGGTCAAAGAGCCAACATGCACTCTTGCAGGGAATAAATCAAGAGGCTTATTAGTTAACCAACTAATATAATACACACAAAAGATAACTACAAGGATTGTGTCGGTCGCACTAAAAAGCACAGGACGGGGATCTGACTTTAAGCTTGACATGCTTGTGGCGATTCAGAATGTGGCAAGAACAAGGAAAGTATACCATTGGGATGAACAGTTAGCCAAAATCATCAATAATATTTGTGTCAAATTCCAAGAGGAGGGAACAAATATTCGATATCCTTCACTTCTAATATGGATATCCATGTACCAACTCCGACCTGTAGGAGACAAGGAATTTACTGCACAAAAGGGGCCAATGATGTGGAAATTTAAATATTTTTCTCCAAATGGATGTCGATTGGGATCTGCAAACCCAAAATATGGCTAGATAACATGTTTCAAAATCTAAAAGAACAAACAACTTGATGGAGGGTACCAAAGAATGTCCGCCGAAGTCGACCACCGACTACACATATCCAACTCGCCTTGGATCACAGAATGGTGTGGTACTTGGAAGGAACCATAAAAGAACTTGTCTTTTATCCCACGATTGAGAAAATTTTCGATGACCTTAGCCAGAAATCCAACACAAAACTAAAGATACCCCCACTGGAAAAATGGGTCGATCAACCAATGGTTGAACCCTTGACAGATGGAGAGAAGGAGGAATATTATGAAGTTCGAATCCACTTAAATAAATTTACGTCCTATCCTGACTAGATCAGAGATATCAATCCTCTTGAGATTGCTTTAACAACAAACCAACATCCACAAGATAGAGCAAAACAATCAGAGGAAAGCACTCAGTCAGATACTCCACTGTCGGAGTATGCAATTACAAAGAAAAATATTTGTCGAGTCGTCGACGAACTTATCAAAGCACGACAAAACAAAAAGAGCGCAACAAAAGGAAAAGGGAAGCGAAAGCTTATCCTTCAGAAGCTGATTGAGGATGACAATGCTGAATTTTTTGACAATGCCACAAAAATATTAGAAGATGCTGCCAATAATAAGATCCCTGTAGAAGAGCAGATAGGAAAATTCATCACAAAAGAGGATCAACAAATCCGAGCAAAAGAAACTTCAAAGAAGGTTAATTTTTCTACTACATTACCAATCAATCTCACCCACAACTAACCACCACCTTCCCCTACCCCGATTGTCAAAGAAGAAGTCTTACTGACTTTGACAACTACCACACCTATGACCCTAATCCCTCAATATTTACAAACATTACCTACTCCCTTAAGAGAAAAAATTTAAAAAAATAATGACCTCCAAGAGTTATCAACTAGCTACCTTCCATCCTCCCCAACTAGAAAACCATGATAATAAAAAGACCAATTTTAGCTAACTTGGGGCATAATTCTACCTTAGGCATATTTGAGTCTAACCTTACTGGCCTTCCACCACCATCCACCTCTGGAACACAAATAATCATATATACTGAAAGCACATTACAGAAGAATGTTGATCTGACAAGTAATATTATGGCACAACAAATTTCATCTTTCATCACTCGACATGTCGAATATTCGACACTAGTACAACACCAACCTTTATAAGATAAACCATGTTCAACTGACCCCACTGTCGACCCTTCAGATAACTTATTACAACTTCTCGACTTGACTTCTGAACCTGTTTTGACTAGCAATGTTGAAGAATCCTGGTCACATGAGACATTGGGCCTGGACAACAACCTTACTTCACCTCCGTCTCCTTCATCAACCCCATCACCGCCAAACAAAGACAATCCAACTGATTTCCTAATTCATCCTGATAATATCAGCATACCCTTACTTAGCTCGACTGATACAACTCCATCTATTGAAGAGAGTAAAAAGGTAGCAACAAAGATACAGAGCACAACAAAAAATAGACAGAGACCGAGAAACAAAATAAAGAGAAAGAAAGAAGAAAAAGGAAGGAAAGAAAGGAAAGAAAGGAAAGAAAGGAAAGAAAGAAACAAGAGAAAGAGAAGCAGAAACAACAACAACACCTACAACAACCACACCTTTTGGTACATATAGATCAATTTGGTCCGGCGGCCATATTTGACCCACGAAAAGCCAAAGAAGAAGAATTAGACCTTCTTACATATGCAATTGATTGTGGATACAAGCATAGAAGAGTAGAGGCCAAAGAGCACATTGAACAATTAAAATCATAGCAATTTGCATTTTTGGCTAAGTGTGAGAGTTTAACACAACAGATTATCACAATTTCGTCGAGACCAACTCTAACAAACCTCTTGAAAATATTACCTTCTATTCGAAAGTGTTGTGTCAACCCTCTAGAACAACATAACAAGAAGCGATAGGATCAGGATGAGGAAACCTATGTTTTATTATGAAATCAATACACAACATTCACAACAACACATAACATTCTAGTACAATATGTTTCCGAATCTACTATCACTACATAAGTTTTGCAGAATTGGTATACCCATTACGATAATGTATTTCAAGAAATGCAGAAGACATGTGAACTCATTGGTTCACTAGAACAACGCCGAATGGTTACCAGTGAAGCACTGGCCCATACTATGGATGATCAACTTGTCTTGGAAATCCATAAACTAGAAAAACTAGAAAGACAAGAACATCAGTGGATCAACCAAGATCGACTCAGTCTATCCAATGTCGACAAAATCATACCACAAATCCAACTACTGATTTTTGCTGCCAATGAAAAAACTCAATTGCTTGGACCATACATGATCAACATCTTGGACCTAGATATGCATGAAAAGATAGCGAATTTGTCGAGCCTCGCCACTCTCACAATGGACATCCAAAATGCACTTCACACATGGGAAGAATTTCAGCACCAATTATCAGTATCCACCAAATCCATTGTTGAAGTGTGTGTCTAGCAACATCAATTTACCAGTACCGACAATCCATAATAATAACAACATGTTTTTTTTAGTTACTTAAACATCACAGTTTTCATCTCCTCATTTCTTCAGGATGAAGAAATATTTTGAGGTGGAGGAGATGTTGGAGGAGCCAGAGTCATCTAGCCGACTGTTAATATTTCATATGCTTAACTACATATCATTAGTGTTTAATCCAAATTTACAATAGTAGCATGCACAATCATTGAAAGAAACAAAATCACAAGATAGACACAGATTTATCCTGGGAAACCCTCAAGGGGAAGAAAACCCAACAAAACTTCCTCTGTATAAGATTTATAAGATAAAACCCCAAAACATGTAATCCTCCTCATTGCTGGTATGTATCTCTCTCTCTCTCTCTCTCTCCCCCTCTCCTATTCTCAATACACATGTGTGAGTCTGTGATCAAATGAGGAAGACAACTCCTCTATTTATACTCTTTTTGTCACTTGACTCTTAACCTAACAAGTCTTCCCCACTAAACTGATTAGCCCGACTTCACCTAGGAAGACTCAAAACAATATTTTATTATATTAATTAGGGTACTATTGACCCGAATTATAATGGATGCTTTACCTCATGACTCTATGATGACCAAATAGAATAGTAACATCTTGAAGGAGGAATAAGACATCTCCCTTAAGGTGCATCAGTAAAATAAATTTAGAATATTCTTCAAAGTTACAATATTTCAACACTCCCCCTTAATGAGAAGGGTATTCTACTGACAAAAACATTATCAACTATAGGACCACAGAGAGAGAGCATCTGCAACATCATCAAGGTGATACATCTATACGTCATAGGAAGTTTTCAGCAAACATCAGCAATTGAAACAATTACTGGAATATCTTCAATATCTTTAGTACTGTAACATCATCGAGTCTACAGCACTGGGTCTTCATCTTCTGCAACACTCTATCACTTGATCCTTTGCAGCAACACTTCGATCTTTCAATCGCTTGTAGCAACACTTTGATCTTCTTGATCCTTTGCAACAACACTTCGATCTTCTTGATCCTTTGCGCAACACTTTGATCTTCTTGATCCTTTGCAGCAACACTTCAATCTTCTTGAGCCTTTGCAGCAACACTTTGATCTTATTGATCCTTTGCAACAATACTTCGATCTTCTTGATCCTTGCAGCGACATTTCAATCTTCTCGATCCTTTGCAGCAACACTTCGATCTTCTTGATCCTTTGCAGCAACACTTTGGTCTTCTCGATCCTTTTCCACAACACTACCTGCAATACACATGATCTCTTTATGGGATGATCAATCCCTATCACTTTAGGACATAAGTCCAAGGATGATGCAATCCTCATCAGCCTACTTGTCAAAACCCCAAATTTTCCGAAAAATTTAAAATTTTTAAAGGCATATAATTTTCATAATTTTAGTAAACTAATTATTAAATTAGTTATATGTTACCAATTCATTATCTGAATTATCTATTGGTTATGTTTAAAGATAGAATAGTTCTTTTCAATTTACTGACTTGTTTTCTCTTTGCGACCACAAGGTGGGACTGTCATGCACAACTGGGTTTACTTAGCTTTCGAGCTAATGCAGAAAGTTTTCCTGTTCTTACAGACTACAGGTAAGAAGTTTGGGTGCTGCTTGTCGAAATTCTAAAGTATTTAAATACAAGATCGTCGCAAATAAAAGCTGAGTAAGAAAATAAATGCTAAACAATTTTCCAACACTTAATGAGGTAAATTTATTAACTGTCCTTCTTTTTGGTAGAAGTAAATTTATGGTTCTTAATGATTACTGAACTATTCAATATCTATCATAGTCATCAAGTGTAAAAATGCCTTACTAAATCTTTACAAATAGAGTAAGAGTAGTAGAGTTATAAAATCTATGGTATAATTTCAATTGTGTACAATTACGTTTACATAGTAATGTAAATTGATAAGGGGTTTATGTATTACTGTTTCCATTTTCAAATCTTGAAGTTTAAATGAGTTTACATCTTTATTTCAAACTGCTTCTTGAGAAAGCTATACTAATGTTGATGCATAGAGTTTTATTCACTTAACAACTGTTTCCTAGCATAACTGGAGCTTATCTTTAGTAAGATGGATATCTTACTGAAATAGGTTTATCCTATCCCTTTTATATATAAAAAGGGGCATGTCCTTAAGGGACTATAATTCTTAAAGGAATGCATGACATAATAGTTTTATGGCCTAACTATTTTATTATGGTGAATCTTTTGATAAGAGATTTGTGGTTTAACTTTGCCATGTTATAATTTATGGTTAAGGACATTCGCCTTAAGCAAAACTCTCACCACATAGCTGTTACTACTCTTTTTGTATCTTTTTACCAACTTTACTATTTTAATTAAGTACAGATAAGGCCATTGAGGCTATTATGAATACTAGGATAATTACCATAGTTTTACTCTATAAACCTCTTTTGTAACAATCCAAAGTATACTTTTACGTTAAGTTATGGATGTTGATTGGACTAATATTTCATAATGCAAAAAGAAGGTGCAAGATGTGAAAAACAAGAGGTCTAAGAATAAACTATGTTTATGATCAATTTATAGCTTAACTTTGTTTTAAAGTTCTATAAGCTTTATAAAAGAAAATCCTTCCTTAACATACATTTATAAGTTAGGATAAGTACTATTTACCTAGCATAGAGAGAAAGGTTATAATTATAACTATGCCATAATGATCATAGGTTTAATCTCGTTTAAGTTATAAGAATACCATAGTTTACAAAACATTGGTCGTAATTATCCCCACGACCTTTATGATTGCAATGTTAAAGGGTTTATAGTAATAATATCTTACGATCTTCCATGCAGCATAAAAATGATGGGCTGACTTTGCAATAAGGCTAAAGCATAACCTTTGATGTATCAATGATTGGGAAACATTTCCTTGGTGGGAGGTTCATCGAACTATACGATTCTACCCACAGCCCATAAATTATTTGCTGAGTAACGTGGAAATATCGTATCCATGCATTGTATAGTTAAATAGGCAACAATCAAACCCTAGCTCGCCATTCTTTCCACGCCTTCGGGCTCCTGTCGCTCTGCTGCGATGTTCTTGAATGCACTGTCGTTGCCTCTTGCTGTTGACAGCCTCCCTGTTGTTGTTCCTCCTCAAATGTTCGCCCGAATACCTAAAGAGGGATGCGGTTGTGAAACTGTTTAGTGCTTTGTGTATGTTAGTCATATTTCCCCAGGGTTTCTTTATCGTGGCTCCCTTATTCAGAACCTTCGACTGTAAAACAACTCCTCCTTCCGTGAGAGCCGAGGTCTTGTCCTTCTGGATTACGATTGGATGTTGCTATATTGTTAATCCTCTTCTCCCTTCCTGCAGAAGGGTTCCCTTCTTGCGTTGGTGGTTGTTTTACTGTCGATGATGGTCGCGCCTCAATAAAAAAGATTAGGTAGGAAGACTGTAAGTCCTTCCTTCACTTTGTTGTCTTGTTTTAAATATATGAATATTTATTCAGCATACAAGTTTTAACAATATTGTTTTCTTCGTTGGTTACAGATCTCGGCCCTCCCTTCTGCGCGGCGTTTGGCACAAGTTGGGTCAACAGTTGCAGGTTTTCGGGTAAGCTTGGTTTTAACCATGGCACTTTCTTCTTGTGTGGTCCCTTTGGGACTTTTGAGGGTTGGTGCATTGAGGCCTGCAACCCTTGCGGCTTCAGTTTATCCTGTTATTTTGGTTTGATACTTTAGGTAGTTGAAGAGGCCCCTGCGTTGTACGAGGGTGCTCCGGCTCCGGCCGTGACTGTATATGTTAGTTTTTGTTTTAAAACTGTGTAAGAATTAAAATGAGACAAAGGGCAGCTAAGCCATACTCTTAAATACTTGAAGAAGCCAAGGGCTTTAGAAAGTCTTCTGACTTTTTGTTTATCTTTGCTGTGTAAATCATGAGGCCGTGAGCTAAAGTTGGAAAGGGGTTTAAATTCCTTGATTTCTTACTTCTGTTGTAATTTTGATATTACAGAGTTTTCACCCTAACTCCATAATATACGTTGTTAATACAGTCTTATTTAAATATCTTTTGATTTATAATACAGTACTGAAATTTGTTTGTTTACTTGTGTTATAATTATATTATTTGAAGCTCGGCAGTAAGAAGATATTTACAGCATCTTTGTAGTTATCTTTGATTTATAATATACCTCTGTAAAATTATGAGGTTATTAGTTAGGTTGTATAATATCTGGTTGTTGAGCATACTGTCACTCTGTTTATTAATTCCCGCACATTCATGTACTTGATTTTTTTTTTACCCATAATATTTCTTATAAATTATTACTAGTGTTTCCTGTACATTACTTTTATATTTAGTTTGTTTTATAAAAACTGTCAATGTTATTATATAATCTTACTAAAAAAAAATATTAAAATAAAACAATTCATGTTTCTTTGTGGAGTGCTTAAGTAACTAACAGTTACTTCCTTTTAAGTACAGAAGTTATATTTTATTTCATGTTACTAAAATTAGATAGAATATTATAATAATATTGTTTCTATACTTAGTATATAACTTGCATACTTAGTCCATACAACATATATAATAGAAAGGAAATACTGTAAGAATGTTATCTTACATGTAAGTACTATTGCTCCTATTATTATTTATACTTAGTTTACTTTATTTAAAAAAAAAGTTGTAAATGTTGTCATATAATTGTTACCCTACAACTTATATTGACTTTATGTTTTAATACAGTATTTATGTATCTGTCATATACAGCCTTTGAGTACAGAGTTATATTCTGGTTACTGTTGATATTATGATATAAAACATTACTTTTTCTATATATATTAATGTTGTTCTGATCATTATATATTTATTAACTTTATTCTTTGTTTAGTTATAATCACAGGATAAACTAATATTTTATTACTGTGTTCTTACACTTTCTGTACTAAACACTCTTTGTATTCTATATTGTCTTGTTTATGTTACAAGCTAATAATTATAAATTACACATAAAAAAACTAATCTATTTACTACACTGTTAATATCTTAAGAAGTATAGGTTAGCAGTTGTATATTTTTGTTTATGCTTAACTAGATCGAACAGAAATGAATGAATAACATATATTACTTTCTTATAAGTGAAATCTGCTACTAGCTAAATTACCTGTAGAAGTAAATCGAGATTCTAGCTATTCTTTCTTTCAATTTGATTATTACACATGCAGTAGTTAAGACTGGAAAGAAGTAAACTGTAAAGTTATAAAGCAATTTGGTTACTGATAGTAACTATTGTATCAAAAACTATTTTATCTACTCATTCCTGCTACTGTCAGTAAATAATATAGTTTCTTTCTCTGTTTCTAATAGACTGACAGTTCCAATACAGGTTATTACTACTCCTAATATAAAAGATATTTCTTCTCATAACAACACAAAGAAAAATACTCTATAACTCCATTAACATACTATTCTGCATTTTTATCATACCATCTTTATTTATAATTTCACCCCTGTGCTGGAGTACGGTCTGGTCACTCCAGATGAGGAAAAACACAGGTGGGGTTTTATTTTTCATCAAAAAGATTCTTTTACTGACAAACTAAGGACAACTTTATTACCAAACCATCTAAATCTTTACATCATAAGCTAAAACATAACATTCAATCATACACAGATAGTAAAACAAAGATTACTATATGGCAGAACCTGTCCTTGAGCTTGGACGACAACAGCAATGGGAGGCCGTTACTCCCTACCAACTCCTGGAGAGTGCTCAAACAGCGACTCCTCAGGACCCTCGAGCTTGCTCTGGTCTCCCTAGTTGGAACTAGGTGCAACAATAATCAAGTACCAATCTTCAGACTTAATACAAACCCTGAACTTATCAGTAAGTTCTCTCAGCTAGCAAGCTATATCAGACCAAGTTACTGCAGATTATCTCCCAAAAACACCTTCCTTACAGTTTTCCCTTACCCAATGAATTCCTTGAAGAGCATTCCTCCTGAATGATTCTTCTCCCGGAAATATCTGAGCAGCCTCAGCTCTATTCATTGGGTACTTTTAAAAGATTGCCTAGGTCTTTTTTGGGTTAGTTGTCATTTATTGAGCCACCTGCTCTGATCCCACTTTCTTGGGGGATCATGACCCCAAATGTAGGGAAGTTACCACCTGCAACATAGGAAGTGTTTGAGGATGCTGCCACTTGTCTTTTTCTCACCACCTAGTTCCTTCCACCAATTTAACCAGTACACTCTTATTAACAGCTCTCCCAAGCTGTTGTCTCCACTTTTTATTTATTAATAATAAAATATTCAGAATTACATTCCACTTCTTTTGACTCTGCTGAGTCATCAGTTCCTAATTAGCATTAAATTTAACATAATGTCTTAGTGTAATATTCCAAATCCCGATATTTTCTATTTCTAAGCAAAAAGGCTAATACAACTGGGCATGCAAACTGCCATGCAAAAATCCCTATTTTATAGGAAAAATTAGGGTTAGGGTTTGTGAGATAGAATGAACACTTACCACTGATAAGACGGCTGGACTGCTTCGAAGAAAGTATGCAAGCACTGAGATCTGGATCGGAGATGAACTGATCTCCTCTGCTTACGGCAAACCCCCAGCAGCAAGACGCCCAGTCAAAAAAGGATGACGCCCTCAGGGAAGGAGGTGTCCTATGGAGCTGCGGATTTATGGGGTTGATAGCCTTTCCATGCCGAAGAGAATGCCTAATACAAGAGTGATTTCTGAGTCCTCTAGGCAGGATAGCGACTTGCTTCTGAGAGACAGCTGCTCACACCCCTGGAATCCCGAAACTGCTGATAACTGTTCTGGATGAGCACTGATGGATCTGATAATCACCAGGTACCAGAGTATGATGTTGATGATGAGAATGGTGCCTGAGTTTCGGAAGGAAACTAGGATCTGAAGGCCCCACAGCTGATTAGGGCTTTCCGGCTGAAAACCCTCCCTTCACAGCTGCACACGTGTCCCTGCAACGATCTATACCATATGCTAGATAACTGATGACTAAATGAAGAACAAGTGGTGAACCAGTATGGCTTACCCTGAATAAGACTAGGACAGATGTTTCACTGCCGAAATCCTGTTAGCTGAAGACTCTGTCTCCAATCCCAACTGTTGTGCTACACGCTGTGCTGCTATTCCAAGAGCTCCCAAAATAATCATAATCCAAAGTGAAGTCTCCTCTCACTTTATCCTCTATTTATAAAGTTCAACTACGCAAAACCTAATCTTTGACCTAATTAGGTCACTTTATCTTCTAATTTGTCATTGATTTGCATGCATGCGGATGGAGACTTAAATAGTGCATGCATCATTAAATAATACTCGGATGGCATGCACGAAGGTGGCTTTTGGCCCTGGTGGCCCTTCTTGACCAAATGATGATGCCCTAGATCTTCTATGGATCGCATCAGTCCTCAGTTGATTCCCTAGCTGTCAGTAACCGCTCGAACCCACATGAATAACATAGGTTAGCGGTTTTGGGCCTCAAGGCCTAATTGGAAGAGGACATTACAGTCCTCCCCACTCGAGATTGCTTGTCCTCGATCAACTTCAAACTGGGATGTTGCAATACCTCTTCACCTTCCCAGGTGGCATCCTCTGGAGGTAGTTCTTTCCATTGAACTAAGTATTCCCTGATTACTCTGTTCCTGAGATTCCTCTCTCTAGTCTGTATGATCCGTTTGGGAATCAGTATCAGCAGTCCTTCATCATCTAAAGGGGGCAATTCAGTGGATGGAGCAATGTGTTTCCCAAGGGTCTTCTTCAGACTAGATACATGGAACACATTGTGAATTTTGCTTTCCTAGGGAAGTTCTAGTTCATATGCCACGTCTCCCACCTTCCGAATTATTTTGTAGGGTCCATAGAAGCGGGGTTTTAACTTCTCTGCTCCTTTATTTTTAAGTGAATATTGTCTGTAAGGCTGGAGCCTTAAGTAAACTAAATCCCCTACCTCAAAGCTCCGCTCAATCCTGTGTTTGTCAGCATACATCTTCTGTTGATTCTGGGCTGTTTGTAAATTCTCTTTCAATACTTTCAGGATGTCTTGACTGTCCTGTATCCAATCCTTAGCCTTAGGAGCCCTACTGTCTCCAAATGCCAAATCTGCATAGTCCAAGGCCTCATAACCATATAATGCCTTAAAAGGGGTCATCCTAATAGACATGTGATAAGTAGTGTTGTAGCAATACTCCCCTAGGTGTAGCCATTTGATCCAGGTTCGCTGCTGCCCTGCTACATAGTTCCTTAGATATCCTTTGATCCACTTGTTGACTAATTCTGTTTTCTCGTCACTCTGGGGGTGATAACTCGTACTAGTAGCCAGTTCGGTCCCCACTAATCTGAACAGTTCCTGCCAGAAGGCACCCGTGAATCTGCTATCCCGATCACTGACAATGGTCTTAGGTAACTCGTGTAACCTGAAGACCTCCCTGAAGAATAACTCAGCTACTTGAGCTGCCGAGTAGTCTGATGATATTGAGAAGAAATGTGCAAAATTGGTCAGTCTGTCAACTACTACATATAAACAATCTCACCCTTGGACCTTGGGCAAGCCTATAATAAAGTCCATGGAAATGCTTTCCCACTTCTGTTATGGAATTGGTAGTGGCTGGAGTAACCCTGTTGGATGGGTTTTCTCAATCTTGTTCTGTTGACAAATGCTACATTCCCGGACATGCTGCATAATCTCCCCCTTGAGGCCCTTCCATGAGAACCTCTCTCTGATCTACCTGTAGGTATTTAAGAAGCCTTGATGCCCTAATAAAGGAGAATCGTGGGTTGTCTGGATGATCTTTTTCCTCAATGTGGATTCTGGAACGAGGTATATTCTATCTTTGTAATAGATGATGTCATCCACAATCCTGTACCTGTCATCCTGAATTTGCTCGTCCAATAATTCGCAAGTGAATTTATTTTTGGAGTATTCCACTAAGAGAAGTGCCCTCCAATCCGTGGATATACTACTGAGAGATAATGGGGCTGGACGCCTAGATAATGCATCAGCTACTACATTAGTCTTACCTTTCACATACTCGATCTCGAAATCATAGGCTTGTACCTTGCTGACCCATTTCTGTTGTT
>LPNX010088863.1:606202-649080 GCA_001517045.1 Pseudotsuga menziesii | reverse complement strand
CCCTGAGGCATCACATTCTACCACAAAAGGTTGTGAGAAGTCTGGTAATGCTAGAACTGGACAAGAACTCATAATAACCTTCATCTCCTTGAAAGTTTTATGTGCTAAGTCTGTCCAAGTGAACGCTCCTTTCTTGGTGAGATCTGTGAGGGGTGCTGCAAATTGGGAGAATCCCTTAACGTATCGACGGTAATAAGTAGACAGACCTAGGAACCCTCTCAACTCTGTAACTGTTTTTGGCGCAGGCTAATCTCTGATAGCTCAGATTTTCTCCATGTCAACCTGTACTCCCTCTGCATTGATTACGTGTCCTAAGTACAGCATTTCCTTCATGCCAAACTCACACTTGGACATTTTTGCATATAGCGAATGCTCTTCTAAAATACTCAATGTTTCATCCAGGTGTTTCAAATGTTCTTCCCAAGTTTTGCTGTATATAAGGATGTCATCAAAGAATACAAGCAAAAATTTACATAGTTGTGCTCGGAAGGTGTGGTTCATGCATGACTGGAAAGTGGCCAGAGCATTGGTAAGTCCGAAGGGCATGACCAAAGACTCATAGTGACCATAATGACAGCGGAAAGGTGTTTTGGAGATGTCCTGGTCCCTTACCCTGATCTGATGGTACCCTGAGCGAAGGTCAATCTTGGAGAAGTATTGAGCTCCCCGAAGCTCATCCATGAGTTCGTCGATTTTGAAAATTGGATACCTGTTCTTAATGGTATTTTTGTTAAGTGCTCGATAATCGATGCACATTCGTAGTGTACCATCCTTCTTCTTGACCAGTACTACTGAGGATGCAAAGGGGCTAGAACTAGGCCGAATATATCCAAGCTCCAGTAATTCTTTGATGGTTTTCTCAATCTCATCCTTGTACCTTTTGGGATGTTGGTAAGGAGTGGTGATGATTGCTTGTGTTCCCTCCTCTAGCTCGATGATGTGTTCAAAACCTCGGTCTGGTGGTCTACCTGATGGAAGGTCCCGAAAAACCTTTTCATGTTTCTGTAGCAAGGCTTGAATGTCACTTGGGTGTTGTGTGCTGGTCTCTGGGGGTTTCCTGAAGGTGACCAAACATTCTGCAGCCCATTCTATATCATCCTGTCGGAGTACTGCCTCCATTCTCTATGATGAGACCAGTTTTGGGGGATAAGTGTTCATGCCCCTCAAAACTACCCTTTTGCCATCTGGCCCCTGGAACTCCATTTCCATTGCCCTGTAGTCTGTAGTGTATTTCCCTATAGAATAAAGCCACTGAACACCCAATACCACATGAGTCTCTGCTACATCCACTACATAGAAAGAGTCTATCATCTAATAGTTACTTAAGGCAACATTCAGTTTTGGGATCCAGTAGTTGCACTCCATGCTGGAGTTCCTGACTACTACTACAGTGAATCCCTCGAACTTCTCGGTCTGAATACCTCTCTTGGCTACCCAAGCTGAGTCAATGAAATTGTGGGTGGCTCCCCCATCAATCAATACTCCTACTCTGTGACCCTGTACTACTCCCCTAACCCTGAGAGTATGGAATCTTGGTACTCCGGATAATGTAGCAATGACTCCCTCTGGTGTATCACCGTAGTGTGAATCCTCTTCTGTGGCCTCCTGCTCATCATCATCCTCATCACTGTCTGAATACACCTCAATGTAGTGGGCCTTCGCCTTCCCTGCACACCTGTGTCCTGGTACCCATGGTTCCTGACAGGTGAAGCATAGCTTCTTCCTTCTCAAGTCTTTCCTAGTGTCCTCATCTAACCAAGTTTTCTTGGGCACATCCTGCTGGAAAGGTTTCCTGTCCTTGTCCCTAACAGGAAAATTGGTTTTAAGAGGAAATTTGTTTTGGGGCACTGAATCCTGAAGATCCCTTGCCCTGCTAATAGCATCCTGCAGAGTGAGGGTTTTGTAGGCTTTCACCCATCCCTGTAGTGGCTCTATGAGGGCCTCAATGAATAATATAGTCAATCTACTCTCTTACATATCTGTTACCATAACGGCTAGCCTCTGAAATTCTGAAATGAAAGCTTCTGCACTACCAGTCTGCTTGAGTTGATCCAACTCCCTGAAATGGATCTCTGGATCTTTCCTATCAACCCTCTCTATGAGTTTCTGAGTGAACTCACTGTAAGAATATATGGTGTTGTGACCCAATGTCACCAATCTGTGGTATCACCATTCGTGAGCTTCTCCGTCCAGGTGAAGTGTAGCCAACTTAATGGCGTTTGTCTCTGTCATGGGGTTGAGTTGGAAATAGGTATCCAACTTTTGGACCGATGTTCTTGTTGATCCTCCACGAGTCCCATCAAAGTTTGGGATGGCTAACCTGCCCAAGGTCTTCTGTAGCTCATAGTTGTGATTGAAACCCTTGTTGAAATTCATGGGCATGTTCCTACTCTTCATGTTGCAGAAATCTAAGAAAGACATGGCAGCATGAAACTCATCCCCTAAGTCTCTGTACTCCTGCAAATAAGCCCCAAAAGGCTCGTTAGGTTCTACCTGCATGACCGGGCCCCCTACTGTATCTGCCAAGAAGTGAGGCATGGTAGGCCTAATAGTAGGTCTGTTGTATATGTGCGGAGTGTTCTGGATGTTAGTGTACACCATCTTTCCACTGCTGCTTGAAGATCACCGATCTACCGGTGAGGGAGGTGTACTGTTGATACCCGTTTCCGGTTTTGCTGATAGTCTGTTGATGGCATTGAGGACTTCTTTTTGTCCTTTGGCTAAGTCTTGCAATGCAGAGACCAAGCTGTGAAACTCCATTCGATCCTCCTCTTCTCTTGTTCCTTTTCCCCTATCTGAATGTATACCTATTTGTTCCATGTCTGAATTGGTATCTTCTAGTTGGATATCTTCAAATTCTTCTGTGTATCTACTCTTCCTCCTCCTATAGGTTACAAAAGGATCTCCTTCTGTATTCATCTACTTTTCATCTCTTAAGCCCACAGCTGGCCAAGAAAACAGCTCTGATACCACTGTAATATTCCAAATCCTGATATTCTCTATTTCTAAGCAAAAAGGCTGATACAACTGGGCATGCAAACTGCCATGCAAAAATCCCTATTTTATAGGAAAAATTAGGGTTAGGATTTGTGAGATAGAATGAACACTTACCACTGATAAGACAGATGGACTGCTCTGGAGAAAGTATGCAAGCACTGAGAGCTGGATCGGAGATGAACTGATCTCCTCTGCTTACGGTGAACCCCCAGCAGCAAGATGCCCAGTCAGAAAAGGATGACGCCCTCAGGGAAGGAGGTGTCCGATGGAGCTGTGGATTTACAGGGCTGATAGCCTTTCCGTGCCAAAGATAATGCCTGATACAAGAGTGATTTCTGAGTCCTCTAGGCAGGATAGCGACTTGCTTCTGAGAGACAACTGCTCACGCCCCTGGAATCCTGAAACTGCTGATAACTGTTTCGGATGAGCACTGATGGATCTGATCATCACCGGGTACCGGAGTATGATGCTGATGATGAGAATGGTGCCTAAGTTTCAAAAGGAAACTGAGATCTGAAGGCCCCACAAATGATTAGGGATTTTTGGCTGAAAACCCTCCCTTTACGGCTGCACACGTGTCCCTGCAACGATCTATACCATATGCTAGATAACTGATGACTGAATGAAGAACAAGTGGTGAACCAGTATGGCTTACCCTGAATAAGACTAGGACAGATGTTTCACTGCCAAAATCCTGTTAGCTGAAGACTCCGTCTCCAACCCCAACTGCTATGCTGCTATTCCAAGAGCTCCCAAAATAATCATAATCCAAAGTGAAGTCTCCTCTCGCTTTATCCTCTATTTATAAAGTTCAAATGCGCAAAACCTAATCTTTGACCTAATTAGGTCACTTTATCTTCTAATTTGCCGTTGACTTGCATGCATGCGGATGGAGACTTAAATAGTGCATGCATCATTAAATAATGCTTGGATGGCATGCACGAAGGTGGATTTTGGCCCTGGTGGCCCTTCTTGACCAAATGATGATGCCCTAGATCTTCTATGGATGGCATCAGTCCTCAGTTGATTCCCTAGCTGTCAGTAACCGCTCGAACCCACAGGAATCACATAGGTTAGCGGTTTTGGGCCTCAAGGACTAATTGGAAGAGGACATTACACTTAGGAAAATCAAATTAAAACAATTAACATTATTTTACAAAATCGGGGTATGTGACACTACTTCCCCTTAACGAGGAGGGTCCATAGTATCGATCAATTGGATCGTTCACAAATAAATGCATGACCAAATCGTCTACAACTGAATGTATATTTTATACGCAAATGAATGCAAGACCTATCTTCTGCAAGGACTCGTCGTATACCATCCTCATCCTTTTAGAGCTAGGACCACTCCCAAGTGAGTGTTATTTTTTACGACACCTACAAGTGAATGTAGGCACACTCTCCATGTGAGAGTGTCTTCTGCAACTGTAGATCTCGCCTGTAACTGAATGCAAGACCTGTCATCCATGAGGAATCATCATAGACCATCCTCATACTGTTAAATATAGGACCACTCCCAATTGAGTTCTATACTATGACATCTACAAGTGAATGTAGGCACACTCGCCATGCGAGAGTATCGTCTGCAACTGCAGATCTTGTCCGCAACTGAATGCAGGACCTGTCGTCTGCGAGGACTCACTGTAGACCATCCTCATCCTCTTAAATCTAGGACCACTCCCAATCAAATGTTATACTACGACATCTACAAATGAATGTCGGTACACCTGCAGGGCCATCCTTAGCCGCTAATATATAAGAACACTCTCAAGAGCAAAGTTTTCTTGTCTACAAGGCCATCCTCAAAAGAGGATATTATCGTCCATAAGTGAATTTTAGACCTCATCGACATATGCAAGCGAACTTGGCCTCTTTTGTACTGGAGCATCACTGTCATCCCATCATCAATGACATTGTCATCATTAATCCCCCTTTCCAGTGAGGATAGATATCATCAACCTGCTCCCCATTTTTCTGAGAAGGGTTCATATCTTCGATCTATTCCACCTTTCCAATAAGGTTCCATATCTTCATTGTTACTCCTTGCAAGGAAAGTATGTATCATCATCATCAATGTTCCTCCTTGCGAGGAAGGATATATATCCTCAATGTTCCTCCTTGCAAGGAAAGTCTTTTCGGACTCCACCAATCTTGTCACGGAAGTATTCAAACTTTACTCGATATATAGCCTTGGTCATCACATCAACAACTTGCTCATCGATACTCTCATACTGTAGTTTTATAGCTCCCTTATGTACCATATCCCTAATGTAAAAACATTAGATTTCTATGTGATTTGATTTATCATGGAACACATGATTCTCTATCATCTTTATACAACTCTGTTTACCACATAGAATCACTGTGGTATCCAACTCCATGTCAAATAGACCTAACATCAGCTTCGAAACCCATATCACTTCACAAATAGCGGAGCAAGCTGCCATGTACTCTGCTTCAGCTACGCTGAGAGAAACTTTGGACTATTTCTTGCTAAGCCATGAGATCATGGCAGATCCTAGATAATATCATCCACCTGAGGTGCTCTTTCTGTTTGTGACACTTCCTTCCCAATTTGAATCAGTGTATCCATACAATCTGTAGTCATGATCTCTACCATATTATATTCCAAAGTCTATTGTACCTTTTAGGTACCTCATCACATGATTTGCAACTATAAAGTGAACTCGTCTAGGTTTAACTAGATACTAACTCAAGGTGTTCACATCAAAGCATATATTTGGCCTTGTATTCGTTAGATACATCAACAACCCAATAATCTATATGTACTGAGTCATATCCACTATTTGTGATGATTAATAAGATAACAACTTCAGGTTGGTATCCATGGGTGTGCCCATGTATTTACAATCCAGCATATCAAATATTTTCAATATTTCCACTGCATACTTTCCTTGGTTCCAAAATATTCCTTCTGGGCTCTGCCACACTTCTAACTCGAGAAAATAGTGCATCAATCCAAGATATTTCATCTCGATTTCTTCAACTAGCTTCTTCTTGCAATCTACAATATGTTTCTTATTTTCTATCAGAAATAGATCATCCACATATAAAAATAGTATGACAGGTGCATCATCCATAACCTTCATGTAAATGTTAGGATCAAGTTTAATTTTGGTAAAGCCCAAGCTTGTCAAGAAGCGATATCTGGCCTTGTGTTCGTCAGATACATTAGTGACCCAATAATTTCTATGTACTGAGTCACATCCACTAAGTCTGATGTCTCATCAGACAACAACTTCAATTTGGTGTCCATGGATTTACAATCCAACATATCAAGTCTTTTTAAGATTTCCACAACATACTTTCCTTGATTTAGAAAGATTCCTTCTGGGATCTGCCACACTTCCAGCCCTAGGAAATAATGCATCAATCCAAGATCTTTCATCTTGAATTCGTCGGTTAGCTTCTTCTTGCAATCTTTGATCTATTTCTCATTTCCAATTAGAAATAGATCATCGACATACAGTAATAGTATGATTGGTTCATCATCCATGTATTCATATAAAGGTTAGGATCAACTTTACTCTTGATAAAGCCCATGCTTGTCAAGAATCTATCTATTCTACTAATATACCAAGCTCTAGGGGCTTGATTAAGTCTATACATAGCCTTTTCCAACTTACATGCATGAGTCACTATGTTTTCGACTTTAAATCCTTGTGGTTATTCGATGTATACTTCTTCCTCAATCACACCATTAAGGAACGATGTCTTTACATCCATCTGGTGCAGATCCCACTTCATCATGGAAGTAAGGGCCATGATGGTTCTGATGGAAGTGTACCTTGCTATTGGAGCAAATGTCTCTTCATAATCAATTCCCTCTTTTTGAGAGAATCCTCTGGACACAAATTTTTCCTTGTATTTTTCAATACTTCCATCAACTGCATGTTTTATCTTGTAGATCCACTTTGAAGATACCACACTCTTGTTTCCTAGTTTGGGTACTATATCCCAAACATCATTCTTCATTATCGACAGGTATTCTTCCATCATTGCTTCCACCCATTCTTTATTTTGTGAAGCTTCCTCGTAGCTGGTGGGTTCTTGATCTACAATATCACACATCAAAGCTACATAACTGGAGAATGGCTTTGATCTCTTGCTGATTCTTGTGGAGCCTTCTGGAGCTCCATACTTCTATTATTCTTATATGGTTTATCTTACCCAAGCAGGTTTTCTCTTTTGAGATATATACATAGTAGGGGGTTCATGAGGTTCTAGCATATCATGATCTTCTAATGTTACTATTTCAGGAGAGGGTTCAACTTCTACCTTTCTGGGAGGTACATCCTCTTCATGTACTTCCTCAAGCTGACACCTTCTGGATTTCTTAAGAGATGATTCTTCATCAAATGTTACATCCCTACTAATCTCTATATGATGGAATCCTGAAATGTATATCTTGAAGGATTTAAAGACTTCACAGTATACAACAAATATTCCCTTATTTCCAGAAGGACCCAACTTGGTTCTCTTCTTTTCTAGAATATGAACATATACTGGACATCCAAATATCTTGAGATGGCTCACTTTAGGTTTCTTTCATGTATACATTTCTTCAGGAGTCTTGAATCCAAGAGCATTGTGAGATAATCTATTCTGCACATACACATTCGTTCTTGCTACTTCATCCCACATATGCATGGGAAGGTCTTGGTCATGAATCATTGTCTTCACTGCTTCCACAATGGTTCTATTCTTTCTTTCTGCAACACCATTCTATTGGGTATAGTAGGGAGTGTTTAGTTCCCTCTTGATTCCATCTTCTTTGCATAATGCTTCAAATTATTTTGAAGTATATTCTCCACCATTATCTGATATGAGTGTCTTGATTCTTCTTTTCTGAATGGTTCTCTATCAAGGCTTTGAATTCCTTGAATTTCCCGAACACTTCACTCTTTGTCTTCAAGAAATATATCCATGTATTTCTTGAATATTCATCAATGAATGTGGCATAATATTCATATCCACTTCAATATGTGAAGGGAATAGGACCACATACATTAGAATGAATTAATTCCAACTTTCTTTCCTCTTTGTTTCACTTTTCGGAAATGGATTCTTGATGTTCTTTCCTCTTACACATCCTTTCCAAGTACCTTCATGAATTATCTTCAAATATGGTAAACTTGTTACCACCTTTCTCACATAGGGTAATGCTTTGTAGTTGATGTGAGCAAGCCTTCTATGCCATAGTTCACTTGAGATAGTGGTCTCATGGACAAGGGTTGTTTCTAGATGTCCCTTGAGTTTGTACGGTCCTCCTTCTTCTTCACCAATGACCACATCATCTTCAATTGTCTTTCCTTTGGTCCACATGAGTACTTGTAAATCTATAAAAGCTACTCTATATCATTGCTTATCTAGTACTGGGATGGAAAGTAGGTTCTTTTTCAAACCTGACACATATAGTACTTCCTTCATCTTCATGGAGGTTTCAGATTCAAGCTTGTAGCTTGATTCACCAATGCCATTGATGGGATATTGATAGTCACATCCTAATGATACTTTTTTAGGATAGTTATTTTCTTCAAGTCTTGACATATTTTGCTTCTTCCCTATGATGTCCTTTGAAGCACCACTATCAATAAGCTATGTATCTTCTCTAGGTATTACAGACCCAAAGAGTGCAGAGAATATTACATATTCTTCTACATCTTCTAAGTTTTGCTTGTCTCTTTCAAGGTATTTCTTCTTCTTCTTCATCCTCATCTTCAGCTAGATGAACATGATGTCTTTTGTTGTTGTTATTCTTCAATGGACACTCTCTGTCAAGGTGTCCTATCTTATGACAATTATAACATTGATATTTGGAGTAGTATTTCTTCTGATTGTTTTCTCTTTTCCTTTGAAACTTCTTTGGAGTTCTATAATCCTTGTGACTATGCTTCTTTAAGTTTGATTGTATTCTTCTTCTGGTATGGGTTGCTAGAGCTTGATCATCTTCTTTAATTAGAGCTTCTCTGTTAGATACTCTAGCTTCCTCTTGGATGCAATATTCCCATACAATGTCAAACTTCATACTTTTCTTGTGGCACACATAGTATGGAATCCCAAGGTCTAGTGAGACCATTAAGAGTATTCATGACTAGTTCATATTCATCAAGGGAGTCTCCAATGGAATCTAGTTGTTCTTTGAACTATGAGACCCTTGTGAAGTAATATTGAATGGATTCTCCTTTACTCATCTTGGTACTCTTCAGTTGAGCTCTCAAATTCATATTTATGTTGATGTTCCTTCCCTCATACATTCTGGAAATGAAATCATACATTTTCTTTGGTGTCTCTTTAGAAGACACTTGATGGATCAAGTGATATTTGATAGAACCAACAATGATCCTCATTTCCTTGATTAGGTCCTTCTAGTTCTTCTCCTTAGCTTCATCTTCTTCTGGTTTAGGAACTTCATCCTTGATGTATTTGTCAATATCATTCTCTCTAATAATTAGACAAATCCTATACTTCCATGCTCAGAATTTTTCAATGCCTTCCATCTTGTCCTCAAGCTTAGTGCTTCGGGCCATCTTATCCAGGAGGTCACTAAAAATTGAAATTTCTCAAAATGAAAAGTTGAACTTAACAGGAGATGTGCTTGAATGAGGCGAGTTGGTTGGTCCACTTGGTTGTTGGAGATCCCAAATATTCACCCTTCAAAACTTTCTTGCGAGGTTTTAGTTTCTGCAGATTTATGGTTCTGGTTTTCTGCAGTTTTATGGTTAAGGGCCAAACTAGGGTTTGAATTTCCTGAAGATTCACCCACTCAAAAAAATTGATCTATGGCTCAATATATGTGCTCTAGGGAGGTGCAACTTTCTATGCAAGCAGATCTTCAAAATCCCAAAATTTTCAGAAACCCTAATTTCTTTCCAAAGGTAGAGGAGAGAGAGTTTCACCTTGTGAAAGATGTTTTATTCAGGCTAGATCCGACACCATGTTAAGATTTCATATGCTTAGATATATATCATTAATGTTTAATCCAAATTCACAACAGTAGCATATGCAGAATCACTGAAATAAACACAATCACAAGATAAACATAGATTTATCTTGGGAAACCCTCAAGGGGAAGAAACCCAGCAAAACTTCCTCTANCGCGCTCTCTCTCTCTCTCTCTCTCTCTCTCTCTCTCTCTCTCTCTCTCTCTCTCTCTCTCTCTCTCTCTCTCTCTCTCTCTCTCTCTCTCTTATGCGCAATACACACGTGTGAGTCTGTGTTCAAATAAGGAACACAACTCCTCTACTTATACTCTTTTTGTGGCTTGAATCTTAACCTAACAAGTTGGCCCCACTAAACTGACTGGGCCGACGTCACCTAGGAAGACTCAAAACAATATTATATTCTATTCATTAGGGTACTATTCACCCGACTTACAATGGAGGATTCACCTCATGGATCTATGATGACCAAATACAATAGTAACATCCTAATGAAGGAATAAGACATCTCCCTTGGGGTACATCAGTAAAATACATTTAGAATATTCTTCGAAGTTGCAATATTTCAACACCAACTAGGTCCTTCAGCTGAATACTTGTAAAGTATATCAATAGATTATGTCGAACTCATAGGTTGTGCCGGTTAGTGTAATTTTCATGTATTTATGTAACCTCTTGTAAATCATATAAATAGGCTGGAGAGCCGGATGTAGAATTGGTTCGATCTATGTAATCAACCCTATATGTGTTCTCTTGAGTAATATAAATACTTATTGTTATGTCTACCATTACTTGTCTCTTGTTTGTATCATTGATTATATAATATGTATCACTGGTAACTATGCTTGACTACAACAAGGAGGAATCTACTATTAATCTCCTTTTAAATTGTTCTTTTGTCAAGGTTGTATGGGAGGAGGTATGTTATAATCTGAATCTTTCCTTTCTATGGATGGTTTGAAATCTTGATTATTGCCTTAATGAATGGTATAAACAGAAAAGGAAGTACAAATACCTTCCATTTTTCATTATGTAGAAGATATGGAAAATGCACACCAAGTGTTTAGGTAAGGATGAAACACCTTTAGTGGGTATTATTGTTTAATTCTAGAAGTTTTAGAGTGAAATAAGGAAGGTACTTTAAATCCTACTAAGATTTTTTTAAGACCTTATTTTTCTCTAGGTAATATTATCGAACATTTTGATGGCACACAAAAAAATGGATGGTGTGGCGGTGGTATGGTGCTTAAGTTAAAAGAGGAGCATTATATAAAGCTCAAAATGGGGTTTGGTAAAGGAACTACCATTACAACTAAACTTATTTCTTTGTGGGATTTGCTTTGGTTTGGTAATATGAGAGGTTTTTTGCGATTGGAGGTTTATGGAGACTCAAAAGTTATTATATATTAGGAAAATGATAAAAAATATTTGCAATTTATAGGTTTATATGGTTGGATGCAAAGAACTAGGAAGCTCTTCCATATTTTCATGTTTTATCCTTAAAGCATATCTATAGGGTATTCAACATAGATGCAGATGCTTTATCAAAAGAAGCGATTGGATATATGATAAGATACATTTTGTATTTTGAATATATGGATGGTATATTTATAGATGAGGGGTCCTACTCCTTTTTCTAATTCCGATGTTGGATTTTTAGGGGTTTGCAAGTGGATGGTATTTTGGAAAAGGATGTAAGGTGTTTCATTTTGTAGTTGGTAGAACATATGCGTTTCATAATTTTGAGATGTTGGTAGTAGAAAGGTAATCCTTTCGAGTTGATAAGTTTATCTCTGTAAGAAGAATATGAATAGTTTTTTGCATGAAGCTGGGAGTATTTTAGACTTTATGTAACTTTGATTCCTTTTTGAATAACAAGTTACATGCTTTTTTTGATTGAGAAAATACCTTCCAGAGGTAGGAGGCATGTGCAAAATCATAATATCTCCAATAAATATTTCATAATGAGAAGTTACTCGTCACAAGAGAAGCAAAATATAAAATACATGCACCTATAAATTTTGGTTTAGAACTCCATTCAACATACAATTCCTTCATTTATAAAGTTTTTTTCAATACTACATATGAATTTTAGAAAAAAGATAAAACCCCTCCCATTTTCTCTTTAATAGTGGCACACTTTTCAAACACTAGTGCTCAACTACATTAGCGACCTTTCATTTTGTTAAACACATGAAGCAAAATTGGACTGGATCAAAATATTCACAATTTTACTCAACTACCTAAGTGGCACATATATTTCGTAAATACAAAACAAAATTCATGTTACCTCCTTACATTGGATGCATGGGCTGTGGCATTCATGTTACCTCCTTACATTGGATGCATGTTATGGCAATGTATACACCTTTGGCTATAATCATGGCTATAACATAGCCTTTAGATTCTCCTTGGGCTTGAATGTTGTCCTAGTATGTGCATTCATTGTCATTATTTCTCTTGAATTTGAAAGAGGTGCACATCTTGGGATTTATGGCAACAAATCAACAATCACTATGCAGTGGGATGAGAAAAACCAGAAAATATTGTTAAACAGATCACCATCTAGAAGGAGCCACATGCAAGAGGAGGAAATCCCGAGGTTTCATTGTGTTCTTATCATCCAAATTGCAAACTGTAGGTATTTTGATGCATAAAACTGTAATCACACATTAGTCAACATATCTGAGGTGGCATTGAATAGATTTTGAGAATGAGCATACCAACTATAGGAACTAGACATGTTTCTTTGATGCCAATGGATCATTGTCTACAATATTTGAGCAAATGGATTATTGTCTTGATTGATACAATGAGACAACCACAAATCTTGACATGCATAATGATTATATTGAACATATATTGCAAGGCTAAATTTGTTCATTCCTGATAAGTGGTTGAAGGGATTTCTACATCAATACTATACCCACTAGGTCCATTTCGAATAATAACAATGAATGAATACCAAATTGTATTATAGAAGTTCAGATTTTTCCCGTTCACCATGCTTCACTAAGCATTCTAATCTCAAGAGAATACATTATCTCTACACTTTATATCTCTATAGAAAACATCTCCTCCTTATATAAAAGGGTAATTACAATTATTTGAAACAAGATCCACATGTTGATATTATTTTTAAACATGATAGTTGCAATTTGAGTCAACTATAGTAGCCCCTAGAGATAATATATCTTTACAAATGAAACTTCAAAGAATACCCTTATTTTCTTTTTCATTTGTAAATATTGTCTTTGATTATATTGAATTTGACCGAGACCAATAACAACATGGCCTCCAAAACATAACACCAAAATAGTAGATCTCTTAGATTTGAAGAGTTATCTTAATGAGCATGGGAAATGCTTATTATCTTCATGGTTTTGGGGACTTTTTAGGTGGATTGGTCAAATTTGTGGCAAATGTACACAATGTAGAATATGAAGACTATGTGGAATAGTATGTCGTACATGAAGCATACTATTTTCTTTTACCTTTAGTCGATCTCTCCAAAGATAAAGAAATTATCAAATCAGATTAGTTTAAACATCCAAAGTCAAGTATGACGGGTAATTAGTTAAATTGAATCAATCTGCAACATCCTACTGTGAAATTAGCGTTAGGAAATATTGATTAATCACAAAGTCATGTGTCATAACAAAGATATTGAACATATTCAAACTATCTTATTACAACAACTTGAAATAATAAACAAATTATTAATTAACCTCTGCGATTATAAACATTGAAAGCATGTTAGAAAAAATGATTTAAATCAAGGAAACACATGAAGGTTAAGAACACTCAAACTTAGTCCATGTCGATAGCCTTACGCAAAACAATCTCCATATTTCATTAACAACTTTGCAAATCATTACATCACATGCCTATAAAGATAGAAAGTTCAACAACCTATAGTATGAGCACATTGCACCAGAGGTTTTGCTAGGGTGTCCCCCTCTTTCCTCTGATTGACTAAAAAACATACAACAAAATTGATAAGGGATAATTAACATGCTCCAGTTGGAGCTCATATTTACACAATGGGATCTAACTTCCTTGCTCTGAATTTTTGACTAACTATCCAAGAAACCTTTCAAGGTAGACTTCAAATGGATATGGTCAAAATAAATGTTGTAAAGGTAAAGATGTCGACTTTGGAAGTATCTCAGATTAGATTAGATGACTGATCTCTCTGCTCGTCCACTTCAGCAATCCTCAACTTAGATGGAAACGACTCCTCCAACTCAAAAACACAAGCATGTCGAGGGATTCCATGTAATCGTCAATTAAATTCCACTGTCTGGAACAAATCTTATTCCCTTTATCAATCATATGAGAAACTTCATTACATGCTAATTCCCATGAATTAATAGATATTCGAGTCCTCATAATATTGAATGAGTCTAGGCAAGGGACAGTTTGAGGGGCATTCTTTTGGTGAGATTTCCATTCACAAAGTTTTTCATAGGTTGAGTGTTCCTTCTTCATTTTATGAACATGATCTGCTAAAAGTTCATATAGGTGCTTGAAAGAATTGAAATCATCTTACACTTCATTTAAACCATGGAAAAACGGAGTCTATGTTTTCCTCAGAATTTCATTATTAGTAATGGCTTCATCCTTAAATTCCTGCACTGTCAGCTTGAAAAAGGAAGAAAATGCATCTTGGTTCTTAAACCGTTCCATTTACAACTCGATAGCTACAAGCTTAGTGGCCTTCTCAATTACCTCTTTTTATGCTATGACCTTTTGTTGTGAAACATATTGAAGCCGGTCCCAAATATTGTGTAACTCTTGTTTGTGTTGAAATTTCATCCCCTCAATCTACCTGAGGAAGTTCTCTTGCAGAGAATCCTTTTTTTCCTATAGCACAATATACTTGGCCTTCTCCTCATCGAGCATCTTGGTTAAAGAAGATACAGTCATAGTTTTCTCCATCAAAATCTCCCATGGTTGCAACTATTTCTATGGATTCTATTTTTGGATTAGCAATAACTTACTTCCATATGACTTGAATCTCTACTGGTCCAACTAACACTTTTCCTTCCCAACCTATTTTGGTTCATCTCCTAATCAAATCAGTGCGTCTCTTGTTAAAACAATAATCCCCAAAACTACCACAACATCTTGTTGGATCTGAGATCCACGGAGAAAATAAAACACAGAATATATAACAGACATTCAATAATGAACACAAAGGTTACTGAGGTAAAACCCTCAAGAGGGAAACATCCACGAAGCAATGGTATCGGTCTTCCTTATTATTCAATGAATGAATATTACAATAGCTTACAACTCTCTGTGATCCAGGAAGATATTGGTGGCCACCCACCTATTCCACTTGGACCCCCTCCATTGTTTCTTTCAGTTTTCCATCTTCCTTAATTGTAGCACAATTTACTATTTTTGGCAGTTTTCGGGTCCTAAACTTTCGGAGCCGTTTTGAGGCCCTAAACGACGTTTTTTCGGCATCGAATGGTCGAGCAAATATGAGTCCATTTCGCATTCAATTTTTGTTGTTTATGGATGTATTCCTTGAATAGATATTTCTAACGATGCATCATGCGTGTCAAACGGAGGTAGTATGCCAAAGTTACGAACCCAGGAAATTGATGTACCAAGTTACCCAATGGGGCAGACATTCTGGCGTTTTACCTCCTAGGGTTAGGTTTTTGGATGTGTAGGGTTTCCATTGTTTCTCAATAGTATATAGGCCTTCGAGCCTCATTGTAACACAGAGTTCAGAGGCATGTAGCTGCCACATCTCTTCTCAGAGATAAGCTACTAGCACTCTAGCTAGTTTATTTCCATTCTTTATGTAAACAAGTTTTAGGTCTTTGATTAATGAAATGAAGTGTTATTTCTGCTGCATATTTGTTTCTATGGTTACTATTGTATTCTGTTGCATTCCTGCATAAATCCAGATCACCGGTATCAGAGCAATATGCTCTTTCTCGATCCTTCTTTGCATGTCCCCAACGAGGTAAAGAGTTAGGGCTCGATCTAGTTGAACCTTTGCAAGATCATCCTCGCAAATACCAATGGTCGCCCATGGGGGACGAAAAGAAAGACAAGGGCGCAGAAGATCCTATCAAAATTTTGCTCGAGGAGGCCCTTGAAAAGCAAAGGAACGCGATGATGGATAACTTCGCCTAGATCCTTCAACGACTTCCCATTGGCGGCACATCTGCATCTAGAAGCCACTCTGGAGGCACAACCCCTTTTAAGGTACAAGTAAACTTTGACATTCCCATATTTGATGGCCGGATAGATGCAGATGGCGTAGATAGATGGTTGAATCTATTAGAAGGATATTTCTTGGTTCATGACTTTTTCGACTAGGAAAATATTACTTTTTCACTACTCAAAGCCGCCCCCCATGTCAAGGACTGGTGGGAAACCTACTGTGAGAGAAAGCACGAGGAGCAACCCTCTCTATTCTAAACCATACCCACTTGGAATTATTTCTGAGATGCCATACAGGGACAATATTATCCCATGGGGAGCTATGAGGACAAGTACATACAATGGACTACCCTGCAGCGGCAAAGAGATCAAGATGTGCATGAACTGGAAAATATGTTCCATACCCTGCGCACCAAGTTGGGTATTAAAGATTCATAGAAACATTTGGTGCTGAAGTACCACAGTTGTCTGCACAAATACATTCAGGAGGAAATGGAGTTCCTCGACATCTCCTCGCTTGGTACGACATACCGGTATGCTGCCAAGATTGAGCAAAAATTCAAAAAGAAAAAGCAAGACTTTGGATCTGCGAATCAGAAGCAAGCAAAAGGTGCCCCAAAACCGCAGAACCAAGGACATGTCCAAGGCATGGCAACTCAAGAAAACTTGCCAAAGACGCAAGTAAAGAGCAACACTACGAAGTTGAAGACGGAAGTGGGAAAGTGGTGCGAGTTCCATAAGAGCCACACTCACAACACAAGTGAGTGTCGGGCCAAGCAGTCATTGGTGGCCGAGATAAAGGCCTCCGAATCAGATGCATACTATGACACTGAATCAGAACCCAAGAAGGGGAATGACAAAGGGAAGAAGATTATCGATGCAGATCCCAATGCCACTATTTCCACCACAAAGATCCAAAAGGAAGAACCAGAAGATTCAGAGGAGGAGGAGCGTCTTTTCCACTCCCAGAAGTGGGTAAAGGGTTCCCCGCTACAGTTCATTGTTGACAGTGAGAGCCAAAAGAACCTCATTTCAGCAGAGGTCGTGAAGCGGTTGGGCTTGCCGACCACAACACACCCGCAGCCGTACACCATCAGGTGGCTTCACCAAGGACGGGATCTTCACATCAGCCAGCATTGTCGCCTTCCCTACAGATACATTATTGATGAGTGTGGGGTACATGTGGATCCAACCAAGATCCAAGTCATTCGGGATTGGTCAGCCCCAACTTCTCTAACAGAGCTTCGCAGCTTTTTAGGTCTTGCTAATTTCTACCGCAGGTTCGTGTTGGGATTCTCTCATATCACTTGGCCCTTGAGTGAAGTCACCAATGGAGGAGCGAAAGAAAAATTCTTCAGTCGAAAAATCAACAGAAGACGTTTGCATAATTGAAACATCACCTCTGTTGTGCCCCGGTGCTCACATTACCAGACTTGCAACAACCATTTGAGATTGAGATAGATGCCTCTGACTATGCTATTGGGGTAGTCCTTACTCAACAAGGGCATCCAATGCCATATCACAATGAGAAATTGTCCGACACAGTTCGGAAATATCCCACTTATGACAAAGAGATGTATTCCATTGTACAGGCTTGCCGACAATGGAAGCATTACATTTTGTGGAAGGAAACGATCATCCACACATACCAATGACCCCTGCAGTTCATATAGACACAAGGGAAGTTACAAAATGATTTCCATCAGAAGTGGTCCACATATCTACAATAGTTTCATTTGAACATCAAGTACAAGAAGGGAAGCACCAACAATGTTGCAGACTGCCTCAACCGACCACCGATTGTGGCGATAACCACCGTGCTGAACTCCTATGGGCATGAGACTTCTGATTGGTTGCTTCTCTACCATAGCGATCCAGAATTCAGCCACACATACAGGAAGCTCTTGGAGGGAAACCAAGTTCCAAATTTTCACCTCCAGGATGAACTACTATGTCACATGGGACACCTTTGTCTTCCTTCAAGCGAGCGTGCCAAGATGATTTCAGAAACGCACTACATTCGGGTCGCTGGGCATTTCGGTGTCGACAAAATAGTGGCAGTACCACAGAAGTAGTTCTATTGGCTGAACCTTCGACAGGACATTGGGAAGTACATCTGATCCTACACTGCCTGCACCATTGCCAAACCGTCCATTAAGAAGCAAGGCCTCTATACTCTGTTACCTACCCCTAGTCGAACTTGGGAATCCATCTCCATGGATTACATGTCGGGCCTTCCTTCTACTAAGCATGGCAATGACTATGTGTTCGTGGTCATCGACATATTTTCAAAGATGGCCATAATGGCGGCCTGCAAGAAGAATATCACAGCAGAAGCCACTGCTAAACTCTTCTTTGAACTAGTATGGGTACACTTTGGGATCCCACAGTCTATAATCTCAGATCAAGACAACAAGTTTCTTAGTACGTTCTGTTCTAGCTATGGTCAATTCTAGACACCAAGCTCACAAAGTCCACAGCTTTCCATCCCCATACCGATGGTCAAACAAAGGTCGTCAACAGGATGATCGTACACATTTTGCGCATGTACAACTCAAAGAATCCACGCACATCGGATGAGAGCCTCCCCTATGTACAACATAGCTATAACCGGGCCCTCCATAGCTCAACCGACCACAACCCCTTTCAGGTGAGCTTGGGATTCCAGCCACTATGTCCCATTGATGTAGCCATGCCATTTGCAGCTACTCAGGCTGATTCGGCTCATGTCCAGTCTGAAGTTTCCAAGGCAAACAGCTTCATTGAGTGCATTCAACACATTCACCAATAGGTTCATGACATATTGGATAGATCCAATGCTAAGTACAAGCAGCAGCATGATCAGCATCAGGTGCAACACAACTTCCAAGTGGGCGACAAATTGTGGCTACATTTGTAGAAGGAGCGCCTCGTTGGACCCCACCGCAAGCTTCGCTCACTCTGATATAGGCCATACACCATCACCAAGGTTATCGATGACAATGCCTTTGAGCTCAGTATTCCACCATTCCTTGGTCTGCACCCAGTGTTCAATGTGGACCGCCTTCGACCGTACTTTCCACCTCTACTAGACACATCAGACGTAGCAGAACAACTCACACCATCGGAGTTAAACCCCGAATGCATGGAACAAGACACAACCTATTAGATTATGGACACATAGATCAAGAACACCCAACACCAGAAGATCCAGCTATATCGAGTTGTCAAAGCAGGCCAACTCCTTCACCAGGGACCAAGTTCAGCAAAAGTTTCCTCATCTCTTGGAGGAACTCAACGCAATGGGGACCATTGCTTCCTAAGGGGGTAGGAATGATCCAAAAGGATATTGGTGGCCACCCACCTATTCCACTTGGACCCCCACCATTGTTTCTTTCAGTTTTCTAGTTTCCTTAATTGTCGCACAATTTACTATTTTTGGTTGTTTTCGGGTCCTAAACTTTTGGATCCGTTTTGAGGCCCTAAACGATGTTTTTTCAACATCGAATGGTCAGGCAACTATGAGTCCATTTCGGACTTGACATTTGTTATTAGAAAATGTAGTCCTTGAATAATCTGTCTAACGATGTGTCATGCACGTCAAACGAAGGTAGTATGCCAAAGTTACGACCCCGGGAAATCGATGTACCAAGTTACCCAACAGGGCCCACATTCTAGTGTTTCACCTCCTAGGGTTAGGTTTTTGGATGTGTAGGGTTTCCATTGTTTCTCAATAATATATAGGCCTTCGAGCCTCATTGTAACACAAAGTTCAGAGGCATGTAGCCGCCACATCTCTTCTCAGAGATAAGCTACCAACACTCTAGCTAGTTTATTTCCATTCTGTATGTAAACAAGTTTCAGTTCTTTAATTAATGAAATGAATTGTTATTTCCACTGCATCTTTGTTTCTATGGTTATTTGTGTATTCTGTTGCGTTCCTGCATAAATCCGAATCACTCCGACTCTTCTCTACGAGAATACAATAAATATATACATTTCTTTCACAGTTACTCTTAACTGAACAGACTAAATTGATTCGGTAAGTTCGTTATGCAACCACCGAGAGAACGGTTGTCACCCATTTCCAACAATCTCCACCTTGACAACAATTTACCTGATACATTTCTCATTACTCTATTCATCACCTTTCATGCAATCCTAGAGAAGCTAGGCACCACCGTAGCTTCTCTAAAGTAACCGGCTTTGTGAACATGTTTGCACTATTCTCTTTAGTGTGAACCTTTTCAAGAACCACTCCACCTTCATCAACAACATGTCTAACAAAATGGTATTTTACGAGAATATGCTTTGTCTTACTATGATAAGCTGGATTTTTATCCAAATGAATAGCACTTTGACTATCACAAAAAACTTTTATAGTGTTCTGAACTTTTCCTAACTCACCCGGCAAACCTTTTAACCAGACTGCCTCTTTGCAAGCATGTGAAGCAGCTATATATTTTGCTTCTGTAGTGGATAAAGCAACAATATTCTGAAGCTTTGACATCCAACTAATAGCTCCACCTGCAAGAGTAAATACATAACCTGAAGTGGACCTCCTCTTATCCAAATCACCTGCAAAATTAGAATCAACATAACCACATACTTCATCACTACAACCATCAAAAGTGATACAATAGTTGCTTGTGCATCTTAGATACTGAAGCACCCATTTCACTGCTTCCCAATGCTATTTTCCTAGATTTGCCATGTATCTATTAATAACACCAGTTGCATGTGAAATATCCATTCTTGTACTTATCATCACATACATTAGACTTCCTACTGCGTTAGCATATGGTATATGACATATATACTACTTTTCTTCATCATTTTTAGGACTCAAACCTAAAGAAAGCTTGAAATGAGAAGCTAAAGGGATATTAACAGGTTTCACCTTATTCATACTAAATCTCTGAAGTATTTTCTCCACATACTTCTTTTGTGATAACCACAGCTTGCCATTTTTCCTGTCTCGATGTATCTGCATGCCGAAGATCTGATTTGCTGCTCCTAGATCCTTCATATCAAATGTCCTAGCCAACTGAGCCTTTAACCTGCTGATTTCAAACATGCTCTTGCTTGCGACAAGCATATCATCAACATATAACACCAAAATAATGAACATGTCATTTTCCAACTTTTTAAAGTACACACAATTATCATACTCACTCCTGGTAAAATTCTGACTTGCCATGAAAGAATCAAATTTCTTGTACCATTACTTGGGAGACTACCTCAAGCCATATAATGTCTTTCTGAGCTTGCAAACAAACCTCTTGTTGCGATTCTGAACGAACGCTTCTAGTTGTTCCATGAAAATTTCCTCATATAAATCCCCATGTAAGAAAGTTGTTTTGACATCTAGATGCTCTAACTCCAAATCATACGAGGCAACTAGTGCTAACAAATACTGATAGAAACAAGTTTTACAATTGGTGAAAAAATCTCATGAAAGTCAATACCTGCTTCCTGAGAAAACCCTTTTGCAACCAGTCTCGCTTTGTACTTCCGTACAGTGTCATCAACTCCTTTCTTCAATTTGTACACCCATTTGTAGCCAACCACTTTCCTACTCTTCGGAAGTTCCACAATATCCCATGTCTTGTTCTTTGCCAAAGAATCCATTTCTTCTTTCATTTCAAGTTTCCATTTGTCACTATCAGACACTTTCAATGCTTCCTGAAAACTAACAGGTTCTCCTTCATTAGATATTAAAGCAACAGATGTGACAAAATCATCATACCTCTTTGGAAAATATATGTCCTGTGTAGATCTTCGTAGAGATTGTTGTGGTATCTCCTCTACTTCTGTCTTCTCATCCTCTTCTTGAGGAGTGTCCTCATGAATATCCTCTTCTTGGACATCCTCGCGATTCCCCTTTGTAGATGACTGAGTGTCAAACTGAACTTGCTGAAACTGTGGTACATTAGCCTATTTCAAATCATTACTCACATCTAAATTTGATAGAGAAAGTTCATTAAATGTTACATCTCTGTTTATGAATATTTTGTGGACAGTAGGACTCCACAATCTATATCCCTTAACACCATCACCATATCCAACAAAGATCAATTTTATCGATTTAGGATCTAGTTTGGAACGCTGATTTTTAGGAATAAGAGCATATGCTTCACAACCAAATACTCTAAGATTAGAATAATGACATTGTCGACCTGTCCATACCTGTTCAAGAATTTTACAGTCAATGGTCATTGATGGTGATTGATTGACCAGGTAACAAGCTGTAAGCAATGCCTCTCCCCACAATTCCTGCTGCAAGTTTTCATTACTGAGCATACTCCTTGCTCTTTCAAGAAGAGTCATGTTCATGCATTCAGCAACGTCATTCTGCTGTGGAGTGTAAACAATGGTCTTTTTCCTCTTGATCCCATCGTTCTTGCAATAATTATCAAATTCCTTAGAATTAAACTCGGTTCCATTATCTGTTCTAAGACATTTAATGAACCTTCCAGTGCTCTTTTCAACCAAAGCTCTAAACTGCTTAAATAAATAAAAAACATCAGCTTTACTCTTTAACAAATAGATCCATACTTTCCTCGAGTAATCATCTATAAAACTGATGAAATATGATGATCCCCCATTAGAATTTTTAGGAGATGGCCCCCATAGATCAGAATGAATATCTTCTAGGATACCTTTACTAGTGTGCTTTTCAGATTAAAATTTTTGTCTAGCTTGTTTACAATAAACGCAATGCTCACAAAACTTCAAATCTACACATTTTAAACTAGGAATCAACTTCTGATCATCAAGTACCTTCATTCCTCTTTCGCTGATATGACCTAACCGCTGATGCCATAGACAAGTGAAGTCTGCCGCACCAACTGATGCTACTATTTCTTGATCGATTTTCGTTCTCCCTTCAAGTTTATACAGGTTCCCGACTCTGTTTTCCTTCATAACAACCAAGATACCTTTCGATATCTTCATAACTCCACCTTGAACCGCAAATTTGTAACAAGCATTATCAAGAACTCTCATTGATATCAATTTCTTCCTTAGTTCAGGTACATATCTCACATCTATTAGAGTCCTAACAATCCCATCATACATTTTAATTATGATACTCCCTATCCCAACAGTTTTACATGTAACATTATTTCCCATATAAACTATATTGTCATCTACAGATTAGTATGTATGAAACCAACTTCTATGAAGACACATGTGATGAGATGATCCATAATCAACTAACAAACCATAATGATATTCTGAGACATTAGATGTAGTTAATACCTCATCAATCATACCTAAATCATTTTCTACTATGTTTGCTTCATTTGTAGAGCTCTCCTCCCTAGAAGCTTGATTGTGTTTCCAACAATATTTCTTGAGATGTCCTGCTTTATTGCAAAACCAGCACTTCAATTTACTCTTTTTTCCCTTCGACTTTGATCTTGATGTACCCCTTGAATGTTGTCCTCTTTCACTGGTTCTTCCCATGGATATCATTACTTCTGATGTCGAGTTTTCAAGACTAGATTTCTTTCAAGTTTCCTCAGAAATTAAGCCTCCCACAACATCATCAAAGGTAATAGACTCAACAGAACTAAAACTGATAGACGTTACACAATGTGCCAATGACTCAGGCAGAGAGCACAACATTAAAATTGCCTTGTCTTCAGAACTAATAATATCTTCCATACTAGACAACTGACAAACAAGAGTATTGAACGCATTCAAGTGATCGGAAATTTGTGTACCTTCTTTCATACGCAAGGTAAATAACTGCCACTTCAGGAGGATTTTATTTGTCAAGGATTTGGTCATATACAAACTTTCCAGTTTTGTCAAGAGACCCGCTATTGTAGTTTCAGACACAATGTTAAATAAAACATCATCGGCCAAGCATAATCGAATAGAACTCAAATCTTTTTTTATCTATCTCGTTCCAATCTTCAATGGACATATCATATGGTTTCTTGGTTTTCCCTACCAGTGCCTTCCCCGCTCGTTGTTGTATTAGCATATCCCTCATCTTGACCTTCCATAACTCGAAATTGTTGCTCCCATTGAATTTTTCAATTTCAAATTTAAAACTCTGTGTTTTTGCCATTTTCTCAAGAAAATTTAAATATCACTGCTAGTTACTTTTATTTGAAATATATATTTCCAAAAAACGTGCGGCACAAAGCTTGACTTTCAAATTTTTTATTTATTCCAAAACTTTCTAGTTTCAGCCTTCCAATAAAAATAAAAAAATTCCAAACTTCCAAATTTCTTTATTATTCCAAAACTTTCCAGTTTCAGCCTTCCAATAAAAAAATTAATTCCAAACTTCCAATTTTTTTTTTATTCCAAAACTTTCTAGCCTTCTAATAAAAAAATTTATTCCAAACTTCCAATTTTTTTATTATTCTATAGCACAAGTCTTTATTGTTAGGATTATTAATCCTCCCTTGTCTAAATTTGGCCATATGTCTAAATCAGGAGTCATGTCTAAATCGGGAGTCCATCCAGTCTATTTATAGTCATTAGCACCATTGGGTTCACTGGGCCTAATTGGGGTACATGTTTCAGTTACTAAAGTGTGGGGAACACTAATTGAGGCTTACTGCCACTGATTGCACTTAATTGCATCAGTTTAGGAGCCTCCTAGACCAATCCCTACAATTTAGGAGCCACTGGGAGTGCCGAAACCAACCAAGGTCAGTTAAGTTCAGTTAATGAATAGTCAAGCTAAGTTAGGAGTCAGTTACATTCAATTCTAGTCCTCTATATTGAGTTAGCGCTAGGTTTACTTGACTGCACTCATGAGGGGCGCATTTCTCACCTACCATAGCCAGTTAGCCTTAGTCAACACTAAATGTAACACTTGATTTGTGTTTTAGAGCTCCGATGAAATCCGGTTATGGTTTAGACAAGATCAGTTAAATATTGAGTCCTCTGATAGTGATTTAGACAAGGTCTTAGTTACCTACAGTCAAGTAGAGTCTATCAATTCGAATTTCCTCATGTGGATTCGAATTTCATGTGGCTATTAAAGTCATTGTACTTCATTGTAATTATTATCTAATTACTCTTTGATTAATGAAAAGCATTCACAGCTGCAAGCCATTTTTGCACTATTTCGTTCTTCAATAACTGAGTAAATTGTGTGATCTATCCTGTGAGTTGTGTGTTTGTCCACAGATCTATGTGCTCAATTTAATATGGTATCAAAGCCTCGACGGACAAGATACCTCTCCTTCTCAGATCTCCACCTGGATCATTTTTTTTTAGCAAATTGCTCCTTCCAGTACTGCACCAGAAGGGGAGAATTTACCACTTAATATCCCAAGTTAGGAAATTGTTGATCAAGCTTGCTTGATCAAATATGCTGGGTGTGAAGGAAATTCCAAAAGTGCGGACTATCGACCTTACTTTGTATGTTTGTTGTGTGACAGGTTATCAGCTTCTTCTCACTGCATTTGCTACAGCAGCTCAATCCTTCTTACTACATTCAAAATGGCTCATCCAGTGGAGCCTCTCACTCCCTTCAACTATCACCAGTGGAAGGAAAACATGGTGGTAATGCTCCACACCAAGCAGCTCTTCAAACTCATAGAAGAAATAGAGGAAGAGACAAATTCACATAAAGACAAAGCTAAGTACATGAACAGGATTGATGAAGCCCATGGACACTTGCTCTCCTCAGTCTCTAGAGATATTTGGTTCCACATCCAAGAATTGAAGACTCCCAAGGAGGCTTGGGACAAGCTTGCCTCCTTATTTGATAAGCAGGATGAGATGAGGATCCATCAGCTAGAAAATGATATGATTACTCTCAATCCATCCAATTTTGAATCTCTGAATGAATTCTTCACAAAGTTCAAGAACCTGATATATCAGTTGAAGCAATGCAAAGTGAAGAAGGATAAATATCAGCTCATCCTTGCCATTCTCACAAAGCTCAATGCAGACTACTCAGTCTTTGTATCCACCTTCCAAACAGTAAGGCTCACTACTACAAATTGGAAGATGCCCACTCTTAATGCATTCATCCAATCTCTTATTTCTAAGAATGATAAATTGATCCAAATGGGGATCATTCGATCTCCCAAAGATCTAGCTCTAGTTGCAAGAGGAGATAAGGTAGCGAATGACAAAGGGAAGCAAAGAGATGAGTCCCCTGTGAAGAAAGAGCAGTCAAAAGAACCTTCAGGTTCGAAGAGAAGCAAGAACAATGGCAAAGGCAAGGTCCTCTGCTCTTACTCTGGAAGGGGCTTTCATTCAGAAAGCTCCTGTATGAGAAGACAACTTGATGAAATGGCCCTTCTTTTGAAGAAGCATAACATTTTTGTACCTGCTAGCGCAAGGAAGGATGACTCTGAAGAAGAAGAAGAAGATGAAGAATACCAAAGGAAAGGCCATGCACTGAAGGCTTGCTGCACATCAGCACATGTCTTCCTCGTTGATTCTAGAGCTTCCAACCATATGGCTACATCCAGAGAATCATTCTCTTCTTTTTAGTCCTTTGATGGTCCTAGTATTCAGATGGGCAATAACAGTAAATTCAAAACAAAGGGGAAGGGATCTGTCAAACTTGAACATGGAAGGTTCAAAGATGTGCTATTTGTTCCCTCCCTAGCTTCAAACCTGTTATCTGTCTATCAGATGACCCATACTGGATCTCCAAAGCGAGTGAACTTGGTCCTGACTTAGTGGAGATCACAAATATCTCTACTGGGAGCATCATATCAAAGGGTACTGCAAATTGTGCTTCAAAAGCATATGAGTTCTCACATTTCATGCCTCCTTTAGAACCAGTGCACTCTCAGCAGCCACTTGCAAGGGAAGGTAAAATCATTGCACCTACTTCTTTTACAACTTCTACTAGTATTGCAGATCCATCTTTATCAGTTTGTGAGATTAATATTCAAGGTGACTCAGATCTAGATTCAGTCCCTACTTCCAAACTGGAAGCTAGGAAGATGACTGGAAACTCACCTGACACTCATAAAGGAAAGACCCTTGCACTATGCCATGCAATCTTACCTCCTTCAGAGAGATGCAATAAACTCCCTGCAAGATGCTATATGGCAAGGGCTCCGTCTCACTACATTCAAAAGAATGGATATGATCATACACCTCTTCATTCAGCAAGAGACAAAGGTTACATTCCTCCTTCCTTCCATCATCATTTTTGGAGAAGAAGGAGAAGTCTACATGCCAGGCCCCATAATACTTGTGCACAGCACACCATGCATGTTGCTTCGCTACCTCACGGAGATGAAGATTGCAGCAACATATTTTCAAGTTTTTCAAACTTGAGACCTGATTCTACCTGCTTAGATAGAGGGGGGGATTTTTTCCCATGTGGTTTTTTCCCTAGCTCCTTGTATTAAGAAGTTACTTTATTTTACTTGATGTAATGGGTGACTTATGGTCTTAGTTACCAAGGCCCACAGTTTGTCCAAGTTAGCATTCAGGGGGGGTGTTAGGATTATTAATCCTCCCTTGTCCAAATTTAGTCATATGTCTAAATCAGGAGTCATGTCTAAATCGGGAGTCCATCCAGTCTATTTATAGTCATTAGCACCATTGGGTCCACTTGGCCTAATTGGGGCACATGTTTCAGTTACTAAAGTGTGGGGAACATTAATTGAGGCTTACTGCCACTGATTGCACTTAATTGCATCAGTTTAGGAGCCTCATAGACCAATCCCTACAATTTAGGAGCCACTAGGAGTGCTGAAACCAACCAAGGTCAGTTCAGTTCAGTTAATGACTAGTCAAGCTAAGTTAGGAGTCAGTTACATTCAGTTCTAGTCGTCTACATTCAGTTAGCGCTAGGTTTACTTGACTGCACTCATGAGGGGCGCATTTCTTACCTACCACAGTCAGTTAGCCTTAGTCAACACTAAATGTAACACTTGAGTTGTGTTTTAGAGCTCCGATGAACTCCGGTTATGGTTTAGACAAGATCAGTTAACTACTGAGTCCTCCGATAGTGATTTAGACAAGGTCTTAATTACCTACAGTCAAGTAAAGTCTATCGATTCGAATTTCCTCATGTGGATTCGAATTTCATGTGACTATTAAAGCCATTGTACTTCATTGTAATTATTATCTAATTACTCTTTGATTAATGAAAAGCATTCACAGCTGCAAGCCATTTTTGCACTGTTTCATTCTTCAGTAACTGAGTAAATTGTGTGATCTATCCTATGAGTTGTGTGTTTGTCCACAGATCTATGTGCTCAATTTAATATTTATTCCATAAATAATAACGGCAGCAAATTTTTTTACTTCCAAAAAACTTTCAATAAACTTCACCGCTTCCAAACTTCCAATAAATAATATTGCACAGTAAAAAATTTGTTTATTAAAAAAAATTACCGCTGACTGCAGCAGGCAACAACAAACCACTCAGCACTCTTCACCATGGGCAGGAACAAGCACCATCATACTTGGTAGATTCCTCCAACAGCATGCAGTGGGCAGAAATAAACTTCAACCTCCAGCACTTTGTTCACTTCACACCAGGAAACCTCCTTCTCCACGCTGGCATCGATTCTCTCTCCATGAGCAGGCTTCTTCAGGCTACCTTCACATGGTCAGCTTTTAGGCACAACTATGGCTCTTCAACGCAGCAATTCCACCATATATTCTCTTTGAGCACTCAGGCTCTAGTGATACCACTTGTTGGATCTGAGATCCACAAAGAAAATAAAACACATAATATATAACAGACATTCAATAATGAGCACAATGGTTACTGTGGTAAAACCCTCAAGAGGGAAACATCCGTGGAGCAATGGTATCTATCTTCCTTATTATTCAATGAATGAAGATTACAACAGCTTACAACTCTCCGACTCTTCTCTACGAGAATACAAGAAATATATACATTTCTTTCACGGTTACTCTTAAGTGAACAAACTAAATTAATTCGGTAAGTTCGTTATGCAGCCACCGAGAGAATGGTTGTCACCTGTTTCCAACACATCTTCTCCAAAATCAGTTGAGTCTTTAGCTGTAGAAACCAAAAGTTCTACAGAATTGGAAATGGGAAATGGTTGAGCGATGAATGCTAACTAGGAAGGATTTTGAGGCATTAGTAAAATAGTTTTTACAATTGTGGTCATAGTTTTTACTATTAAGTTGTACATCAGAATCCAAAAGATCAGTGTGAGGAGGTGGATCTTGTAGTTAATTTTGAGGGGAATGAATGACAGGGCCCTCAACAAAAGGAATCTATGACAAATTACTGTCTAGGGAAGGATGATGGTTCAACTAGATGAAGTACCATTAGTATCATTTGTAGAATCCAAATATGTTTGAAAATGTTCTTGGACTACTGGGGTTGGATGATCCACCTCTACATGTTGTTCTTTCTCCGAGTCAATAAAATTATCAGTAGATTGTAGAGAAGGAGGCTTTGGAACTGGTTTTGGTCTATTTTAATTTTTCACTGGAACCATAGGCACTAACTTAGGAATAAAAATAGTAGTATGGACATATTGAGTACAAGGGAAAGATTTACCTTGAAGAGTTTGAGCTTGATGGATAAAGGCATTCAGATTTTGAATAGAGTGGAGGGTTGGCTACCTGATACATGTCTCTTTCTCTATTGCTTATCCAACTATTTCTTTGTAGAAAACTTAAGCGGAGCCATGTTGACCACAATAGCCTTGCTATCTGCTTCCATTGCTTGCTTGGAAACCTCTTGTTGTTGTTGAAAGATCCAATTTCTCTCTTTTATTACCTTTTTCTTCTGCTATTTTGGAGCTTCATGTACGAGGACTATTTGCTATGGATTGGTCACTCTACTAAAAACTTCTTCAAATCTATATGTACCTTGATAGAGGAAGTCATATATCTCTTTCTCATGGGCATATGGCATTTTTAATTGTGCCCGAGTAAAATGATCAGGTATGAATCCCTTTTGGTCATGCATCCTCTTAATTGCAAACCCTAACTTCAAATCGTTCATCCCTTTTGCTAGGATGAATCTATGGGAAGAGTTATGAATAATAAAACGTACAACATACAAAGGAAAATTTGCCCATGCTCTTTTTTTTTTGGAGAATGACACTGACGATGAACTCCATAAAACAATGTTTGAAAATATACCTTTGCAAGAACCTCTATTAGGGACGAACCTGGGTAACAAATGGACCAATTTACCACCCCATATCATGAGATAGGTGAAAAAATATCTGGCATACCAGTCACCCATTGATGCCACTAAAGAAATGACACCTTTAGAAATCATGGGAGCAATCTTTTTGAAGATGGTAATATATACATCACCGAGGAAGTTATGAAATATATCATAAATAGACGACTTATAATTTTCTTCTCATAGGACTGAACAATATATATGAATAGGAGGGTTTTATCTAGTCCAGTGCCAATTCATAGAAGGATAAGCAAAAGAGGCACACATGATGTCTACCAGATACGTTGATAAGTAAAAATTTGGCTTCCTTGTAGTAGGAGATTTATGTGCTTAAGTGAGTGCATCCTTGATGGTTATGGAGAAAATTTGCACCAAATTGAATATTTTCCCTCTAGTGGATATATGATAAGCCAAGGGGGGGCATTCCAATTTGAAATAGGAACAACTATATGCACCGTAAAACCTACATAGCATGGCCATGGGAAACTTCTACGATTCTCTAAGTAGGAAAACTGGGTACTGCATGTTAGGTCTCAGTATGAAACTGTTAGAGTCGTCCATCCAAGTCTTAACAAGCACATGTGCTTCATACTTCATATCAAATGCTATTATGAAAACCTGCGTCAGCAACTGCTAAGGGGTTTTGGGGGCGTAAATCCTGGCAAAGGTATATAACTTAAAATAAGCATAGGGAATATCTACCCGACCATTTGCACCAGGGCCCACTGACGTCATCCAGTGGATAGCTTACTCCGTTACCTTCTCACCGAGACTTACCCGATTTAATTTAACTTACCCAATTTGATTCTTGGCCATATAGTCTCATTGTTATTCAATGAGACAACATTTTGTGCTTCTGCATAGTTTCTATTATGAATTGTTAATCAGCGTACACAACTCTATTTATTCCTTTACAGTGACTCCATTGTACTGAAATTATTTGGACTTATTCAATTCTCCATGCGATTATTCCTTGCCATATAGTCTCATTATAATCTGCATATTTTCTATTCTTAATTGTTTATCAGCATACATCAGCATACACTGTTCTATGTAATCATTTACTGAGACTCCGATGAAATGAAAAATATTCCAAGGGAGTAAAGATTCAATTCTCCAGGCGAATAGAGTTGTCCATATAATCTCATACAAAGCTGGAAGTTTTCATAAATCAAATCGGGTAAGTCTGGGTGAGTCTGGGTGAGAGGGTAACGGAGTAAGCTAGACGGCGTCAGTGGGTCCTGGTGCAAATGGTCGGGTAGATAACTTATTCCATTAGAATCTCTAAAGGTACTGGTAGGGATATCCACGTAATGAACAATCCATTTTACCAAGTCTGTGAATGGCATAATAGTTGGCCGACTCGGGCATGTAATAATGGCATGGAAATAAGACTTACTAATGTTCTGATAAATTGGGGCTTCTTCTTTGAACTCTAAAAATTAATTGTTGTCAAATCTTCCATAAATTTTGGCCCAGTCTAAACACACTGTATCAGAAGCCCATACACCATAATATGAATAAATCCCAAAATTGGTATCTCTCAGCTTCAATTTGTCCATTGCAGCCTTCGACCTGGTCTTACAAGCCATGGTGTCCAGAGCTAGTTATGCAACGCATAATAAATCACGTAAGCTATTTTAAATCTTAGAAATCAAAACAAAAGAAAAAAACAAATATGAAGTACTTGGAGTAAACCCAAACTGAAATCACAGAGAGTAAATGTAGGCTTTGTGTATAAGCATAGATTTCTACTATTATTAAATTCAAATTCTCAGTATAATAATGGAGAAGCAATTTTTGAAATTTAGTTAAGTGTAAGCTCTGTTAAGACCAAATTCGTTTATCATTAATTTCAAATAAACTAGTCAAATATTGGTGGTTAGGTAATAATTAGCCATTAATTGTGTATGGTTTGACTAGTTCTTTGGGCTATTTTAGCACGTGCGTCAGAATGAGAGTGCAATCGTCGGCCATACTACTTCGATAAGTTTTTGAAATCATCGTTCTCTTGCCAATACTATCTCTGGTCCATGCAAGAAAGTAGGACCTAAACACATGTACCCTGTCACTTACCTTGTCACTTTCAACCATCTACCTCAGCGATGCCATCCATTCATATACTCATTCCACTGATGCCACAATCCTTTAAATTTTGAAATTTGAACTTGGTGGTAAACTGGCGGGCTTTATTTGAAATTAGAATGAGGCGATATTTTTCATGTGAATATTTTTGGTATTTTCATTTGAATATTTTTGGTATTGCAGGAAACGATTATGCCAACGATTCTATATACTTATGAAGAAGAACCAGCTATCGTCTGCAATACCCTACAACAAAGCTAGACCTGTTATTTCAAATTCTAGCAAGACCACCCATGGAAAGCATCGTGAGGTTCCCCCATAATTGCAAACAATGGGAGGAAATGTCTCAATCCTGGGAATTCAAATGGTTAGTGGCGGCCTTAGCGATTTCATCTACTCAAGCATTGCTCATTGTTCAGGGAAGGAAACAATTAATCGTTATTGATTCATCTCAACCACCATATGCGAGGAACCTGTGCATTAGCACAAAAAGCAGTTACAAAGATTTTCTTACAAGCTTTGTTGTTTCTTTGGCTAGTTGCAGGAGCATACTTCTCTTTGATCTTTCTACTGCCAGTTCATAGCTCAACAAACATCCTGCCCAGTAGACGGTATGGCTGATCTACCATACTCTTTGGGACTGGATGTCAGCACCAAGAAGGAGCTCCATATCAGGAAATTCTAGTTCGGGCTCAAGGAGAGGACATATATTGGAATGGGATATATTATTGGTTAAATAAAGTATATGATGGGTAGTGTTTGAGCAGAGTTGCATTCACTAGGAACATAAACAAAGGAACCTAAGCTGGCATTTTCTTACAAAGACTTGGTATTACATTTTTTACTAGCTGTGAAGGGCATACAGTTTTAGGTTGTATGCGTCACATTTTTTTTTATGGGAACTTAGTAAGACACTGAAAACACTAGACTATGAGCCCGAAATGTGGTGATGTATGTTTTGCATTGACATGGTAGTGAATGAGAGTGGCTTTGTTTTAGTCTTTCTACCACTGATGATTGCCTTCGTTGTTTGTAGTAAAGAAGCAAAAATATCACAGAAAATAATATTCTGTCAATTAGCTGATTTTTTATATGATTTTCTAGTCATATTTCCTTGTTGTCCTTTCAAGTAAACAATATTTATTAGAGGTAGTATACATAGCTTTGATCATTTCACTGATGATTGCCTTCGTAGTCTGTAGTAAAGAAGCAATTTCAATTAACTGATTTTTTATATCATTTTCATGGTCATATTTCGGTGTTGTCCTTTCAAGTAAACAATATTTACTTGAGGTAGTATACATAGCTTTGCTCATTTTAGATGTGAACTTGTGGCTGCCATTTTTCTCTCCAATAGGTTCCTGACTGCGAATAATATTTTATAAACATAGAGAATAGCGGTGGGTTTTATTGTTTTACTAAATGTTACACATTTGTGTGTGTTTTTGTTGGAACACTAGTAGGTATTTGTTTTCATATAGGAATTTTAGCAAGAATTGTTGGGCATTTAAACATTTTTACTATTTTTTTTTGAGGGTAGGAAAATAAGAGTTACTTTTTGTAACTAAAATGTATTTTTATTTGTATTTATTTAGTTTGTATGGGAACTAGAATAATCTTTTATGAAAAAAAATATTGGTTGTATTTTTAAATTAGTATAAATATTATTTAAATATATAGGAAAAAAAACAAATTTTCAAAGTTTAATTTTAGAATAGTCAAAAATTAAAAATAGAATAAAGTATGGTTGAATAAATTAGACCATTCCTTACTTTACCTATCTGTATTTAAAATATTTTTTCTTTATTTCTTTATTTTAAACATATTATTCTTTAATTTTTTTTAATGAGAAAATGAGTTAATGTTTGGTTTTTTTATTTTATTTTATGAGCAAACATTTTATTCTTTGATTTTTATTTTTAATTTATGAGTAAACATATTATTTTTATGATATAGGTTATAATTGCAAGTTAACCTTGCTTAGGCTATATGTTAGTTTTCTTGTTGTAATATCTTTATTGTATTTGTGAATATTTTGTTCTTACAAATTAAATATTTTTTCATTTGAATTATTAAATAAAATACATTGCTTAAACTTTTATTAGCAAATGCCAATGTTATAATACCATGTGATGTATCATAAGGTAATTAAAACAAAAAAACAAAGCATATAAATGCCATGTTATGTATCATAAGGTAACGAAAACAAAAAACCAAATCATATAAATGTATATAATGTAGATTTACACTTATGGTTCTCCTAAATTGATTAATTTTTGTTTCGAATTACTTGAATTTATTTTTATAGTAATAAATGAATGGAATGTATTATAATGTAATTAAAAAAAATCATATAGAAATATATAGTATAAATTTAAAATTACAATTAAAAATAAATATATATTAGATATAAAAAAAATAGAAATAAAAATTAAAAAATTAGGCATTAAGCATATTTTTTGAAATAACTACATGATGAACACATATTTAAAATATGATTATAAAATGTATAAAATTGAATAACCATTGTATAGTTTTTATTGTTTTAACTATATCAATTTCTATTTTTTCTAAGTGTAAGATCCTATATTTTATTTTCTTTTGTTTTTTTAGTGATTGTTGGTGAAACATAATTAATTAGGATATATATATATACCCCAAAATTAATATGTGAAGTGTTATTGGAGTGATAGAAGGGCTTAACTTAATGATTTTTTTAGCCTATAGAGGTTAGTCCACTTGGAGGAGAAACATTAATTGTGTATTCTTTGCATTAATGAGTTAAGTCACAAGAAAACAAAAGGGAAAAAATCTATAAAAAAAAGTGTAATATATTTGTAATATTCCAAAACAAGAATTTGTATGTTTGCATTTTCATTATCTTTGAGTATGTGCAACATATTGCATAAATACAGGCGTATTGCTGAAACAAAGAAAAAAAAAAGAAAAAAAGTTGATTTTTTTACGGTGAACTTAGTTTCTAAGCAAACCCATAACATGAAAGATGGCACATAACACATGATAGGTGGACATGATAAGTGTTATTAAACACAAACACATTCTTTTTTAAATTCAAATTTGCCATATGTGTTATGTTCCCACCTAGAATTAAATTTCACATGACAACAATGTGTGTTACTATTCTAATGAGTGTTCATTCAAGTGATACATAATTTATGCATATATGTTATTGTTCACATTAAATTCCACAAATCCTTTGAGGTCAAAAGAAAGATTCTTCCTTACTATTGGAGTTCTCTTGATCATGGGCACATCTAGCCAACTAGATGCGCCTATAAAAACTAATAATTTTCTCACCTTATTGTACAAGATGTAAATGACATTCTACAGTTAATTTCCCACTCATAAGGAAGACACCGAGGATAGGGAAAGAATTAACTCCTTATCTTGGCTTCAACTAATTCACATTTGGCCCTCTATTAGAAAGGGACTAGCAATGTAATGGGATGAACATCAAGGGAATTCGGCTTAAGACCCTAATACGTGCCTAATACATGACTGCCAAGTTGAGTTCTAAACAAACTAAAGTTCATAAAGGAAACCAATTATTATGAAGGATACATTTGAAAAAGAGACTAATAAATGTTATCTTCATCTATAGCGCAATTAGAGCGAATAATCAAAGATGAAGATGACTTTGAATGGATACAACAATTATTTCAAAAATTCCCCTTCAAAAAGAAATAAACCTAGAGCAATAGAAAGTGAGGTTGAGTGCATAAAACCAAACATTGTATTTCAATGGAAGAGATAAGAGCACTAACCCATCCTATGTAAGCGATAAAAATTTGATTCCATCTTAAAATAAAATAAGGTTCTCAAATTGGAGCCCTATCTCACCTAAGACATAAAATTATACTCCCTATGTTAGGAATACATATCAACCCTTATGGAGCTAATGTTAGGATACCTACATATCATCCACTTATATGTTGGTTGGGATTTTGTAAAAGGATGTAAATGAAAGGTCAAGAGTTGGCATAACAACATTACAAGAGGAACATATTTCCTTTTAACATAGAGTGTGAAACCCTAAGATGAAAAAACCCTAAAGATTCAAAACCCTAACCCTAGAATATGAAGTGGAAAAAGTAATGTGGACCATAAGGAATCTAGTTGATACATAAACTTATCAAGGGTGAAACTTCCACATTGAAACTTTGTTTAGGGAACACAATAGCCCATTGAAAATATGTCTAGAAGAATAAAAATTTAGATGAAGGATTAGGTACGCCTTTGGGGACCCTCGGTCGTCTTAGAGCCAAAAAAATACTATTAAGGGCCTAAAAAATGCACCAAAGATTTAGGACCTTAAAAACTATAGAAATTTTCCAAGACGTGAAACCATTCTAAATAAATGGAATATGTGGGTCACCATTAGTATCCACCTAGATCATTCTTAGTCTCATTTCTCTTCATATCTTGATGACATACTTCATGTTTTTCAACAAATAGACCTCATTTCTTTGTCGTCAGTAAGTCTCTCTTTATAGATTTCAACACTTGTTTTCTAGAGGATAGACTTAGAGGCATTTTATACCTTGTCCCATCACTATAATTGATGGTGTTCCCTTGGAGCAATTGAGGAGAGACCTCGTTTCCCCTTCAATTGGTTGGTTCTCACGTGGTTAACTTCATCTTATTGATGCACTAATTAGAATTGTATACTATGGTTGTTCCCTTATCAATTTTGGTTGAACACCCTATACATTCATGACTCCTTCAAATTCTTAAATCTATTCTAGAATTCGTTCAATCTTCTACTTCTTATGATGTATGAGTTATGTTGGCAACAATGATCTAGTTTAAGTTGTGGTTACCTATACTTGTTTGGATAAATGTTTCAACAGTTGCTGCCATCTATGAGGAGTTGTGCAATTTTGTACTCCTTCCATTTCTTGGGATCCTACCTATTTCTATAAGGATTCAATTACTATGATTTCTCATCCTCATTGGATTCCATTATTCCTACTCATACTTTAGATCAACCATGGTTTGACCATATTTATGTACTTGGATTGGGTCCCTCTTTGACCTTCATGATGTATTGTACCCAATAGTTATTCATGTATTAATAAGACCCCTCTTGGTATTAATCACATATTGTATTGAGACATTGATCTATGAGTATGGGGATGACCACCTCATTTACATTTTGTATTATATGCAACTTGTGCCTCTTTTATTAGTTAATATGTAGGTATGGGACTTAGTATAGCCCCTTGGGGGGGACTCTTTCTCGTAAGTATTATTGGTTTCTTTTCCTTGTTGCTCTTGATTTCCCTATCAAAATAAAGGAAGGGTTATGGTGTATTTTGGCCATACGAGAAGATCTTGACCTCACATATCAGGCAGGGACCTTCTAATAGCCTAAATTAATTTTTTGGTGATTGTTGGTGATTCTACATTTTGTTAGATTCTACATTTTGTTTTTCTACTGGTTAGATTTTAATTAATTATGTTTCACCAACAATCACCAAAAAACAAAATGTAGAATCTAACCAGTAGAAAAAATAAAAATTGATATACTTAGAAAGAAAAAAAAACTATACACTAATTATTCAATTTTATACATTGTATATTGATACTTTAAATACGTGTTAGTTATTTCAAAGTAGATGTGTAAGTTAATGGATGCCTATTTTTTTTAAAATTTATTTCTATTTTTTATATCTAATATTATTTTAAATTATAATTTTGAATTTATACTATATATTTTTATATGATTTTTTTGAAATAATTTATAATATATTCCATTTATTTGTTATTAGAAAAATAAATTCAAGCAATTCAAAACAAAAATTAATCAATTTACTAGAACAATAATTGTAAATCTACATTATATACATTAACATAAAAAAAAATAGTTATCTTATGATACATTGCATGGTACTATAACATTGGCATTTGTGAATAAAAATTTAAACAATATATTCTATTTAATAATTTAAATGAAAAAAAAAATTGTGAAAACAAAATATTTACAAATACAATGAAGATATTCCAACAAGAAAAATAGCATATAGCCTAGGTACAATTAACTTGCAATTATAACCTAAATCATAAAAATAATATGTTTACTCATAAATTAAAAATACAAAAAAAAAAATGTTTACTCGTAAAATTAAAATAAAAAACTAAAAAATATTTCATTTAGATATAAAAAATAATATGTTTACTTAAAATTTAAAATAAAAATTAAAGCAACATCCATATACCTAATTTCTTCATCTATACTCTATTCTCTTTTTCACTTTTTACACATAAAATTACACTTTGAAAAAATTGAAATTGAAATTACATTTAAAATTACAAAATAAAATTCCTAAAAAAAGTACTCTCATCAAGATATAAACAAAATAAATACAAATAATTTTTATTTTTTTTAATCTATCAAGATGAAAAAAGCATGTTCTTGATATTCTATTAAGAATCAAAGGGCATTTAATGTGCCATCCCAAAACATGGGTTACATCCAAGATTACATACTGCTCATTCCATGAACAAGTCACAACTCAACAAGTTACAGTGGGGAAGATCCAATCGCTAATCCATTAGTAATAAAGTTCCCATTAGTAAAAAACTCTCACTAAACCATATCTACCGTGTACCAAAGAGTGCAGAGCAGCAATCTAAAGGAGCTCGCTCCAAAACAGTAAAAAAGGTGCAAGTAAAATAGGGAGCAAAGCTCCCGCACCTGGCTCAAAAGAGCTAGAAAGTGTCTGAGAGACCAAAAGGCCATCAAAAATTCAGAGTAACAGCCAAACCCAAGAGCCAAAGAAAGAGCAGTTTTAGAGAGGCGGTCTGCGAGCTGATTGTGTTCACGGTAGATATGGTTGAAAGACAATTCTAGAAAGCAAGCGCAGAGCTTTCTAGTTTCCCAACACCAGTGAAAGAGTTCAAGAGGGGAAAGGGCAGTAGAACCCTTTGCCCAATTTATGATGACTGATGAGTCACCAAAAACATTGAGTGTGGGAATCCCCATCATTTGGGATGTAAGCAGAAGAGCCCAGAGGCCTACCAATTCTGCTTTTGTGATGGTGTTGTTTCCCACCCCTGGAGCAAACTCGAAGGAATGTGACTCATTCAAGAGCAAGCAGTGACCTACTCCACCCACATAGTTTGCAGATGCCCCATCAAAATATCCACAGGGATAAACCAGAACAGGACCAGGGCTCACAGCTCTTTTCTTTTTTACCTTATATGTCGGAGGACAATACATCTACATGGAGTATGTGATATGTTGGATTAAGCCCAGGACATACAACTTTTTCCCCTCGAAAATAAAGATGTTCCTAGCTTTCCAAATAGCCCACATAGTGTGAAAAGGAATATAGCAACATGCTGAGTGTTTGGAGAAGCTAATAGTCCAGTTTTCCATAAACGTGCCAAGATTATCAGACTAGTAGGAAGGTGGAATATGGTGTTGATCACTAAGGTGAGAAAGGACGTTCTTCCAATAAACTTACAATTTATTTACAAAAAGCAACTCTGATTTTCCTATTTTTGTTAAAAAATGGTAAAGATGTATAGATGCTAAAGCACATTATGAAAACAAATACTTACTAGTTTTCCAACAAAGCGCACATAAATATATAACATTTTATTAAAAGTAAAACTGGCAGCTATTATTGATGTCCATAAAAAATATCTGCCCAAACTGTATAATGAAAACAAATACTTACTAGTTTTCCAACAAAGCGCACGTAAATATATAACATTTTGTTAAAAGTAAAACTGGAAGCTATTATTGATGTCCATAAAAAAATATCTCAGTCAGCAACCTATTGGAGAGAAAAAGGGCAGTCACAGGTTCACAACTCAAATGAGCAAATATGACAAGGACACACAATGATACTCTTCACTACAAGTGTCTAAATTCCGCTCAAGGTTTCAGGCACCACAAAGGATTCACAAGCATTTGTAACAACCGTTAATTTCCCAAAACCAGTTCAAATGACCACACTTCCCTTCACGTTCCAACTCTCTTGCCCACCAATTCCCAACCTATTTCCTTAATTTGTCATGAGAGACTAGTGCCATTCTTGGGGTTCGCACGTGGTTGTCCTAAGAGGACCATGTTTCCCTCATCTAGGGTTAATCACCACTTAATTAAAATTAATTAATTGCACCCAAAATTTGTAATTTGTGGTATTTAATTCTTAACCACTCCTCATTTGAGTTTGGCTTAGGAACATGGGTAAATCTTACCCCATCACCAACCTCGGTTAATGTTTGGATCTCCTCTTCAACATTTTTCCACGTCACGCAACCAATTGTAATTTCATATTAAAATAATAAACATGTTATGTACGGGCTTCATAGCAAAAATTGTTTACAATGCAATAACAACTATAATATCCTGGCCAAGGGTATTACACGACGAGAGTTAGAGAGAATGATGGAAACAATTTGCTATGGTTGGAAATCAAATTGTAACCACTTAGATTTATTTATCTTTAATTGGATTTAATTAGATATTTGTTATCATTAGTTTCATGCAAACTTCATGTATAAATAAGAGTGCCTTCTCCATTCCAAAGGAGAGGACTCTTAGAGAAATAATCCAATTTATGATGGAATAAATCATTATTTTCTTGAGAAATTGTTTTCAATTATATTGTAGTTTTATGTAATATGTGATTAGATTAATTTATTTATGTTGTATATTAGCAACAACACTTTGTTATATGATAGCAAGGTCTCGCAACAAGAGAATAAAGCACTACTTAATATGGAGTGTCTTTTATTTCCATTTGTTTAATTTCCGCAAGTGTGTTAAAATTCAAGTATTTTTAGTTCAGTAATTATTATTTATATTCTTGCAATGTGTGATGAGTGATGCAATTTTTTTTCTTAGAAACATAATAGATAAACTAGTGCAAGATATGAAACTATAGCCTGCATTTATACTACAAAATAATTCACAAGAGGTCACAAACCTCAAGTTGATAACTATTGTTTAGAGTCTTACATTACTAAGGTAATTAATTATCCCAACATTGACTACTCCTCTAGGACTCACAAGGCTTGCATTGAGATACCTTGAACCATCGTAATGTGAAGTTCTACAACCTCTTTAGTCAATCTTTCCACCTCCTCTACCTAAACCTTGATATTTCCATCAATGTAATCAATTATGGTCTCTCCATGTCCATATGATACACTTTCTACTGTAGAGTCCTTAAGATCCCTTCAAGTTGGTCTTGCAAGTGCCACATGGTTTGCCTCAAATATCTAATGACATTCTTGAGGCCGCAAAACTCAAAGCACCAAGAAGCCATACTAAAATGACTACCTGCCTTCAATGCGCCCTAACTGCTCGAATACTCAAGCTTAGAGAAGCTAAGCAGAGCATCATTCAAGACCTCCCCAAAACCTATACCATAAACCAAAGAATAATTAGAGCTCCTTAGAGGATGAGATACCCAAATAGTGGACACACCATTTACAACTTGAACGGAATAAAAATCCCATCTTAAGTGGGGGGGGGGGGTGTCTCTTAACAAAGATTACCCCCATACTTCCCACAAAACACATCCTTGTGTCATTAAGAAAACCTTGTGCAAATTCTGAGTAGGTTGTGGGATGAGGGATCCACTTAAGGGGAAAGTAAGTGCCCATAGATGTGGCTTACCCTCTTCATACGCCAGGTGTCTAGGGTGAGTACAAGATGCTTGCCACATTGTCATGCACCTCAAGAGAAGCAAGTTCAAGTCCTCCCCTACACTGATGCCTGCATACGACTATTCTCTAATCATAAATGATGATAGGAAGTGGAAATTAGACCAAACTTTTGTAAGGCACCCACCTATGGAATAGAATGCCTCCCTGATCCATATAAACTCCTTTGTCCAAACCAATTGCTTGGTTTGCCAATTGATATGCATATTAATTCTTGTTCATGCGGATCTATATAAGATTAGGTTCCTTAATTCTTCAAAGGAAGCAAGTGATTTTCTATTAGAGGCGCCCTTGACTATCCTTATCCTTAGTCAAGCCTTTACAAGTAGATCAAATTACAATAAGGGGGTCTCCAGATACAAGAAGTTTCCTAATCACAAGAGAAACTGCTACATCACTCCAAAGAACAAAGCATGCCACTTTACTTGATTGTTGGTTGCTTCACCAAAACCACAGGCAAAGATATTCATAATTGTTCCCTCAAGATCCCTGCACCTGTCGCCTTTGAACACACAATTTTTTTTTATAATAAAATCTTAATCTAGAAAGCCTAAGATACTCTAATAAGATCAACTTTGTGTCATGATCTTGTGAATTTCCCATTAAATTAAGTATAACACTCTTCAATCGAAATATAATCTCCACACCTGTCACCCTAAACACACACATATAATTAATAAAATCTTAACTTAAAAGACCCTGTTGCCGCCTTTTCACACACCTGGATCACGTGGCAGAAATCTTCAAGCCACTCGGTGTGTCCTTGGGGGCAAGTCTCGAGTCAAGGCTGTCACCTTGTTCTTGACTCCTCCGTTTAGGTTTAA
>LPNX010088863.1:557991-597488 GCA_001517045.1 Pseudotsuga menziesii | reverse complement strand
ACTCTAATAACCTCAATAGGCCTAAATGCCAAGCCGACCACCCCAACTTTGGAGGTATGGAGTGAAAAACTCAGAAATTATCAGTCGTTTGTTCAACAAACAATAATAACCAAGGGAAAAAAACACCCTGGGCTGATTGGATTGACAAATAAAGTCTAAGAGACCGAGTCGTTTACAGACACTATCATGCTAGAACATTTATTACAATTCCCTCATGGGGTATGAACATGTGATATAGTACAACAAGCACTTCCCAGAAGTACTTCCAAAGGTCTTTTTGAAGTCCGAACAAGTTAGCCATGTCCGGTTCACCGGGCTCACTTGATAAAAACCACTAAATACAACTTAGGTGGTAACAGACCCAAAATACTTTAATAAAATAAACTTTGTGTCATGATCTTGTGAATTGTGGATTAAACTAAATATAACACCATTTAACAAAAAATATATATATATTAAGATACCATTGTTTTTCTACTTGTGACAAAAAAAAATACTTTAATAAAATAAACTTTGTATCATGATCTTGTGAATTGCCCATTAAACTAAATATAACACCCTTCAACCCTAAAATATATATATATATATATATATTAAGATACCATTGGTTTTTCTACTTGTGACAAGGCATTGAAACCCTTCAACGAAAAAAATATATTAAGATACCATTGTTTTTCTACTTGTGACAAGGCATTGAAAAAGTGATTGATTTTGTTTGTTTAATCTAAATAGTGTTTCTTAGATTACAAGTTACGTCAGAGGAAAGTTTTTTTTAATGTCCTCATAATTAAAGCCCATCTCTAATTTATTTGTAGGACCTTATGTTGTCCAAAGGACCCGTACAAAGTGGACCTGTAATCAAAATATATAAAATATATATGGTATAAATATAATAATAATAATAATCAATATATTCAAAACTATATATTATGTAATAGTAATAGAAAACAATTTGTGCGGGGGCTCACGACAACCCACTATTTGCGTTGTCATTTATGGCACAAACGTGCCTTTTCAATAAGTAATGTCATCTTTACTGATTAAGGTGTAAACTTTGGTGAAAATAATATCAAATTATTATAGATTATGCTCTACATTTAATAACTAACAATTAGTACAATAATATAAATTAGAGTGACGTTTATAACGTCTTTTAAGTAAATGACCTTTAAAACAGCAAGTTCATATTCAATAAATATTGTTGAAATATAATAATTATTATGTTAGTACCTTTGGAAAACAATATGCATGGGAGCCTCAGCGTGTTTCGAGTGTTATTATGAAGTGTATGTTTCTCAGCTCCAAGGGTTAGTTCAATTGGTAAGACGTGTGTATACTTTCTCGGTTCGGGGAGAGGTCACGGGTTCGAGCCTTGAGTCCTTTGGGGTTAGGCCTTCTGCGAGGATGGCCGACGGTTTACCACCTCTACCATCCACTAATGTGGGGAAGTATTGTTGGGTTTCCCGTGCATATTTCCATATGAAAAAAAGAAGTGTATGTTTCCCACTGTTGAAAAAAATATATACTTCGAGTGGAGAAGTAGAAGAATAACAAGCCCACACAATGAAAGAATATCGTGGATCGGCAAAAATGGATTTTGAGTTATTTGAACATGTAAATTTTTTTACTTTGCTAAGTGTGTGACGTAGATATGTATATAGTTATTATTAATGAATTTGATAATCATTATCATGATGAAAATGTTTAAGAATTTTAAATCTAATTAAAAAGAAATGAAAATTAAACCTTTAAAAAATTAATGATTACTTTTATATTGCATGGTATATAATTTAAGGAAATAAAATTGATTATTTTATTATATTTAAAAATAACTAATAGAATTAGTTATTATATTATATTTAATAAAATAATTAATTTTATTTGTGTATGAATGTTTTTATGGTGTTCAGTGATTATGTGCAAGTTTATGGATTTGCATTATGTAGAGATTTAGAAGTGATAAATGCATTTCGGGTGAACACTCCACCCATCATTGGGATCATTCAAAACTATGGCACAATAAAAAAGAAGAGAGCACTAGAGCATATATAGAAAATTAAAAACTAGACCTTAATTATAAAAATATAGATAAAAATGTTTGGAGATATAGTTGAGAAATACAAAATTGATAAATTGATAATATAATAAATAAAATAAAATAAATTTGGTAAAAAAATGTGTATATATATATTAACTTAGATGAAGAAAAGTTTTAAAAAAAAAGAATAGAAAAAATTATTTAATTGACTACTAATTTAAATATAGTAGTTGAAAATATTCAAATGATTAAAAATGGGTCAATTGAATAATTAATAAGTAATTGTATTAGTTTAAAATATAGTTAGGACTTAAAAGAAAAGAGAAAAAAAAAATTATAAAAGAATAATTATATATATATATAAGAATAATTAATTATAAAAGAAAAAATTTGAAAGTGGAGTAAAAAGATGGAATTAAGAGTTTGACTTAATGACAAAAACCTTGAAAACCTAAAAATGGGGGTTATTGAAAAAAGATAGAAAGGTAAGTATTCATTACATATAAATAAATAAATAAAAATAAAAACTAGGGTGAAAAAGTAAGAAAGAAAGAAAAGTGAATATATGAGTAAGGTATCAACGATGAGTAAGTTAATGAATCACATGTCTCTAAGACTCACTTAGTTTATAGCCTTCTTCTCGATTAAAGTTGTTAGGATGTTTTTCAATTTTGATGGCTTCTTAAACGAGTCTTGATGAATAATAAGAAGTGGAGGCAAGGATTTTAGTTTGATCGAAGCAAATGTGATGTTTAGACTGGAAAGAGTGTTCACCGATGGTAGATTTGTTAACTCGATTATGATTGGTATCAGTGATGTGTTCATTGAGACGGGTTTGAATCGATCTATTTGATTGTCTAATGTAGGTTTCCCACATGAACAAGGAATTTGGTAGACGCCCTGTGATAGGAAAGGGTTGGATTTATCTTTAGCGCTTCTAATATTACTTAAAGGTCTTATGGGGTTTAAATATGGTTTTGATGTTCTTTATAATTAAAAGTTTATAAATGTGATTTGTGATGCCATGAATATAGGGAAAAGAGAGAATTGAAAGGGGTGGTGAGGAGGGTTTGGGGGTTTGGACTTGGGATGCACGACTTGTTGAAAACTTTGTTAATGAGGTATCTAGAGTACCCATTGGTCATGAGGAATTTAGTAAGGTGCGCTCTTTCTTGATTGAGATGTTGGGCGTCAGAGATTCGAATTGCTTTGGTGATCAAAGTTTTGACAACAACATATTTTTGAGAAGGGTGGTGATGGGAGTGGGCGTGGAGGTAGCAATCGGTGTGGGTCTTTTTCCGATAAAAATTAATAAATAATAAATAAAATTTATTAAAAGAATTTATTTATTTTATCATATTATTCAATTTGTCAACCTTATTTTTCTCAAGTGTATCCCCAACCGTTTTTATCTATATTTTTATAATTAACAGCTAGCTTTTTATTTTCTATATATACTCTACTGCGCCCTTTTTTTTTATTGTGTCATAGCTTCGAATGATCCTGATGATGGGTGGAGGGTCCACCCGAAACGCGTCGATCACTTCTAAATTTCTACATAATGTAAATCCATAAGCTTGCACACAATCAATTTTATTTCCACGAATTATATACCATGCAAACTAAGAATGGTCTTTTTTTCTCATTTACAATATAGATTTTCTATGGTATACATATATATAATTTACAATATAATTGATTATTTTATTATATTTTAAAAAGAGCGATTCTTTTTTATTTCCACGAATTATATACCATGCAATAATTTCATACAGAGGATTAGCCAAAATTGGCAACAACAAAAAGGATAGGAGTTTCTACGAGTTACCATACTAGTTCTATGCATAGTTTTTTTAACAGTAAGAGTGCAAAACTAAAACTCTCAATGTAAACTAAGGATCAAACCAAAAGGCCTGAGAAGACCTAGATGATTACAATTGCCTATCATGATAAGAAATATCAATGTAAGGAACCTGTTGGACGGAGGTTGAAGGAATGTCCTATAAAGCAGTGAACCACTCAAAAATTTGAAACATGCAGCTACATTAATGATGAGGTTGATTTTGTGTTGATTCATTAAACCTGCACCTGGAGCACATCGATATGAAGCAGAACCTCCTTGCGCTCCTTTGAGTAATCCATAAGAGCCTTTCTTATCAGGGTTTTCATTTGTTAATATAGCCATGATGTCTGAGTGTATTTTGTATCTTTGGTTTGGGAGGTACCCATCTCATCAGGGATCCATTTCCCCACTTCCCTCTACACATCCCCCGTCTGCTCCATCTCTTATTCATTATGGACCCATTCCTCATACCGAGAAATTTCCTTCTTAATTTCTAGTGAAGCGTACATGGAATAACATTGAGCAGAAGCCTCAGCCTCCTTTATGGTTTCCCCAGTGAAAATCTTTGTGTCTTGTGTATCTGCTTTATCGCATCTTGTTGTACTTGTTATTCTTTAAGACAAAGATCCTAATCAAGTAAATTAGATTAAAACACTAACATGGTATAAGAGCTTCTTTGAAAGAAAGCACTATGCAGCAATGGAAACTAGGGCTTCCTAGTTCAAGGTCTTCTCTCCACATATCATTAAGAAAAGAGGACTAGGCTAACTCGCCTCTGCAAGGTGCATCTTTTGGTGGAAGCAGTTTCAGATTTGAAGAAGTTTCATTTTTTGACCCTGTCACTAGTGCCGGGAGAAACTAGGGCATCAAGTTTTGGAGGCTTCCCACCTCAGTCTTCAAAAAAGGACCTAGTTGAGCAACTCACCTCAAGGAGGCACATATTTCTGTCCAAACATAATTCCCAAACTCCAAGTTTGAAAATTATGGTTTCTCTAACAAACCCTAGATTAGACAGCTCCAGAACCAGGTCGGACACCTCAAATCGATAATATCTAAATCTTTATTATTTCCATTTGAGGTTCTCATTTGAAAGATGGCTCACCATACTTATCTTGAGGACAAGCTTGGAGGGACTGATAACTTCCAAGCATGGAAGTACATAATATCCCTGATCCTTGAAGAAAATGATTTGGATCAGTACATCAATGGAGAAGTTCCAAAACAAGAGGGAAATGAGGCTAAGGCTATTCATAAGAATAACTTGGTTAAAGCCAAGAGAATCATTGCAGATTCAATTAAGGACCATCTCATCCCCCATGTGTCATCATTCAAGACACCGAAGGAAGTATTTGATGCTTTAACAAAGATGTTCGAAGGAAAGAACATCAACTAGAAGATGACATCGAGGAACCAACTAAAGAATGTGAAGATACGAAACTCGGAGACTATACAATCCTACTTCACAAGGGTTGCTCAAATTAAGGAACAACTTGAAGCAGTTAAAGAAAATGTCGCTGAAGGAGAGACTGTGATGATCTTGAATGGCCTCCCAAGATCATGGGATTCATTCATTTAAGGAATTTGTGCAAGAAGGAAACCAATCTCCTTCACCCGACTCTGAGAATAATGCACACAAGAAGAAGATCAACTCATAACAAGAGAAAGGAAGATGGGAGCAACTGAAGATCAAGCTCTCATCGTTCACATCAAGAAGAACTTCAAGAAGAAGGAAAAGAAGGAGAACTACCATCACAACAACAAGAAGAATAAGAAACAAAAGAAGTTCATAAAATATCCTTCCAACATCCTATGTTATACTTGTGATGAAAAGGGACACATTGCAAGAGACTGTCCCAACAGGAAGATGAGACATCATGCTCATACCGCCGAAGACGATGGACCAACAAACAAGAGATTCATAAGAGAGAAGGATGATTAAGATGAAGAGTATGTGCTAATCTCAGCACTTATGGGCATTGTCTCACATGGAAGCAGTGATTGGCTTGTGGATAGTGGGGCATCTAAACACATGACTGGGTATAAAGAATCATTTGTTAACATGTCTGAGCATGAGTCACCTCACAAGGTGAAACTTGGGGATGATTATCAATACCCCATAAAAGGGAGTGGAGAAACTTCATACAAGCTAGACTCCGAGAGATCCTTAAATATGAAGGATGTGCGGAATGAAAGAACCATACCATAATGGAAGCAACGAAAGCAAACATTCATGACGATCTTTCGATGCACCTTTGGGCGAAGGAATCAAGGAAAGATGTGTATGTATAGAACCGTACTCCTCATTGAGTACTTGACAACAAGACTCCTGAAGAGGCTTTCTCAAGGGAGAAACCAGAATTCAACCATCTCAAAATATTTGGTTGCCCAGTCTACATACATATCCCAAAGGAGAAGAGGACCAAGCTTGATCCTTCTAGGAGGAAGGGTATATTTGTATTATATAGTGATACATCTAAGGCCTACCAAATATACTTCCCAAGATTCAAGAAGACCGAGATCAACAAAGATGTAAGCTTTGATGAAGACTCAACATTCTATAGATATAAGAGGCTATGTATTGAAGAGGTCTAGGAACCTGAAGGAACAAGAATCTGAGGTATGAAAATTGTAGAAGCAATTCTAGAAGACCATGAAGATCATGACATGGCAGAACCACAAGATCCTGTAGAGACACTTTATGCAAAGGACTCCCAAAAGAGGAAACCGACATGGGCGCGGGAGCTCATACAAGAGGCATAAATGTATGGTGCTCTAGAAGGAATGCATAGAGAGAGAAAAAGGGAAAATCCCTACAACAACTATGTGGCCCCGTTGTGTGACATCATTGGCAAGGAACCTTCCACCTAAGAAGAGGCTGCATAAAAGAAAGAATGGAAGGATGCCATGATCGAGGAATATCAGTCGATTATGAAGAATGACGTTTGGGAGATAGTTCTGAGACCGAAAAGGAAGTATGTTGTGACTTCGAAGTGGATCTACAAGATCAAGCATGTTGCATATGGCAACATTGAAAAATACAAGGCAAGATTCATAGCACGAGGCTTCTCACAGAAAGAAGGCATGGACTACGATAAGTCATTTGCACAAATAGCTAGGTACACTTCCATTAGATATATACTTGCATTTGGATGCAGTTATGAGTTGGAAGATACACCAAATGGATGTCAAGACAACATTCTTGAATGATGTAGTCAAGGAGGAAGTGTACGCAGAACAACCACTAGGATTTGAGACACATGACAGGCAAACTCGTGTGCAAATTGAAGAAGGCCTTGTATGAGTTGAAACAAGCACCCAAGACATGGTACGACATGATGGATGGATTCCTGATGAGCTTGGGCTTTACTAAGAGTAAAGCAGACTCTAACCTTTACTTCAAGGTTGAGGGCGGAAGAGCAGTGATGGTCTTGTTATATGTTGATGACCTATTCCTAACAAGAGAGATGAACTCCTTATAGATGCAAAGAGGAGACTTGCTACCGAGTTCGAAGTGAAAGTCCTAGGGAAGATGCACTATTTCTTAGGCATCGAGGTGTGGCATAGTGTAGATGGGAATTTCCTTAGTCAAGGAAAGTATACAGTGGATATTTTGAAGAAATTCAGAATGTTAGACTGTAAGGTGATCGCTGCACCTATGGAATCAAACTTGAAGCTTCTGTGTGATGCTTCATCAAAGTCGGTTGATGCCATGATGTATCGTCAAATGATTGGCTCATTAATGTACCTAACGAATTCAAGACCAAACATATGTTTTATAGTGAACACACTGAGTCAGTTCCTGACGGATCCCATACATGTTCACCTAGTTGCTGCAAACCATATATTGAGGTACCTAAAATGTACAGTGGATTATGGGCTCATTTATGATGCGAATCAAAAGATTAACCTACACGGTTATGTAGATTTGGATTGGGCAGGTAGTGCCACTGATAAAAAGAGCTCTTCAGGTTTTTCTTCAGTTTGGGATCTGGCATGATCTCTCGGTTTAGCAGGAAGCAATCCTGTGTGGCATTGAGTACAATCGAGGCAGAATACATTACTGCCTGCTCGACTAAATGTGACATAGTATGTCTGCAGAAGCTATTGTCTGATTTGTTTGATCACCAGTTAGATGTGACTTGTATCTTTTGCGACAACCAAAGTTGCGTGAAGTTGTCAGAGAACCTAGTGTTCCATGACAAGTCAAAGCACATTGAGATCAAATTCCACTATACCAGGGATATGGTTCGGAGAGGAGAAATGAAGATCCAGTATGTGGCAACGAACGAGCATATAGATGATGTGTTGATCAAGCCTTTAGCCAGAGTGAAGTTCTAGTACTTCAGAGAAAGACTTGGTGTGGTCTAGAACAAGACCCCTCGAAAGAGGGAGCGATGATTTCTAGCATAGCTAGTGAGACAGGTTGTCCAAGTGTAAATAAGAGCCCCGGTATGGTATGCAGTTTACTCGAACGTAATCAATCTTGTAGGTTGTCCTCAAATGTAATAAGTCTTGGAGAAGCTTGCAGGTTGTTTGAGTGTAAATACGAGCCCTGACGTGATACGCAGGTTACTCAGACGTAATCAGTCATGAGATAGGTTATCTGAATGTAAATATGAGCCTTGGCATGGTACGTAGGTTATTTAGATGTAATAAGTCCTATGGGTTGTCTGGATGTAAATACGAATATGAGNGAGAGAGAGAGAGAGAGAGAGAGAGAGAGAGAGAGAGAGAGTACATCCCTAGTTAAGAGGGAGTGCTGATGTATTTATAACTTCGGAAGATATTCTGATGTATATTACTATTGTATGTTGTTGTACCTCCATAAGAGACGTGTTTGCCTCCTTTCAAGATGTCATTATTGTGTATGGACCTTGAGGTACAACCTCCATTGTAAGTCGGGGCAATAGTTCCCAATGAAACATCATGCAATGTATTTTTGGAGTCTCTCTAGGAGAATTCGACCCGGTTAGGGTAGGAGATTGGACCCAGTCATGTGTTCAGTCAGTCACTTGAAAGGTATAAATAAGGAGGCGCAATCCCTCATTTACACACACTTGCACTCACTCAAGTTTGCATGAGTAGAGAGAGAAATACAAGAAGGAGAGATAGATAGATGTAGAAGACTTATTATTACTGGGTTTGTTCATCTTATGATGCAGTCTTTGTGACTGAACTATTATGAGGATGTTTGCAAGGTTTTATCCTTTGTGGTTTCCCTGGTGAAAATCTGTGTCTTGTGTATCTGCTTTATCTTATCCATTTTGATGTACTTCTTATTCTTTCAGACAAAGATCCTAATCAAGTAAATTATATTACAACACTAACAGTCCCTACAACTTAGGGGCCCAATGCTCCGCAATCTAGAGATCCATTGCTTTTGGGCTAGGCCAAAGACTAGTAAACTTGCTAATGAGCGCTTTCTTAGAGAGAGTGAGAGTTTTCTTTCATGAATTTGTAGGAGAGAGATCCAACGAGGGTATTTTATCAAGATTCTTGCCAATTTTTTTTGGGGGGCAATGATTTGGACTAGGGCTTGGAAGAATCGACGAGTGCCTTAAAGGCTTGGAGCTTGTCCATTTTAGTCACCCTACCAACACACAAAATAATGTCTTCCGCTTCTGCTAAAAGCGATCTCCAAAACAACCAAGACAAATATGTGACAGATCACCTAGGGATGAAGGAGCCCCATGCATAGACACAAGCTAGGCAATCTTGAAGTGAATTCTCTGTGGCTGATTCATGGACAACATACATCATCGACGATTAGGGTAAAAACCCTAGCCATAGAGTTGCAGATCTTGACTCATCCATCTGATCTATCTAATATACTTTGCTAAGAGCTGCTCTTCCTTGGACATACGAAAATAGGTGAATGACCTAAAACTCAGAGACAAAGATACAGACTTCTAATAGGAGTGGAAGTTTATCCCCTTACAAACCACCAACAATTATTTCAGATGCTCATGTTTTCCTTACACACATTGATATTACTGCATGAAGAAGTCTTGAGATTGTATCGATAAAGACTATGCTAGTTTTTCCTGAAGCACTCTCGACATATGAAGGATGGTGTTTCAATAGAAGTTTCTAATTGGTGATTTTAGCACTATCACCAGTGGCTCTATTATGGAAATATTGAATGAATTTTTGGACTATAATTTTTGGGGAAATTTTGGTTTGGCATACAACAAGTATATTGGTTAGTGATCATATTCTATAATGACTTGGAATGGATGGATGTAGGTTTGAAGCAATCATACCATAGGCGTTCACATTTCTAAGAAGGGATTTTACTGGTTCTTTTAGCACTAACATCCTGTAGCGACACTAATATATGAATTAATATTTTGTGCTCCATTTGAAGTTTTTATTAGTATGATGCTTACACAAGGACACTATTGATTGATTGTCATCTTTGGCTTGTAAAGTCCATGAAATTTTTGGTTAGTATATTGTCTTGGAATTTTGGGGTTTGAATAGGTCATTGACATTTGTATTGAATGTATTTGATCATATACAGTCTTTTTGTAGGAAAGATAGAAGATTGGTTGGTAGTAGGACCACTTTTTGTATGAAAACTAAAGAATCTATTTTCTTTTTGATATGAAATTTAAATATGATATTTTTTCCATAAAAAAAGTTTATGATAAAAAAGAGCTATGCTAATACCTAGAAAATCTTAAATTTCTTTTAGATAAAAAATGAAATATAAATTATACAAAATTAACTTAATATATTGATAACTTTTTTTAACTAAAATTTGTTATTTTTCCTTTTTTTTTTACTTTTAAACTTGTATTTTTATTTGTATTAGATTGATAACATGTTACATATAAAATATTAAAGTTAAACAATCTATTACAAAATATTTAAATATACTATTTTTTTAATCTTTTAAATAACAATATCATAATTCTAAAACTGTAAAATACAATCCTAACAGTTAAAAAAATTTGAATTCTAAAATGTTTCATCTTCTTTAGTGAAATCTCCATTTCAAAATCCAATCACTAAAATTTTATCATAAGTAAATCCATTCCCATCAAATTTTTGTGGGTGTTAAATAATTGGTATTAAAAATTTAACTTCGAGACACATTTCCAAAGATAGCTATTCTTTAGATTTGTTCCAGTGCCTATTTTACACCTCTAAATAATACTTTAAAGTCGAAATGCTTGAAATTATACAATGCAAAAACAAAATATTCGCCAACATATAACGTACTTGATGATATCGTTGAACGAAAAATAGAGATGATATCGTTGAACGAAAAAATATATGTCAGTGAATTTCTTATTTTGAGAATGGACTAAAACAATCTACGCTTGGATGATAAATAATTAATTTGAAAAACTTGAGGTGAAAGGGAACCCCACTGTCCGTCCGTTGAATTGTTTTATTAATATACCCTTCCTTTATAAGGCCTACGGAAATAAGTGGAGTAGAGCCTAAGTCAAAATAAAAGCAATTGAGCATCTAAGCACGTATTTATTTTGTATAGTAAATTCATTATCATGCCACCAAATTACTCTAATAATAATTATTCGATTAATATATGTATATATTTTTATATTATTTTTCTGTACCAAGATTTTTGTCGTGCTGTGGTTACTCCGCTTATACCTACAATTAATCATCCAAAATTTTCTCAGATCTGATCTTCGAATCCCATGCCTTGTATTCTTCTTCTTGCCCTAAGCGCACTCAACGCTTCCGGTCGGAAGCTTCAAACCACAACCTATTGTTGCGCATTTCTCTAGCTGGTTTTATGGAGCTGTGAGCGGGTCCTCCCAGGCTTTCGGCAGCATTTGGAGCTCCTCGCGGGTCGGACGAGGAAATGCCTCGATATAGGCAGAGCAGAGCAGAGCGTATGTTGAACGATTCTGGTAAGTTAAATTTGTTGCGAGTTTTGTTCCGTTCTTAAAGGATATTATTATAGTGTAACTAAATTCTAGCAAGTTTGTTTAAAAGAGGCATTGCTCCGGAACTTTAGATTCGCATAGCAGTGCCTGGAAGAAGAAGAATTTATGGAAACTTTGTAATATTTTTGTTGTCGCGAGCATTTCGATGCTCGGGGTAATTATTGTTGGAAAATTAAAGGAAACCATGGACTGTCTTTCCGCATTGCCACTCAACGAACTAAAATAGAACGGATTTATGAAGCCGGAATGTCGGGAAGACGCAATTTTACGAATTTATGAAGTCCTTTTCAACTCGTATCAACACTGTGGCTGAAAAGTTACGAAATTGATGGACGCTCTACATTCAGCCTGACTGCTCATTTGTAATGATGTGAAGTGTATGGAGCTTCACAAAAGAGGAAATTGATAGCATCTTTGGAGCTTGTGAATGGAAGCAAATCTGTTAATGGAAATGTATGAGAAATATGAAGCGGCATTCAATGAATGAAAATCGTTGAGATTTGCGTCCTTTTCTCTGCGTTTTCATTGAGTGAAATTATGTGATAATTGTGGAGTCTTTTAGCCGCGGTTTCATACCTTATGTTCAAATTATATGAACGATATGTGCAACCGCTTTTTACTGCACATGCACTTCACTTTTAAAATCGCTGTTGCAAGAGATTTCATCGCTGAAATCCTGGATCACATGAATTGACTAAAGAAGATTTACGATTATATTCTCAAGGGATGCTACTTCATTATTCGTTCTTTTATTTGTGGAAGATGACACTCCTTGAGCCGTTTGACAGTGCTTTCACTTCATAAATGAATAGAGGTAGGAAGCTCTATTCATCTAGCCTCCCTCTATTAGTACAACAGTTTGACACTTAATGGAACTTTAAATATGTGGTCCTTATTTTGGGGAATTATATGAAATTTATTTGGGAATCAGCCACATAGGGCCAAAGTATGAAGAACAGAGATACATGCATTGAACCAAATGCCACAAGGCTTAATCCAGAATAATGCCTTTTTTGGAAGCCATGACACTATAGTTGGTATGAACAAATGGAACCCAATGGACTCTGAAGACAATGAGCTTAAAAAGCCTTTTTGTCTCATTGTCTCCATGCCTTTTTGTCAGAGAAAGGAAGTATTATGCTTAAAAAATTGAAACTGATGGAGAACCCAGGAGACAAGACCATAGCACGTGGCATACAGCGGTTTTTGCTCTGATGATCATGGGTTGTGCACATCAAATAACTGCTTGCAACAAAAAGAACTAAAGTGGCTTTTACTATGAGCAATAAGATCAGATACCATTTGCAGATGAAATATTGATGAATTATAAAGGTTTGATTCGCAAAGCCTATGTGATCCCTGACATGGGTACACCCTTCGTATCCAAAGCTATACATTCAGGCTGCTGCATTGCTGGCTCCTTCAAGTCCTCATGTTCCCACAACCCTGGCTCTTGTAGTTGTCTCAGGTTGTTCACCCCCATTCCATTTCTTATAAGTTCTGGCCTCTCTGGTTGGCTGTTTGGAATCCCCTGGCTTTGTCCTAGAGGTCCTGCTTTAGGCCCTTCAGGTAACTACAAGCCTGCTTCCGTCAGTGAGGTTGTGAAGTGTGAGAAATTTAGCCTTGCATGCCCCCTTCTGCCAGAGTGTTTCCTGTTTTTTATCGAGAGGGAATTATGTTATTGAGACGTTGGAGATTTTGTAGGCATCTTCCAAGTTGACATTCTCAAATTTCAGATCTCTCCAGGATTGGACCCTCAAATATTAGTTGATGATTTTTGGCCAAAATGTGATGGTTTAATGGATTGGTTCTCATTGCATTCAAGAGAATATCCTTTGGTAAGATTCTATTCTAGAAGGTTTTTCATTGTTTACTTTGAAATTCTAGAAGCTAGGAAGTGGATCTTGTAGGGAGGTTCTGTTAGGAAATATTGACAAATTCCCTGCACTAGAGTGCAATCTTGTGAAGCAGTCAGTAGCAGTGTTCTGCAATAAATGGATGCGTTTGAAACTTTGAGCAAGATGGATTGATGTGGCAGCAATCCATTTCTGATGTTCGCAAGTGGATCAGCATAGTCAAAGTTGGTCACCAATTGAGGCACATCAACTAGAAGTGGTTAGAATCAGTTGACCTCAGCACAAATTTGTTAGTGCAATCATCAAGTGATGTGAAGGCCAAGTCAAAGTTGATCACTGATCAATCTAATCGTATGAATTTGAAGGTTCAAAGCATGTATGGGGTTGATCAGTATAATTCATACATTTATTCAGCGGTGTAATGATAGCAAAGTAAATCTGTCTTCATCTGTTGTATATGGACTCTGGAGACAATGAGCTTCTAGAACGTGTGTTACAGTCCTGCATGATTGTATGTGTGTGCAAACAGAGGTGTAAGCATTGAGCAGAGCCTTGAGTGATCCATAGGCTGTAAAATTTACTGTGGCTATTGAGCCATACATATTGTTGAGCAAGGCATGCACAATATAGACATACAATGGTTGTTCCATATGTATTCTATTTGCAGTTTTTCAGCGAACAGAAGTCTTTAGCTTTTTTGCAAGTATGTTGAGCAATATTATGTGAATGTTCAGTTATTTGTATCTTGTGTTGATCTCCTTTATCTAAGTGAAGAGTTAATTCATTTCACATCAATGTCAACTGTTGTTCAACAATAACATAAACTTGAGTAAAGCAACTGTGTGGTGGAATGCTTCTGCGTTACAACAGAAGAGTGCTTGCTATAGCTGTTCATCAGAGTAGTGCAGTGGAGCAGTGGTCAAGTAATCTAGAGCAGAAAAATGAAAGCAGGTAATTTAATAGCAGTTTTAATAAACATACTAAAATGAAGTTATTGGTCGGCTGTCCATAACAACAGTGGTATCAGAGTTGGTTGGTGTTCTCTGGTTCAACACAAAGCTCACCTTGTTCTTGGTGGTGGTGATAGCAGGGCACAGAGTGCTTTTGGTTCAAACCTTGAAGCTTTGAGTTGGATTGTGATAGAATAAAGGAAATTTCTTTGCTACCTTAGTAACACAAAACTTCTGATCCTATCCATCAACAAGAGCAGTGGTTGCTGGAGTTGTTGATCTGAGAAGTTAAATTTGGAGCAGAAGAAAGTGGTTCTGTCCTGGAGATGTGAGAAGCTTTCTGAAGTGTAATGATTTGGATAGGTAGCAGCAAGTGAAGACATCTACTGGAGCATCATTTTTCATTCCACTATCACCGTCTACAACAATGAGCGTACCTTTTGCTGGAGTTGTTGATCTGAGAAGTTAAATTTGGAGCAGAAGAAAGTGGTTCTGTCCTGGAGATGTGAGAAGCTTTCTGAAGCGTAGTGATTTGGATAGGTAGCAGCAAGTGAAGATATCTACTGGAGCATCATCTTTCATTCCACTATCACCATCTACAACAATGAGCGTACCTCTTCTTGAAACAATGTGGGATGGGAAGAACCACAGGAGCTGGAAGTTTAAGAACCATAATCAATTGATGAAGCAGAGGCTACTCAAGTTGGTTGAGGGCGAAGTACTAAAGGATCAAAATGACCTTGAAAAGTGGAAGGCTAAGAGATGTAGATGCAAGATATATTTTTTGTTCTTCTATTGTGGATCACATAAGTGTTGAAAAACTCTCCGAAAAATCGGCTGGAAAAAATTGCCACTTTTTAAGTTTTCAAAAAGTCGTGACTTTTTCCAAAAGGCCGAAAAGGCTAAAAATGGCAAGTCCCGACTTTTCCCGACTTTTTCTAAAAAACTCCATTTTTGCTAAAATGGCTAATTTTCAAAAAAATTCTATTTTAGCCATTTTGTTGTATACTAACACCTTTCCTCTACCGTATAAATATTTCAAAACTTTGTTGTATTTGAAGATCAAACCATGCAAGGATAATCTATACAAAATATGTATCCGTTTATCAAAGATCACAATGGTAATTGAATTACTTTTTTCACTATTAGGGAATTTTTTGAGCAAACATATTTTGCTTGATCATCATCGCACATTGTAAGAAAAAGAGAGCAATGTTTCAAGTGGTAGATGAGTTTGGGCTAAATGTGAGGCTCATGTCGGAAATTCAATTTGGGAGGAGTGAAAAATTTAAAATACATATATGATTTATCACCAATACAAAACAAGAAATACGTTTAATGGCTGACAACCAAATCAATAAAATATACCTTTCAAAAATTAGGTTTAAGTTATAAGATGGAGGGACAAATAAAAAACATTTATGAAAACCTTATATAAACCTAATCATTGGAGTAGGGAAAAATATGAAGTATGAATGGGTAACTCTGGAAGAGAGCATTGATATTAGATAGCTAGATGCTAGTTTTCCTTGGATACATTTGTAGATTTTTTACAAGTTTTCAGCCATCGGTTTTAAGCAAAAATTATATCTCTGTTTATGACATTCTCAGAAAAATAAAGTGCTGGAAATAAACAAAATATTTTATACTTAAAACACTGCTGTAACTAATCTTTTTCAGTGACAGTAAATAAAATATTAGCACGCCATTAAACACACAAAACACTAGTATTTTTGTCCAATAGCCCTGGAAAAACCCACTAGGGGAAAACCAGTCAGAGAGAGAGATTTTATTATAGGGAAATTTACAGCAAAACTTAGAAATTTTCAGACCAACTTATCTCAACCTAGAAGAGAAAATTTCTACCTCGTTTTCCGTGCCAAATAGAAAAAAAAATCAGACTCGGATTTTTTTCTTCTCTGCTTTCTGCCTCGATTTCCGTGTCGTTGTACGGACCTTGAAATCTGTGCCCAAGATTTTTTTCTCGAAAATCGTGCCCATAAATCTGCCTTGAAAAATGTGCCCATTGCTTTGAAAATAATACCGTACAGACCAGCAATAAATGCTGCTGTCCTCTCCTCGATTTCCATGCCCTCTTTGCTGCTGTCCTCTCCTCGATTTGCGTGCTGCAAAATTTTTCTTTCTATCTCAGAAAAGGAAACTTCTCTTCCCAACTCTCTCTTCTCACTTCAATCTGCAGAAGTGAGGTAAAATGCCTTTCCCATGCTTTTTTGAGAAAACCCTAGGGTGAGTCTAATCTAACGGTGGAGATTAGATTAGATCAAGGGCTGAAATTAAATGCTCATATTTTATTTCTAAAATATTAGTTTCACTCATCCACTTAAATTTATCAAAAAGTGACTTTAATGCTCTAAAGTCAAATTAAATGCTTTTAAGTTTTATTTAAGTCATTCAATGCAAGGGTCACTTTATGCCCCCTCTCTAAGTGACTAAGGCAAAAGTCATTAGGGGAACACTTCCCTAGGTACAAAACTAACAACATTTATATATGTGATGTCATGTTGTATTGGTTATCCACTTTTGAGTCTTTGATTGGACAACTATGATGTTTCATGATACAGTATCGACTTTGATGTATCATTTTACATTTGGCATGACTACATGATGATGATATATATCAATGCTTTCTCCATATTTATGTTCCAATGTGTTTATTTGATGTTATTGTTGCTTTAAATGTTTCGGAAAAAAATGAATGTATTTTGTATTTTTTAATGTTTGCCAACTTTTGTCGATTTTTCCCCAATTTTTTCGTCGATGTTGCCGAGAAGTTGTATTCGGGACCCTTGCCGACTTTGTCAACATTGGATCACATCATACCTCAAATAAGGATTACAAACTCAACAAGGACTATCAAGTGTTTCATTCTTTTGTCGCCAATATCAGTGTGACACATCAAACCATTATGTTGATGTTGGACGAGCTTGGAAGCATGTTGTTGACAGATGAACAATGTGGAGATTGAGTTGAGCACAACTTGAGTGAGAAAGATTTCTTAGCAAGGTAGAGGAAGAACGAAGCAGATAGAAAGCAAAACTCTGAACAACCCAAGGAGCAATCTTAGAAAGTCCGAGAAATAAGCAAGAATGTGATTTCTTATTGCTACAACAAGAAAGGTGACATTGCATGTGATTTCTAGAAGTGAGGGAAGAACAATGAACATTTTGGACAGATTGCCGAGAAAAATGAGATAGAGAGAAATGAACACAAATGTAGTTTTGTGAAATCTTTGGTAGTAGTAGAAATCTTTGATGCTTTGTATGTGGACTTGGGTGCTCCAAACCGAATAAAAAGTAGGAAGGAATGGTTCAAGAAATTGTAGAAATTGTTTGATGGAGACGACGAAATTCAGAGATAATAGATCTCTTGAAGTGAAGATTGTTGATATAAGGGTTTTTCTAGGATCATCACATTTATTTTTGAATCGACATTTTGGACCAAACCAATGTGGTCCATTATCAGGATGAAATGTGATGAGAATCTGTTTATTTAGAGTTTATTGGCATTGTTGCTGTTGGATACGCACCTCAGGGAACGTGGCAGAAATCTTCAAGGCACTGGGTGCGTCCTTGGGGGAAAGTCTTGAGTCAAGCGCTGTCACTTGATACTTGACACCTCTGTCTAGGCTAACTCCTAGCAAAGCCAAGGGGAGTAGACCCTAAGAAAAGTTACTAAGGCTTTTAGGTTCTTAGTTGTTTGGATGAAAGTTAATTCTAGGAGTTAAAGTGATTTACTGAACAAGTATTGCAAAATAGAGTTTAATTCAACAACATAATGATATAGCATTCACAACATGTAATGAATTTAAGCAAATATCATTGTAGATTGTAGACCAGTGCCAAGAGTTAAAATGAAGTGCTGCTGTAATGGTAAATGTTTTGCAATTGTGTCTTGGTTAGTTTTAGCTTTATTAAGATGAGTGGATTACGGGAAGGGGGCTTCGATATACCGTGAGGTATGAGGAACAAAGTATGGATTTGCCAAGTGTGGTTCCACATGAGAAGAAAGGCTAGATCAGAGTCATGGGGGTGTGTCCAACACTGAAACCAAACGAGGGTGTAGCCTGACGGATTCCCATGGTCACTACCTAGTTGTTCCCTTTTCTATGTGAAATTTGCCCACAAAAGACAAGGCGAGACATCGAATTTTCGTCCTTTAAGGGAAATTAGTTTTAATAAAATGTGAGTTGTTAATTAGATGTTGAGTTTTATTGAGTGGAAAGAATCCCATTTTTGGTTGTTCCAAAGCTCAGGCAAGCTTGCAATGGACAAGAGCATAAGCGAAGATTGTGCAAAATGTTTGTTCCAATTAATTGAAAAATAGTAAAGAACTTACAAAGCAAAAAAATGTTGTGCTAATTACTTAAGGTCCAAGAATCGTTTTTTGGATCATCCACCAGTTACTCGGGAAAGCCTTTTACTGATGGCGAGAGCATACTTTGGGAATGCAAAACCAGGTTCATTATTCAAATTGTAAAAATCCAATTAATTGAAAAATAGAAAAGAACTTGCAAAACAATAAAATGTTGTGTTAATTACTAAAGGCCAAGAATCTCTTTTCTGATCATCCACTAGTTACTCAGGCAAGCCCTTTTACTGATGGCGAGAGCATACTTCGGGAATGCAAAATTGGGTTCGTTACTCAAATTGTAAAAGAAATAAAAATGTTCCACTAATTACTAACTAGGAATCTCTTTTCCGAATACTACTTACTTGGGCAAGCCCTTTCAATTAGCACCGTACTTCGGGAAGGCGCAGGAATAAGTTCGTTACTTTTTTGCAAAATGATAAAAGCAAAAAATAATGAAGTATCTTGATTAATCTACTTTATCTAATAAAAACTACTCTACGGATTAATATCAAATGACAAGCAAAGCAAGAAGGAAATAAACAATCCAATCAAGAGATGATACAGGTTCTCCTAATGGGGGAAGGAGTGTGGGTGCTGTGTAGCCCACTCGCCTCTTTTATTATGATTATTTTACAAATTAAGTGCTTTAGAAAGAATGCCTTTGATCCTTTGAAAAATAGGATCAAATAGGTTTACAAAAGTGTAGAAAAATACTAGAAATGAAGGGGCTTGAATCAGTGCTTTGGAATGGCTCAACTCCTTAGAATTTTGCCAGTATTTCTGCTTACCTGGAAAGAAAAATAAAAAATCAGCAAGCTAACAAAGTTAAAAGTTAGTGGATTAGTCAAATAAAATATAAAAATGAAGCTTACTTAGTAGTTGAAAAGATTGGAAAATTTGTAGCTTCAAGTACTGAAAGAAACAATCCTAGATCTATGCTTAAGATAAAGATTTAGGTGCTTTTAGATCTAGCTAAAACATATAAACAAGAGAGATGTATAATAAAACTTTTTAATTAGATCTATACTTGTTAAACGTTCAAGAAAAAGTAACCGATAGAAAATCTTAATTTAAGAGATGGAAGAGCAAGAACAAGCCCAAGCTTGAATTTTTTGAAGACTATGAAGTGTTTGTGGGAAACAAGAGCATTAAATCCAAATAAGAGTTCTGAAGTTAGAAGAGGATGCAATTGAGCTCAACTTCCTCCTTCAGATTAGTAACCTGCAAAGCTACAAAAAACCTTGCACAAAGCAAGATCAAATCCAGTATGTTTTACTTAAAGAAATTAAGAGAGCATAAGTATAACCGATTATAGTCTGCTACTCCTAGATCTCTAATAATAAAAGCACAAACACGCAAATTGAAAGTGCAAATGTTTGCTCTATGGGCTGATAGTAGCCTTCTAAGCTAGACAGATCTACAAACCTATGACGAAGAAAATGTAACTAACATGATTTTATATCAGTAAAAGCAAAGCATTCACAATAGCAGACAAGTGCACCACATGGACCTCCAAAGTCTTCAATCTTATTTAAAATATTACAATAATACTGATTACAAGAGAAGAGGTTCCACACTTCCATCCCAAAGATGGAGAATGGGCTTGCTTAAATAGCCCAAGAGGCCCAGGGGGTGCATTGGCTTAACTAGAGATGAGAGGGGGTGCATTAAGTAAATTGAGGGATTGAGGACGAGTTCTTGAGAGAAATAAGGGATTGGACTGGGAGTCGTCTTCATGGGATGGGCACCACCTCTCATGAGGTGTGCCCTCCCTCTTTGGGATTGACTCCGAATCAATCAAAGGATGCCAACACAAGAAGTGTGCCCCTCATGAGGGAATGCATCACTCTCTTCTTGAGTTAACTTGCCACCACTCAACAATTAGCTCAACCACTGATTTTGATGCCCAATTAACTCTCTATTCACTGCCGATTAACTAGCCACCACTCTAGGCATGCCCCAAACATGCTCCCTTTGATTTAAGAATTTGATTTCTTGTCTTTTCGACCATTTATTTGGACTTTTTGGCCATTTTTGAGAGAAAATTAATTTAAGTGATAAATAATCACTCAGATTAATCCCAAAGTGGATTTAGGGGTATAGTGGGTGCTTTGAGTTAGAAAATGAGCACCCCCATGTCAAATTCCCCTTCCTAACCACACTTTTATGACACTTTGGGTTTTTACAATTAAAACATTAAAAAAATGACCCATTTTACGAGAATTTTTTTATTTGCGGAAATTAAAAAAAAACCAATGGGGGACTTAGTGCATATTCATCTTGCCTAAAAAATGTTAACTAGCATGGTGATATAGATATACTCTTAGGCTTTAATAACCTCCCAAGGCCCACCAAGAAAATTACTCCGACTTTGGAGGTTTGAATGAAAAACTTGGAAATTATAAGTCGCTTAAAAGCAACATATAATTACCAAGAAAAAAACACTCTAGAGTAACGTATTGGTAACTAAGTCTAAGTTGGCCAAGCTTGTTACAAAAGATCATCATGCTACGTCAACTTATTACAATTCCTTGTGGGGTATGAACATGCAAACAATTGTAGAAGGGCGAAAAGTGGCCTGCTAGACTTCTGAACACTGATGATGAAATCCAACTAAGTGCAACTTAGTGGATAACAGGCATCATACTAGTTGGCAACATATTGTTTGTGTTGGACAATGGAGAAGTTCATGATGTTACAATTGTATTGCATGTTCTAGGAATGAAGAAGAATTTACTTTCAGTTTAGCTAGATGAGATCAGAAATGCATTTAATCAAGACAAATGTTTATTCAAAGAAAATAATAAGAATTATCAAGTGGCTATGCATGGATATGAAGAAGGTGGTCTTTACAAACTTGAAGTTAGAGTTATTGGAGAATGCACTAGCAACAACATTGTTGATCTTAGCGAAATTTGGCACATTTGGTATAATTGCTTAAATTTTCAAAGTTTGCAATTATTTTGTAAATTAAATATGGTACATGGATTGTTTCTTACATAGAAGCAAGTTATTGAGGTGTACATGTGAATATGATGAGGTATGCACACTTAGTCTAGAATATGGCGTGCACAATGGGACAATGATGCACCAAATGTTGTAGAGGCTCTATGGGCACTACTCCTCAACATGTGGGGTAGTTGCCTCTTGGAAGCTCGGGGTTTATGGGTCGCTGCATGCTCTTGTCTTGCACATGTGCACACAGTTGGAGGGTGCTAGAATGTTCTTCATGGAGGAGGCCGTTGAAGAGAATGGTTGCTCCTTGTTGTGTTTGAGATTGTGCACTAGAAACTCATGGTTGTGCTCAGATCACTTACAGTCATGCGTTTCCATTCGTTAATTGGTGGAATCTTTATTCTAGGGGTTTTTGTATAGATAGGTTGTTGAAAAGTTTCCTAGGAAGTGTTTGTCCACCTAGACTTGCCTTGGGGTGGACAATGACACTTAAGTTGTGACTCCTAGTCAATGTGCAATTAATGAAGTGAGAAGTACTTTATATTTTTAAAGTGACTTTATTAAAAAGGCTAAGTCATGGTTTTCCTTAGTTGACATTTAAATAAAGTTAAGTGAGTGATTAAATAGAAAGGGGTTGTTCTAACTTTTTTAAATGACATGAGGTGCACTAAATGTCATTTAATTAATATTTAATGGAGCATTCAATGTGAACCCTTCATCTAATCTAATCTTGACCATTAGATTGACAGGGGAAGTTACCGTGAACAAAAAGGACCGGGGCAAGGCAAAACTAATTATTTGTGATCATTTCCAAAAGAGATTTTTGGAGAGAGGAAGAGAAAGAGAGAGTGAGGGTTTGAAGAAATTTTGAACAAGGAGAGAGAAAATAATTTCCAATATAGAAATTGAGGAACAACACAAAATCGAGGAAGGCACTGAAATCGAGACAGGGCAAAGAAATCAAGGAGGGCACAGATTTCGAGGCTGCAAATGTCTGCACAGAAATCAAGGTGACCGTACTATACGGTTTGCATAGAAATCAAGGAAATCTGCACTGTATGGATTCGACACTGTTTTCAAGGTAAAGTACAAAAATCCGTACTGTACGGATTCTGCACAAATTTTGAGGTAAAGTACAAAATTAAATTGCTGTCTATACAATAGTTTGTGGGCACGCATTTCGAGGCTGTGATTGGCACGATTTTCAAGAAAGAAAACCAGCAGTGAAGGTTCAAATTTCGAGGTAGAAAATTGATAAGTATTGTTGGTTGAATTTCTGTATTTTTATTGAAGAAATAATAAATCTCTCTCAGAAACAGAGTTTCCCTTGGGGGTTTTATCTTGGACCATTGGTAAAAAACAACTGTCTTTTTCATGTGTGTTTGATTGTTTGAAAATTTCTGAGTTTGAAATTTTGGTGAAAAAGAAAAATTTCTGAATTGTTTAATTTAGAAAAAGAACTTCATGTGTTTAAGTTTCAGTCAAATTTTGTTTAAAATTTGTGCATAGAGGGCTTGGGCATTAAACTATGTAGAGAAGCCAAAAGGCTTGAAACCGGGTTGGGGTTCTTGAAAAACTTTCATGGTATCAGAGCACATTAAAGATTTAGAATTTGAACATTCCAAAAACAGGGGTTTGGAGACAAGAAATTCTTGAACAACTTGCTTGAAGTTACAGGTTGTAGCCATGGTGTTTGGTCTTAGAGTTGAAGACGGGTTAGATGGGGCTGGAAATTTTAGCCCATGGAAGGCTAGAATTAGCTTGATACTTGAAGAAAATGAACTATAGGATATAGTTCATAGTACAACAGCTAATCCTGTAGTATTACTTGTTGATACGGTTGATAAGGTAGCTTTCATGAAGAGGGATTTGAGGGCAAGGAGGGTTATACTTGATGCCATGAAGGATCATGTAATCCCTCACATATTAGCAAAAGATGATGCATTTCAGATGTGGACAATTTTAACAAATCTTTACCAGAGTTCGAATGAAAACAAGAAGATGGTATTGAGGGAGAAGTTAAAGAGTGTGCACATGGGTAAGGGGGAAGGCATGGCCTCATATCTTACCAAGATCACACAGGTAAGAGATGAGCTTGCAACTGTAGGTGAGGTAATAGGGAATGCTGACATGGTGCATACAACACTAAATGGTGTGACTCAGCAGTGGACCGTGTTTGTACAAACTTTTATTGGTAGGGAGAACATACCCACATGGGATCGATTGTGGGATGATCTCACACAGGAGGAGACATAGAGATGTTACTTACAGGGCAGTTCATCACATCACAGGGATGATGAGGAGAATGTTGCATTAGCAGCGAAGGGCAAGAAGAAGAAGAAGTTCAAGAAGGGTTCCAAGGATGGGGCCAAAAAACATGTCGGAAGAAGAAAGACATGAGCAAAGTGAAATGCTTTGCATGTCAGAAGATGGAACACTATGCTGGACAGTGTCCAAACAAGAAGAAGAAGAAACAATAGACATCGGCTTCAACAGAGATTGATGAGTTTGCTGGGAGATTTAAGAGAGACTTTTCTCGCTTTGTAGGTGTTAGTGTTGAGAGAGCATCTTCTATCACTAGCAGGGACTTTCAGGACCACATGCAGCATTCCATGATTGTTGGGAATTCGTTGAGTGCTACCACTACTTCCTCCACTTGGTACATTGATAGTGGAGCTTCCAGTCACATGACAGGTGATCGTGATATGTTTTCAGATATGTCAGAGATAGACTTGGAGTTGGAGGTTGTATTGGGAGATGACATAGTGGTGAGTGCAGTTGGACGTGGGATTGTCCGTTTTGACAGGGAGTCCATGCAACCTATGTATTTGAGGGATGTATTGTATGTCCCTGGGCTCAAGAAGAACCTTGTTTTAGTTTCCATGATTGAGGACAGAGGCTTCGGTGTATATGTTCTTGATGGGAAAGTTCACATCTTTCCCAAGGTAGCAGGTCCATCTGATTCACGGGTGATTGGAGTTAGATGCGGGAAACTGTACAAGCTTCTCTTCGAGCCACATCATGCACTGTCACACACTCAGAGCAGCAGTGAGTTGTGTGAGCTATGGCACAGGAGGATGGCCCATCTTCACCATCCAGCTTTGAGGATGCTGAGAGAGATGACGACAGGTATGCCAGAGTTCAACACAGAGTCGAGTGGTGTTTGTAGAGGGTGTGCTTTGGGAAAGTACACCAAGACCGCTTTTCCGAGTAGTGATTCCAGATCAGAGGGAGTGCTTCAGCTGATATATTCTGATTTGTGTGGTCCCATGTCATCTACCTCTTTGACAGGATATGAGTTTTATGTCACATTCATCGATGACTTTTCCAAGAAGACTTGGATCTATTTCCTTAGTAGCAAGAGATCAGAGGAAGTCTTGCCTTGGTTCCAAGAGTTCAAAGCTGTTGTGGAGAACCAGACAGGAAAGAAGATCAACGTACTTCAGTCAGACAATGGGGGTGAGTATACTTCCCATGCATTCGATGAGTATTGTCGGCAGGAGGGGATCAAGAGGTAGTTGACAGTTCCTTACACTCCACAACAGAATGGAGTGGCTGAAAGGAAGAATCGTTCGATAGTGTGTGCAGCTAGAGCTATGCTGCATGATCAGAGTCTTCCTTTCTTTCTATGGGCAAAGGCCTGTAGTACTGCTGTTTATGTTCTGAATAGGAGTTTGCACCGTGCATTCGGGTGCAAAAATCCTGAGGAGATGTTTACAGGGAAAGTGCCTGAGATAGGTCACGTTCGGATTTTTGGTTGCCTTACATACTCTCATGTCCCTTCTGAGAAGAGGACAAAGTTGAGCGGGGTATCTTTGTTGGTTATGATGAGACATCGAAGGCTTTTCGCATATACCTTCCTACACAGAGGAAAGTTGTTGTGAGGAGGGAGGTGAAGTTTGAGGAGGAGAAAGCCTTTAAGAGGTCTCTAGATTCTGAGATGGAGGAGCAGCAAAGTACTCCACAAGTGATAGTTCAGAATTCAGTGAGTCAGAGTACAGGGTCACCGGTTTCAGGTGTGATTGGGTCACATGTTACAGGTTCTTCAGTTTCAGGGGTTCAGTCCACACTGCACAGGTACTTCTGGTACAGGGACAGGTTCACAGGTTACACCTTCAGGTGATTCGAGTTCTAGTGGTACAGGTTTAGGTTCACTAGGAACAGGTTCTCAGGTTGTTGGTACTTCTTTAGGGAGATAGGTGTCTGATGAGGAGGTCGAGGAGAGTCTGAGACAGGATGCTTCCTCCAGGAAGAGAAAGCCAAGTTGGCTTAAGGAGTTGATGAAGGAAGCGAAGGAGTCAGTTGGACCACCCAAGAGGGAGGTTAGAGGAGTAGGGCACCTAAGAGATTTCCTAGCTATATGGCACATGTGACTAGCTTACGTGACACTATTCTGACTACTTATGAGGAGGATTCCATACACCAGGTTTGGAGAGATGCCATGATGGAAGAGTACAATTCCATCATGAAGAATGGGGTGTGGAAGTGGTTCCGAGACCAGAAGGGAAGTCAGTTGTGACTTCCAAGTGGCTTTACAAGATAAAGCATGCTGCGGATGGCAACATTGAGAAGTTCAAAGCTCGTTTATGTTGCGCGTGGGTTCTCACAGGTAGAGGGAGTTGACTATGATGAGACCTTTGCACCAGTGGCCAGATTTTCTTCGATTAGAGCAGTGATCTCCATCGTGGTTGTAATATCCCAAATACTAATATTCTACTATTCCGTGCAAGAATACTGAAATTAAATGTGCATGCAAGGTGCTAGGCAAATGGCCCTAAATTATAGCTGAACTAGGGCAAAGATTTTCAGGAAGAAGGTAAACACTTACCACTGATAAAATGTTGTGAGTCCTCCAGAAATTTGATGCATGTACGAGGGCTGGATGATAGTGCTCCTCCTCAGGGGTTGACGCCCAGCTACACACGTGTGCCCTCCTTAGGCTAAAGGTGATGTTTTTTGAAAAGGGATGGTCAGATGTTGCTGAAACTTTGTAGGCCTATCGGTCTTCACCTGCCGGAGAGATGGATTGCCACATGGAGAGATTTGGCCTCCTCTAAGTGCCCTAGCGAATTGTTTTACCTCCTTGGTGGTCATGCTCCTTTCCTGTTTGTTATGCTGGTAACTGCCCTGGCTAAACAAACCGGAAGCTGATAATCACTCGGTGCTATGGGATGAGCCTGTCGAGAAAGAGGAAGCCGACATGCGGAGGAAAAATTGGGTTTTGGGGTCCCAGCGAATCCTTCTAGGATTCCCAACTATTTTTTAGCTGCAAAACGTGAACACTACAAATAATCCTTCTGAGTATACTGGATCACGGATATATAAGATGAATGCCGTTGATAAACCTAGATGGTTTATCCTGAAAGAGGCTAGGGCAGATATTTCACTGTCGAACCCTTGTTAGCTGAAGACATCGTCTTCAACCTCAACTCCTGCGGATGCACGCTGTGCTGTTGCTCAAAAGCTCCAAATCAACAATAATAATAATAATTCCTCTCAATGGTCCAATAACCCTTCTTAAATAGAATAGCATGTCACTTTTAGGGTTTATGCGTTGCTTTTGCATGCATGCAATTCTAATTTCATGTTGACTTTAACAATGAAGAAATAAGGCCTGCATGCTTTAGGATATGAACTCTGATGGCCTTCTTAGTACACTGATGACTTAATAATACTGAATTGATGTACCTTTCTGCTCCTAGTGCTATCAGTCCTTAGTTATTCCCTTTTCTTTAATACCTGCTCGAACTTATGGGAATAAGATATAGATTAACGGGTGTCTCAGGGTGGTTTAGTTGAAAGAGGACATTACCCTCCTCTCCGCTTGAAATTGCTTGTCCTCGAGCAATCTCTGACCAATATACCGAATCATCTGTACCTGTCTCTTCTTGTCCATTTTTATCAACTAGTTTATTCCGTTGCTGGGTGGCCCTTCTTTTTCTTCGAATTTGTGTTTCTTTTCACCCATGCTCTGTATTTCCTCGTATCTTTTGGGGTACCTGTGAGGATTGAACATGCTAGATTTGGCTCCTTGTCTGAATTCCCTAGGGCTCATCCTACCTTTGTCTGGAGGTCTACCCGGAAAGCCCTTCGCATACCACTGTTCCTTCCTCGAAGTATTATGTGCTGGAGTTGGCCATTTCCTTGTGCGAGTCTTGTCCTCATGCTTGAATATGGTGGTCATCCTCTTTGCTGTGGTTGACCCTGAAGCTTCATTGGGCATTCCCCTTAGGACTACCCTCTTCCCATTTGGTGCCAGGAACTCCATCTCTAATGTTTGGTAATTGGTTGAGTATTCCCCAATTGAGTACAACCATTGTACTCCCAAAACAATGCTCGTGTCTGGCACATCTACCACATAAAAGTCGTCCACCAATGTATAATTCCGAAGCTGTACCTGTAACTGAGGTATCCTCTGCGTGCATTTCATCCTGTGATTTCCAACCATGACAATGGTAAAGCCCTCAAAGTCCTTAGTGGGAAATCTTTTCCTCTCTACCCAATAGGCATCTATAAAGTTGTGGGTCCACCATCAATCAAAGCAATGGCACGCTGTCCCTGGATACTTCCCCTTATCCTGATAGTATGGAAGGTGGGGACTCCTGTGAGGGTAGCAATAATGGCTCTTTGTGGCAATTGTTCCAATTCTGTACTGTGTAGTTCTCCATTCAGTTTCTGCTTTGACTCATCTTCCTCACTGCTATCTGGAAGTACCTCGATGAAGTGTACCTTCCCTTCACCCAAACATCTGTGGCCGGGTACCCAAGGTTCTTTGCAATTGAAACATAAGTTCTTCCTTCTCAAATCTCGTCGTGTGTCCTCGTTCAACCATTCCCTCTGTGGGATTATCCTTTCCCTGTTTTCTGGAAGATTGGTAGATTTTTCCTTATTTTCCGGGAGATTGGTAGGTTTTTGTAGTGGCTTGTTCTTTGAGACATAATCTTGTAGGTCCAGAGTCCTACTGATAGCATCTTGCAAATTAATTGGCCTGTAATCCTTCACACCCATCCGCGGAGTGGCTCAGATAGTGCCTTCGTAAAATAACATAATCAATCGACTCTTTGATATGTCAGATACCATAACTGCAACTCTTTGGAATTCGGATATGAATGTCTTTGCACTGCATGTCTGCTTGAGCTGAGCAAGTTCCCTGGAATGAATCTCTGGGTCCTTCTTATCAAAGCGCTCCATAAGCCTCTGTGTGAAGTCACTGTAGGAAGTGATAGTGTTGTGACCCAATGTCACCAGTTCGTGGTACCACCACTCATGTGCTTCCCTGTCTAAATGTAAAGTAGCCAACTTGATTGTATCTGTCTCTATCATGGGGTTAAGTTGGAAATAGGTGTCTAACTTCTGTACCCAAATTTTGGCTGAACAACTGGATGTCCCATCAAAGTTGGGGATAGTCAGTGTCCCCAATGTGCGTTGCAACTCAAAATTCTTATTGAATGCTTTCTTGAACCCTCTTGGCCTGTTCTTGCTTTTCATGTTGCAGAAATATGAGAAAGTCATGGCTGAATGGAATTTATTTCCCAAATCCCTGAACTCCTGTAAGTACACTCCAAATGGTTCACTAGGTTCTGCTGGCATGACTAGTCCTGCTATTGCATCTGCCAAGAAGTGAGGCATAGTAGGTTTACTGGAAGGTTTGTTATATATATGGGGTGTGTTTTGCATATTAGTGTATGCATGCCTCCCATTACTACTAATAAATCCTTTATCTACTGGTGAAAGAGGTATACTGCTATGACCTGGTTCTGGTTTCAGAGCCAATCTGTTTATTGAATGCAATACTTCCTTCTGCCCTTTGTCTAGGTCATTCAATGCACTTACCAAGCTGCCAAATTCCAACCTATCTTCCTCTTCTCCTGTTCCTTTCCCTCTGTCAGAGTGTATACCTGTTGGGTCCATGTCTGAGTTGGTATCTTCTAATTGGATATCCTCAAATTCTTGCTCCTCAGTGTACCTACTCTTATTTCTCTTATAGGTTACAAAAGTGTCTTCTTCTGTATTCATTTACTTCTCATGTTCAAGCCCACAGCTGGAGATGAACATGCTCTGATACCACTGTAATATCCCAAATACTGATATTCTACTATTCCGTGTAAGAACACTGAAATTAAATGTGCATGCAAGATGTCGGGCAAATGGCCTTAAATTATAGCTGAACTACGACAAAGATGTTCAGGAAGAAGGTAAACACTTACCACTGATAAAATGTTGTGAGTCCTCCAGAAATCTGATGCATGCACGAGCGCTGGATGATAGTGCTCCTCCTTAGGGGTTAACGCCCAGCTGCACATGTGTGCCCTCCTTAGGCTGAAGGTGACTTAGGCTGTAAAACAACAAAGTCTGTAGGGTATTCCCATGAGTCAACGGAGACCACCAGGTCATCCAAGATTCCTTCAGGTTTGATCGTAGATCTGTCAGCCATTTCTAATATGGTAGGGGTAGGCCTGAGATTAACGAGTCCTAATTTCTTTATAGTCTCAATGGTCATAACATTTATTGCGACACCTAAATCAACCAAAACGTTGGGGATCTGGGTATGCCCAATATATACTGTAACAGTGGGGTTACCCGGGTCATCATATTTAGCCAGTGGAACCCTTCCCATCATAAGTTTAGATAATTTCCCCACTGCATGCACTGTAGGAGGATCCTTAGGCTTCCTTCTTGGTTTTTTCACAACTAGATCTCTAACGATCTTGGCATAGATAGGTACATTGTGTAGACCTTGTAATAATGGAATCTTTACATAAAGGTTTTTCAATTCTCCTAGGAAATTGAAACGAGGTTGTTCCACTGCCTTCTGCAAGGCCAAACGTTTAGGATATGGCGGTTCTCTCAAAAATTGTGTAGGTTGAGTCTTAGTACGTGTCTCTGCAAGTGTTTCAGCTGGTGTTTCATCATGTGTTTCAGCATCCTCAATAATGGGGATTGCTGTACTGAATGAATTCTCAAATCGTTGATTCATTCTCTCTTCGGTCACAGGGGATGGAACATCCTCAATGACAATCGGTTCCACTACCCTCTCTGATCGTAAATGTAAGTCATTGCAAGAGAGGGGAAATGGAATAAGTTGGCATGCTGGAAGTTTCAAATTGTTGCACTGCCTTATTAGTGTGCAACATTGTTAGGGAGTTGCAGTTGTGGCTGCTATACCAAAGTTTCTAAAATTGGAATCGAACTCGAAATCGGTCGAGGGTCAACTTGAAATTGGAATAGGTAATGAATCGGTCATAAATCGACCGATTTGAATTTAATGACTCGTTTACTAAAAAATACATAAAATATTTAAATTTTAAAGAAAAACAACATTTTCAAGATTTGAATCCATGATTCCAAAGCATTAGAGACAAAATATCCAAAGTCTACTCATGTATATACTATATACCATATAAGAGTGAATATTTTAAAATTGCACAAAGTGTATTGGCAATGTTGTCCGCCGATTGCACACCAGCAGTAGAAACTTCCGAAAGCTGTCTCCTCACTTGAGAAAGTTGGAGAGGTGTGACCTTGGGGGCAAGCACAGAGCTAGGTACTGTCACCTACTCCTAGCTCCTTCGTTTAGGATAACTCCTAACGAAGCCAAGGGGGTAGTCCCTAACAAAGAGTTTTCTATGGCTCAATGTTGTTAAAGTGTTTTTAATTGGTTACGGATGCAGATGGATGTTGTTTAGGAGTTACTGTGATTAAATGTGTTTGTTTATTATGAATTTGACACATAAGGCAAAGCAATCCACGTCGCTATCAAGAGAATTAAAAGATAAACAATAATTCAAGACTTTATAAAGATGCATTCACAGATAGAATTTAAAATGTTCCAAAGACAAGTGATCCAGATATAATAATTATGCAAAGATTAAAAGACCAGTTCCTTTATGGAGTCAGAGCTCTGCAATGCTTTTAAGAAATGAACAACAAGTCTTGAAATAAAGCAAGTGAATATTACGTTGTGCAAGTTCTTTTGGTATATTTTAAGTTTTTTAGGTGGTCTTGCTTATGGTGTCAGCGAAGGGTTTTCAATAGCCGGGGAAATGGTCCAAGTTAATCCGTTGGAGACATGACGACCCACCCAGTATCCCAGGCTGGTATCGTGAAGATTGACCAGCTAGCTGAGAAGATTGGATAGCGGGGAGTTTCGGCGCCTCTACTAAGAAGAACTTATGAAATTTCCTACAACGCTGGTGCGTTGGTTGTGGGGTTTAAATTTTATTATGTTTCTCTTTCCAGATTAAAAATCCAATGCCATTTCTGGGTACTCTGATTTTGAAGTCAGTAAGAGCATACTCCGGCAAGGAGACAACGAAATTAATTAATTATGGGAGTGAGTTTGCAAATTTTATTTAGTCGATTAATTAAGACTCTCCGACAGAGAGCCCTCTTGACCTTGTCTTATGACAAATGTTCAAGAGACTTAGCTAATCTAAATGCCTAATGCAAGGATATGCAAGTTTAATTATGCTTTTCGATAGAGAGTGCTCTTGACTTGGGTTATGACAAGTTCAAGAGACTTAATTAATTAATTGATTAAACTTAAAAGAAAAATAAAGAAGACTAAACTACCCAAGAGTATTTTTCAAGCTTTTTAGGCCCTAATCGGGAAAGCATGGGGGTAAGTAAAATTATATCAAAAAGTAAACAAACTTTGCATTAGCTAATTAATAAACAAAGAAACCTTTTTGTCTTCTATATTTTATGAAAGATGAAATAATCAGAAATAAACTATCTAACCTCAATGAAAAACGCAACTCTAACAATTTGAAACTATTCTATCCTACTTTTAGCAAATTATGAAACAAAGCATGAAAATGAGAAGACGATACAAGTTTCCCCCAAATGGGGGAAGAGGGGTGTGGGAGCCGTAATCCCACTTGCTCTTTATTAATTTGTTTACAATGCTTTCCTTTGCTGCCCTTTTTTGCTTCTTTTCTTATTCCTGGAAGGCGTTTGGAGCAATCTGTAGAAAGGGGAAAGAAGAAGAGGGAATTTATGGGTTTTTTAGGGCTTGACTCTTCAGAATTTCGCCAGCATTTCTGCTGTACCTGTCATAGAAGTAAAAAATCAGCAAGCATATATTGTTGAAAGATGGTAGGAAAGACAATGCAAAAATAAAATTTTAAAAAAAAATTTGGAAAATTTTTTATACTCAAATTTTTTTTTGAACATTCACATGCAAAGCATAAATTTTTCCTTAGATCTAATGAAGGAAACTAGATCTAGCAAAAGCCCTAAAACAAATCTGAATAATGAATATTGAAACTTGGATCTATTTCATGAGCAAATGCAAAAATTAATTTAAAAAAAGAAGGGTAGAGATAGAAGTTTAAAGATGGAGCTTTGGAGTAAGATCTCTTTATGTTTTTCCTCTTGGACAAAGCCCAACTTTGTAGATCCTGAAAGACAACAGTGTTAGAAAAGTTCTTATGATGATGGAGATGAGATTAATGCAACTGAGCTCGCACCCTTCTCCAAACGGCAAGATCTGCTAAGACAATCAAACTCGAAACCCGGTGAGATCAAACAAAACAACTAGTATGTTATGAATATTAAACCATGATCAATACTTCATATAACTGAATATTTTTACTCATCTAGGTTAAGATAAACTTTGCATAATAATCCAAATTGACAGCTGCAAATGGAAGATCTTATGTTCTAACAATATACTTCTAAAGCTAGTTATTTGATTCACCATATGAGTAACAAATTGAAAATAAGGAAAGAAATCACCTCATAAGAGACACATCCACCAATGAAGAAATAATCCCATAGACCTCCAAAGTCGAAAGCTTTATTCAAATAAATAATGATTACAATTTTTGCATAGTTTCTATGCCCAAAAGTCCATGTTGTAGAGCTCAAAAGAGCCTCTACTTATACAAAAAGGAAAGAAAATGGGGTCGAAATCCCTAAATCCGGATTAAGAGTAACACCGAAGTAATTGAATGAGCTTGGCATGATGATTTGGAGTTGAACTGAGCTGCAACTGAGTGCTGGAGTAATGAGGGGGGGTGAGGTGGCTCATCCTCCTTCGTAATGATCACCCAACCAATAGATAACTCACATTTCAACCAAAAACGGATTTGACCAAAGAGGGCAAATTTCTAACTGATAGTTCAACTGCTACACTCCGATACTTGATCCGAAACTGACCGATATTGATTGGAATCATCATAAATGCTCCGTGCCATGTCATTTAGCCTTTTATTTTATTCAATTTGGTTTATTTTGGAGAGTTTTTTATTTTCTCCAAAATATTCATTTTCAATATTTTAATTAATAATTTCTCCGTAAATGACTTTTTTGAGAAATTATTAATTATGAGGCTGAATGAACTTCTGAAACTTGGAGATAGCTGGTCGGCTGATCATGAATGATTTTTGGCTTAAGGTTAGAGCCTTCAATCACTGAATTCGGGTTCCGGATGACTAACTTATTGTAAATTGAATTTTTCCATTTAAATTATGGAAAAATTTAATTAAAAACTTAGGGAAAATTAAAAAATTAAAAAATAAAAATTTTGACGCGTCCGGTAAAATTTTTTCAATTTTTTTTTCTTCTTCTGAGGGTCCTAGTGACTTAGGACATGACCATAGTCTATTCTAACAATGTCTAGTAGGTTTATATATACTCAGTTGGGCTCTAATAACCCCCCAAGGCCCAAAATTCAAAATCGGGCATTCCAGCTTTGGAGGAAGCGGGAGAAAACCTCGTCAATTATACTCGGCTATAGGCAAAGCATAATTGTCAAGGGCAAAAAACTCCCTGGAATACCTTAGTTGAAATTCTAGGTCTTAGAAGACTGAACCACTCAAAAACACCCTACTAGCACATTTTATTACAAACCTCGCGGGGCCATGGTCATAATTATTCAAAACAAAAACTGACTAGCCAAAACTGGCTAGGCACAAAGGCGGATCATCTGATACACTGGAAACAAACATTTATCATGTTTGTAAAATGGCGGCTTCTTAGCTAACCCAGCTATGGTACAAATAAATTGGCAACAGGCAATACATATGTAGGAGACTCGGACTGGAACAAAATAAATAATCTATGAGGCCTATAGGTTACCTATAGGCTATATGGCCTGTAGAGTCCAACAAACATGCTAGATAGTTAACTACATACTACATAGTCAGTTGTCATACATTATCAACTACATACTATATAGTCCACTGTCCCCATGGCTGCTCCTCACTGACATAGTCACTGTTTGCAAATTGCTACCGCTGCAGCGTTGCTCCACAATGAGAATATGGAGTAGGTGTAGGGAAAGAGTGCAAGGGGGGGTTCATTAAGTAGATTTAGGCCCTAGGGTTAGATTAGGTTAGGAAAAAACAAGGCAAACAATGAAATTTCTGTTTTTTCAAGTCTACAGACCCCCCAAGTCTATGAGTAAAAAATCTGAAAGCAAAAAATCGGCTGATTTGACCAGTTTGGTACCAAACCGGTCGATCGAACCAATTTCCAGACCGATTCGGTTTTGTTTGCCTTCAACTTGGTGAATCGGTCGATTCCGAAACCAATTTCACCGATTTTTAAAACTATGGCTGATACTGCGGATAGGGCGCTTGATTATGGGGAAATTGGTTTCTTGGATAAGGGTTTCTCCAACCTACAGACCGAGGGGCTTGTTGGTTTGAGTGTGGTTCCCATGAAGTCCAAGGGGTCGGATATTGTATTGCAGGTTGCGTAGGTGGGTGCCACTGTGCATTAGGATGCAGATATTGTGGAGGGAATTGATTATTAATGTTATTCCAGGATTAAAAGGTGTAGGGTTTGAATTCATACCTGGAATCCGAGGTTGCCAAGGCTTCTTCTGTGAGATAAAACAGGCTTGCTCCGTGTCCACAGTGGATGCCTAAAAGATTGCTTTGACTTTTGGCAGCGAAGGGCAATCTTTAGTGTCATGTTCCAAATCACACAGTCCACATACCTCCACCTTGTCAAGCGGGCATTCTCTCAGCATGTGCTTCTTTCTACACTTAGGGCAGAATACACCGAGTACGGGATCTTCTGCCGCTTGTTTCTGCTTTGTTCTCATGACATCCAGCTGCGAGGAAATAGAACTCATCATATTAGTTTTAAAATTTTCGAGAAGATTACCTATCTCTGCCCGAGTAGCCCCTCCACTAGCTGACTTTTGTGCTCGTGTAAAGATGTCTCGTTCCCTTGTACTGGTTCTGGAAGACCTTTTGGAGTATCTTCGACATAGATCCACAATATGATCAAAGGATTCTTTGGAGATGTCTCCCTTTCCTAATAAATTGAGCATATCAAGGCAATGTTCTCTTATCCCTCGCAACAAAATAATTTTGAGGGCATCCCTTCCAATATTGGTATGGCCCAATCTTTGCACATTATATAGGAGTCTTTCTACAAAGTCCTCCAAGCTATCATCATCTTTCCGCACCATTTTAAATAGTTCCTCTCTCTTATCCTTCGTCCTGCAATTATCTTGGTACTTCGCAAGAAATACTTGTTTCATCTGATCCCATGTGGTAACAGTTTCACCACCCAAACTCATAAACCATTGTAAAGCATTGCCTTTCAAGGTGGCAGGAAATAATTTCAATTTCTGCTCACTAGAGATATAGTCATAGCTTAGGCGGAGGATATTGAATTCGAAAAGGAATTCATTTGGATCTTCAGTAGACTTACCATGGAAATTCAGTAGTACTTAAGGTGAAATATTTTTCATAGGGGCCTGTCTAATTGTCTGTCGAATAGGGAACTGAAGCGTAGCAACTGTCTCTTCATGTTGAATGTCGCCATTATCGTTATCATTGTCCCCTACTACTTCTTCACGATCGTCACGATGACGTTCGTTATTCATGATTTCCTCTTCCTCTCGCTTTTCTTGCTTCTTCTGATCTTCAAATTCTTGTCGAAACTACAACTACTCTTCTTTAGTAACTTCCTGCCCATTGATTCGATAGACCTCCTTTGGTCCGCTTGCACCCACAGAACTTCCCCTATCCTCTGGAGACCGCTTCGCAGGACTACCAGATGGAGTTGTAGCTCCTACTGATTTCTCCACAATTGATATTGATGAATCCAACCTAGGATGAACAGGGCTCCTCCTTACGGAAGATGATCTTCGATATAGGGCTCTAGTAGAAGAATCAACCCTAGCAATTAGTTCATCAATGAATGTCTGTCTTCCTAGGCCTTGGTTATATCCGCGACCTCTTCCACCTCCAAAGTTAGTGCTTTTGGGGGTTTCCCCTTGACTTCTTCTTGTATTCATGCAAGCTTAAATAATCATACCTGATCCTCGGGGTAGGAACCCGTTCAGTCTGTTGAAGGATGTGCAACTCTTCATTGCGTCTTATCGTCCCTGCAACCTTGAAAATCATAATTGCAAAGAAATTGAACCAATCAACTACTATCTATGTCTACCAATTACCTTCCCTGGCAATGACGCCAAATGTTGGTCACTCTATATGCCCATTAATTTCCATAATAAGCAGAGTGCTCAATATAAATTGTCAACCCAGGAAAGTCCATTTTTTTCAAAGGTAACTAAGCAAAATATATGCATAAACACTTCGGTAGCTGATTAAAGAAATGCAGATCATTCAATCCCAATAACTGCTTAGTAAACTCAACTTCCTATAAAACCCAATCTAAATTATCGATCTAAGAACTCAAAGGATTCCTGATTCCTACAATATCAATCCTGTGACTACTGATCTAAGAATGAATTAATCTAGAATTGTTTTTGCAAGAAGTTAAGTCCTAATTTACCAAAGCAAGACAATCACAAACCATCAACAAAACAACCAATTCATAAAAGTAATGATCTATTTGATTCAGTAACCTCTAAGAAAGATAAATGACAATACTACGCAGGAGCTGAGCATGACTGTAACAACTATACTTAACTAGCACACTTTGCATAAAGAAAACAATTATCCTACACAGTCGACTGTTCACACCACACTGTTGCAGCAAAACCAAAAGAAAGTATAACAACACAATTATCTAATATATACTGTTGCAACCATCTACTAATGCATCTAACTGAAATTCCACACCAAACCAAAGTAAGTAAAACTACAACATCTACTAATATCGGCAACTCTGTAAAAAGGTGGGTCTTGGCCTTTGAACAAAGATGCTATTAAAGGTTTAACGGAATCTAAAACACAAAGATATTGAGAATTGCTACTCCTTTATTAAAATGATCAAAGTACAGTTACAGTATCCTCTTGCTGTAATTCTTCTACGATATTGCCAACCCCTGGCTCCAATTGCCTGCTCATACTTATACAGGGATGAAGTAGTTTAGTTCCACTAATATCGGGTAGCCATGAAGATCTACGATCTTGAGGTTGCCGAATCCAACATAAACAATTACAGCTAAAATTATATTACATGGAATTAGTTCATAATCATGAATGAGCTTTTAATCTGAACTATTCAAAGGCTAAACATGTTCCAGGTGATGAAGAAAGATGCTCGGGTAGTTTCAGCTAGCTGCGTGGAAGGACATCCGAGCTTATCTCATCAACGGCTTCAACCGGATCATAAAATGGCAACTGATGCTAGGCATTACTTATCTCCCGAGTCCAACGAGCTGTTACACTTAGAACACCTAGAGATTCTGAACTTTTCTTATAAAACCAATAACGAGTCAGCGCAAATCAAAGATAAAGATCATAATCATAAACCAAATCAAGCATTGATGAAACAGAGCAATAATATTTATACCTTGGAGATCCATGCTTCTTCTTTGGAAAAGGTAAGGAATTGGTTATAATTAAGAGGCAAAATCAAGGAAAAAGGGCTACATAAGATTAGGCAAAAAGGCCATTTCTGGCACCCAACAAGGATATTTGGTTGTCCTGTGAATATACATATTCCCAAGGACAAAAGCACAAAGTTGGATCCTTTAGGTAAGAAGGGTATCTTTATTGGGTACATGAAGATATCAAAGGCATATAGAGTATATGTCCCTGGATGCAAAAAGATTGAGATCAACAAATATGTTATCAACTTATCTTTGATGAAGATGCAGTTTTCTTCAAATAAAAATAGAAATCATCTCAATGAGATACATGATGAGGAACCTGCAGCTCCAAGAGTATCAGAAACAGAAAAAGAAGAACATGTACCTGAAAATCATGATATGATGGAGCCTCAGAAACCTGCTGATTCACCCATAGAAGTGATTACATATAAGAGAAAACCAAGTTGGGCTCGTGAACTCTTTCAAGATGCATAAAAGTATGGTGCCCCAAATAAGACTTTCAGAGAAAGCAAAAGACCTTGATTTTATGCCAACTATGTTGCACTTGTGTCTAACGTCATTGATACAGAACCTTCCAGCTATGAAGAAGCAAGGTTACTTGGAAGCGGAAGCGGAAGCGAGAAGCACCTTTTTCAAAAGAATCTGGTTAGGAAGCGTTTTTAAAAAATATATATTTTTATATATTTTGATAACAAAAGCACCTAGAACATTGAATTAGTTATGAAAAGCATAAAAACATGATATAAACCATGGTCCATATTCATAATACCATATAACATCATTAATCATTC
>LPNX010088863.1:516747-555591 GCA_001517045.1 Pseudotsuga menziesii | reverse complement strand
GGAAAGAGTAGGAGAGGAAGTAGAAGTTGAAGAACATCTACAATCATCTAATTCCAAGCATCTAGATTCTACAATTTCAAAGTTTCAAAAATCCAAACACAAACCAAATCAATAAGAGAGGGTTTTAAAATTTAGAGCCTACCTCTTTGTCTTCTTCAAGCTTGATGGGAGCCTCCTTTGCCTTCTTCAAGCCTCCTCTCCTCTCCTCTCCTCTCAATCAATAGAAAATGAAAATGAAAATGGAATGGAATGAAAATGGGCTTTATCCCTCACACACATCTCCTAAACCCTCTATACAAACCCTAAGGCCCAACCGTGGGTCCCCCAACCAACCACGCGGATTTTACTAGTCTCCAAATCGGCGGAATCGATGGAAGCCTTTTCGGGAATCGAAGGAAGCGTTTTTTTTAAACAGGAATCGATTTAGGAAGCGTTTTTTTGGCGATTCGGAAGCTCGAACCCTAAACGATTCTTGGCGATTCCTCTTTTGGGCAGGGAGCGCTTTATAGACAGAGGAATCACGATTCCTAGGCGATTCCCTTGGAATCGCGATTTCGGAGCGGGTTCGAAGGGGGGGGGACGATTCCCCGCAACCTTGTGAAGAAGCAGCTGAGAAGAAGGTGTGGCAGGATGCCATGATTAAAGAACATCAATCAATCATGAAAAATGATGTTTGGGACATAGTTACGAGATCGAAAGAAAAATTTGTGGTAACTTCTAAATGGTTATACAAAATCAAGCATGTTGCGGATGGCCGTATTGAGAAATACAAAGCAAGGTTTGTGGTTCGTGGGTTCGACCAGAAAGAGGGAGTAGATTATGACGAAACCTTTGCTCCTATAGCAAGATACGCTTCCATTAGAGCTACTTTGGCTATAGCTGCAAAGATGGGATGGAAACTACGTCAGATGGATGTAAAAACTGCTTTCTAAATGGTGTGATGGAAGAGGAAGTGTATGTGGAACAACCACAAGGATTTGAGACACATGACAGACAAACACATGTGTGCAAATTAAAGAAAGCCTTGTATGGCTTGAAGCAAACACTTAGGATGATGACCACAAACTCCGATCCTTACTATAAGATTGAGGATGATGACCATGTGATTTTACTATTATATGTGGATCACCTGTTTCTAACAGGAAATGAAAAGCTCATCATTGATTGCAAGAAGAAGCTTGCTTCAGAATTTTGAAATGAAAGATTTGGGTAAGATGCATTATTTTCTAGGTTTGGAAGTGTGGCAGAATCCAGGTGAGATTTGTCTTAGTCAAGGAAAATATGTTGTGGAAATTCTAAAAAGATTTGGAATGATGGATTGTAAATCCATGACAACACCTATGACAACAAATCCCTAGTTGTTATGTGATACTTCATCAGGGATAGTGGAAGCTACCTTGTATAGACCTATAATTGGATCGTTTATGTATTTGACGAATACAAGGCCAGACATATGTTTTGTTGTGAATACTTTAAGTCAGTATATGCTTGAACCCAAACATGTTCATTTGATCGCAACAAAACATGTGATGAGATACTTGAAAGGTACCATTGAGTATGGTATCAAGTATGATACAGATTGTGAGTTTAAACTGCATGGATACTTTGATTCAGATTGGGCTAGTAATGTCACAGATTGTAAGAGTATATCAGGATGTTGTTTTAGATTGGGATCATGAACGATCTCATGCTTTAGCAGGAAGCAAACCAGTGTTGCACTCAGTACGGCTGAGGCAGAATATATGGCAGCATGTTTAGCATGTACTGAAACTGTATGGATACGAAAATTGTTTTCAGGATTATTTGATCTTGAATTAGATGCTACTAACATCTACCGTGACAATTGGAGTTTCATAAGGTTGTCAGTGAACCTGGTGTTCCATGACAAATCAAAGCATATTGGAATCAAGTATCATTTTATCCGTGATATGGTAGAAAAAGGAGCAGTGAAGCTTCTTTATGTGGCTACAAATGAATAGGTCGCATATTTGTTAACCAAACCTCTGTCAAAGGTGAAGTTTGATTACTTCAGAGACAAGCTTGGACTGGTCCCTCGTAAGATGTAGTAAGGAGCTGCATATAGGATTCTGGTGACAGTAGCAGAGAAAATCATTTATAGGTAGGATGTGGGCTATTCTATTATTATCCATTATGAGAAAGAATTTGCTCTAAGATTATTCATTGAGCATGAAAAATGACTGGCACTAAGTAAGACAGTTCTTGGTGAACTATATAGCTTCCTCTAGCTTATGACTAGTAGGACAGTTCTTGGTGAACTGCACAAACAGTTCTTGGTGAACTGAGTGAATAAAAATCCTATAATGATAACAGTGTGCCCACTAGAGATGTTACTGATTCCAGATTGCTAGCTATGGGTACAAAACTTCTCTTGATGAATCAACAAGTCAATAGCCAAGTAAAGACGAGTGTATGTAACAGGTTGTACTGAAAAAAAATTTAAAAATACCTTCCTTTGTAAAAGGGAGCGTCGAATTAGATAGCTTTGGAAGCTATTTTTTGATGTAATTAATTATTAAACTATCTACATAAGAAAAAAGTTTTTGATGCCAAGTGTCAAACTCATGCCAAGTGTCAAAGGGCTGCCTAGAAGCCAGCTTAGGGCGGTCCCTAGGGGTCTGCTTAGGGCGGTCCTAGGGGGCTGCTTAGGGAAGCCAAGCCCAAGTATAAGAAGGGGCTGCCCCTTACCATTTGGTTATTCATTTTTGGTGAAGACTTCTGCTGTTATAAGGCTGCCAAACATCTAGTATGTTCTGCTGATACATGACTACTATATCAGGCTGTTACTGCTGTTACTGACTGCTACAGGAATGAAGATAAAGCTGCTACAGTGACTATCATAAGTCCGCTACAGCAAGAGGATATTATAGTCAATTTTTGTTTTATTGTCATGCTGTTACTGTAAGTGTATTTTTAGCTGTTAGTAAAGTTTGCAAGTGCTGAAACAGAGGTATTGTTTCAGCACTCTAAGTTCAAGTTTATTAGACTAAAAGTCTTGTACTGGTATTGTACTTTGTTGAAGTATATGAAGAGAAGTTTTGGCTGGGTTTTCTACCCCAAGAGGGTTTCCCAGGGTAATTTGGTGTTCTCTCTGTGATTGTCTTACCTTCAGTGATGCTTAGTTAGGTAGATGTATGCTTATGAACGATATATGCTGCAAATTTCTTTTTAAATTTACATACATACATCTGGTTTTTCAACAAAAGAAACATATCTGAACAAAATAAAGCTGAAGCTCTAACAGAAATGATGTTGTTAGTAGTTAGTACTTCTAGCCCAAATAATCTATCGGATTTAGCAAAATACCTGTGAAAAAGCAAACAGTGCGGTGTTAGAGCAAGAAAATCATGCATTACTCTGTGCAGTTGCATATGGGCTAGGGAAAATATAATTGTTATGCTTGCATCTGGCAGTTCTTGATCTCAAGGGAAACTTCTTGAGGAAGCAGTTTTCGTCATATGAAAAAGGACATCAACCATGCCAATACATATGATCCTGGCCATTACTGAATGAGCAACACATTGAATGGCCAGGACTTCGTACAAATATCCACAAAGTCTTTACCATCCATATTATTGCAGAGAAAAATTGTATTGCCAATAAACTGATTTGTAGGATAGAAATATTTTCTGCATTATTACACAAACTAGAATCTTTCAACAGTGATGAAGATGCCTACAGTTGCAGCAAAAAAACCTTGTATCCCTCTAGACAACTTTCAGAAGAAGTAATCACAAAGATGCAGTGACTTGTCAATCGTCTCACACCTTGTGGTTTACAAAAATATATCTTACTAGTACTACTTGTCAAATACAGAGAAAAATGCAGATCATTTGATGCACAGCCTACAATTTTAGTGGAATAAGATTGAGGGGTGTCTATCAGTTGGACTATTCCAACCCTTTAATATACCAAATGAATGTCAGGAAAATATCTGTACTATTCCAACCCTTTAATATACCAAATGAATGTTATGAAAATATATGTACTACTCCAACCCTTTAATATACTAAATGAATGTTAGGAAAATGTATGTACTATTCTTGGATTTTTTCTCCAATTTACCAGTGTCAAATTGATAGAAAATCTAAATTATCCTCATAGCGGGCTGTTTATCCCAAATGTGCCAAGTTGCCAACATATACACTACAAGACAAGACATACATGACATGAGAATCTGAGATTGCCAACTGTTTCTATAAAGATTCAGTTTGTTCCCATTGCTTGTTGCATTTATGTAGTTTGTTGTGGAAACTCCAGATTTGCATATCATTTCTGGACTCTGGAGTATGCTATTCAAGTTATGTGCACTAAATGTAATTTCAGCTCGACCTATTGCAGATGTTCAAACATTCTGTACATCAAGGTGGGTTGTGGAGGGATTAGCTACATTGAAAGAATTTGACTGCAATAATTTTTGCCATATGTTGACAGGCTTAGCGCTCTTTCCTGAAATCATCAATGTACGGCTTGTTTTCAGTTGTTTCCTTTATTTATATAGGGAAACTTGTTGAAGTTGTCATATTATCCATGTAATTGAAAACTGTATTTCAACAAGAACAAGAAAGGTATAAAACCCAACTTCACAAAACTATGCCACTAGTATGATATGACATAACTATAATCAATCTAATATTTTTGCATGTCGCCATCTTGTCTGGTTTGTCCTCCATTATTACACTTCCTTACTTTAGCTGTGTTTCCTAGGGGACATTCAACTTGTGTGCATTGCTCTCTAATGACAACTCTGCTATCAGCATTTTGACAATGTTTGGTATGATGCTTTCCTTTTTGTAAGTTCCTCTTTTAATCATACAGTTCCAATGTAAAAGGAGATTTGCTGGGTCAGTGAAAGCAAAGCATTGTTAACGCCCTCACCAGGGTTCAAGGGTTCAAGTCTCCCCAACGACATATTTGCTCCTTGTGGTCCACTTGTGCTTTTGTTTGTGGATGGGCCAGGTGCAAGTGCTGGGCACTTTTGGTAGAATATATTACCCCCCAATCACAGCTGCTTAGCCAAAGGGATGCTCTTGTAGCTTGAGAGACGCTTCTATGACGTTGGGATATCTCACATCAAATAGTTGCTGCATGCTGTTGTTCACTGGAAGCATTTCAATAAAAAAAATATAAAGCTCAAATGGGTTTCCCTTCCTCAATGGCATCATCATTGCTTCAGTTTGCACACTCCCTCGTTATAGGTTCTGTCTCATGATCCTTCCTGTCTGGCTGTAACTTCTTTCGTCTTGGAAAAAATATTTGAACTTCGACACTATTTGTTACACACTGATTGTGTTTTCTTTGTAATAGTTTGCCTTAATTACATGGTCGAATTTCATTGGATATTTTTCCAATAAAATTGTATATTGGAGTATTATTTGAATGTAAAATAACCTTTGCCTGTGTAATAAAAGTTGTTATATCTATGGTTTTGCAGATGGTTCACTGTTTTTCTAAAATGCAGCAGCAATTGGACCACAAGACTACTGAACTTACTTATCCTGTATTGGTAATGTTCTGATTAACAAGTTTCCTTCAGACAGGATGGCTGTAGAAAGTTCAAGCAGCCACCAATTTATGGGCAAATCCCGACAGAGCTTTCTGAATCAGGACATCTCTCCAGATTCATCTGTTAAATCTAGAGACTGGGATAACACTTCTAGATGGTCAGAACAATCCAATCCTGAAATAGTTTCTCCATCTACCTCATCTACTTGGAAACATGCACATTCATCTACTCCTCCTGGTAACAGAAATTTCCAGAAGGCTCGGCATATGCAATGGGTATTTCAACTTGTTGATGTGGCTGACGGGCTGATGGCCAAGATGTACAAGCTTAATCAAAAGTTGGATTATCCACTGCCTACTGCATTCCAATTTTCAGAGTCCTTCTGGAAAGCAGGTGTGATACCCAACTGTCCAAAGCTATGCGTGCATATTGCAAAGAAGTTCCCGGAGCATCCTGGGAAGTTGCAGCTTGAAAGGGTAATAAATTTTGGCAATATTATTGCTTGCAAGCTCGCAGTTTAAGGTATTTCATTTTATTTTAGTTGAATAACTTTTATGTTGCAGGTTGATAAGCTTGCATTGGATTCTTTATATGAAAATGTGGAGGCATACTTGGAAAACTTGGAGCCATGGCTTATGGTGTGTTTGAGATCCTAAACTATATATCTTGTCCTGCTTGATTTGAAACATTTATGCATGTACCTTGAGATGCTTATACAATCTTGCAAGCAAATTTGGTTCTCTTTGGGTTTGTTAGATAATGTTAGCAGTTGTATATCATATGCTGCAGTACTCTCTTTATCTTACTGTTCAGATATATTTTCATTGGCAACAGTTTGAGTTGTTGAGGTATTTGAGGTATACTAAAATAATCTGTGTTGCTGTTTCAGAATTGAAGTATTTGAGTCTATAATATGAAAAGCTTGTAAAGTCTTGCAAACAAGCATAATTATCTTTGAATATGTCAGGAATGGTAGTTCCATGACGTTATGTTATTAGACTTCTATTCAGATCATACTCCTTGGAATACTTCTTCTTGGCAAGTGCAATAAATATAATAAACATATCAACAACAGCAACAATAATATAATTAGGCTAAGGAAAGGTCAAGGGCACATGCCTCTTCACCTTGTGACCAGTCAATGTGTATAAGTATGCTCTCATGATGCTCATTGTAATTATCTAATCATTCTTATCAATTATCTATTATTCTATATGTATTTTTGCAGAAATACTTCATTCAATCGTGATAAACAGGTCTGTCTATTACATTTGGTATCAAAACTATTGATTTGGCCAGATTTGGGTTAATTCTGCATAACCCTCAAAATTGCTGTTCCATACAGCTTCAATTGTGTGTGGTACAGTCTGCCACCCATCATTTCATTTCTGTACAGTACCTGCTGCCGCTGCCAATTTCCATACTGATGTTCTGCTTCCAATACCATGCGTCCGTACTGTGATAGCCATTGCACATCAATTCTCGACCCATACATCGATTTCTACAGCAATCTGTACGAATTAATGGAAGCCATTGCTTTAATTCTGTACAGCCACTATTCTATAATTGGTTCTTCCCTACAAGCTTGAGCCTCCACTCAATAATTCCATACACAATTAATCAATATGCTGCCAGATGTATGTTGCCATACCTGTCTGGTACCAGCTGCCATTTGCCAACTATCAATATGCCAACCCATCCGCTCACTCAACCACACATCTGCACCCTGTTCCGTAACATTTGCATCTGCCTGCAATTTTCAGCAAATCACTGCCATTCTGACAGAGCCATCCAAATATGCTCTAATCTGATGCCGTACAGGCACTTTTTACATACACATGACTCTTCTTTGCATTTTTATCGGTCATACCCCCCTAAAAGTTATAAATTTTTAAAATCAAGTTGGCTTACATCATAACTAAAAAAATACCCTTTTCGAAAAATAAAAATTTTCAGAAAGCTTTATACATAGAGTATTGAAAAATAAATTTAAATTGGGCCCTGCAAGAAGCCATCACTAAAATGGGTAATTATGATGAAGCATGTTACCTTCCAAACTACCATGTGTGATTAAAGTTTAAAGTCCCAAAGGTGCATACTAGCCTGAGGGGAACTAAGGGAAACACGTCAATGTCACCACACCTATCCCCTCCCGCTTAAGTTGGCTCTTCTCCAACTCAAGGGGGGTATTCCCTAGGGTTAAGGTTTACTAGGGCAGGACTGTGAGGAACAGTGTGATTCCAAAAGGGTTGCCCTAGCAAAGGTTTTTAGTATAGAGATATACAATGGGATTATGGGAGGATAAGGGAACCCACTCCAAGGGACCAGTGCCAATCCAACCTAGGGAAAATGGAGTCAATAGGTTGTTAACTTAGAGGGCCTTGCTTTAAAGATTATTCAGGAAACGAGAGAGCTCTAGGCAACCCTAGTCTCAATGGATGTGTTGGAGGGTTAAACTTGCAACAAGGGGAAAGACCAATCCTTCCTTTACTTCTTTCTTGAGTAAAACCCTACACTAGAAGGGCTTAGAATTGCACCATCTGAATGAAAGACAATGTAAAGAAAAACCTCCCTCTATGCAAGAACTTCAATTGAATCCACTTATACAATATTGCCCCTAAAATGTCTCAAGAGAAGTAACATGGACAATGCTAGGAAAATTGATCTTCAATAGATAAGCATGATAGCAAGAGTGATGCCACACATTAACAAGAGAGAAACCCTTTAACAAATTTTTCTCCAAGAAAGATATATCAATTAAGCTCCAAAACAGAGAAAGCTCCAAAGATCCAATGATGAGTTCAAATGAGGAAGTGGCTCCCTTTATATAGGCGTAGCTCAAACTTCCTTTACAATAAAGCAATCATTTTTTCCTTAGATCTAGCCTAGGGTGGGGTAAAATAATACAAAAGACCACTTACTTTTAGCAAACTCCTAACTAAGCAATAAAATAAAGTGGTCAAAGCCACATGTGCAATACAAGAGATACACAAGGCTCCAAAATGAGGGGGACCCTGCATCAAGCAAGGGAACAAATGATAAGATGATGCCACATGGCCTCCAGAGGCCCCCTTCAAGGTAGATTCTCCAACAAGAATATGTCCATAAGCAATCGAGGATTCAAGATATCTTTAAAATGCAAAAACCTTCAAGGGGATGGCCCCATCTAGAAAGCTCCAAGTGGATGCTAGCTCATGAAGTAATCTCCAAGTAACAAGGGCTGTCCCCTGCTGAATATCCAAGAAAACTTGCTTCACAAGAAGATGCCCACAAGGAATGCATAGATGGCCCTAGATGCCACCCAAGTGCAAAATATGTCACTCTATAAAGCAACCTCCGAATTATAAAATGTCTTTCATAAAATAGGGTGTGAAGTTTGAACTATGTGAACAACCTTCCAAGTGCCAAACCCCTTCCACAAGATAGGAGAAGAGCTTTTAAAAGGTGGCTGCTCCTTCAATCCTGTGTATATAACAGCCCTAAGTGTGAGTTCCTCATGAATGAAGACACCCCAAGCTACCAAACTGACCATACTTCGCTGAGATCATTCCTTGTTATTATTTTCTTCTTTGGGCTGAATGATGCCAAAAATTGGGCCGTTTATGCTGCTGGAGGGCTCGGACTGCTACAGATTTGTCACAATTAACTTGGAGATCATATCTGTGACTGATTCTTAGGGCTGAGCCACTACTAAAAATCTCTCACCATCTCCTCCACAATTGCCTCAATGCTGGACACTGCCCTAAACCTCTCCAACAGTGATGAATGGATTGTTTTTAATGGTTTTCTTGATGCCCATAATTGGTGCTACAGGGATCAGAGCTGCTTAGATTGACCTTAATTATGCTTTGCTGCTGACTGTGGCAGTGTGGCTGTATACTTCTGTTAAGGTTCTGAAATACATTCAGAACTGCCTAACTTATGCTCAGATTCAAGGTACAGCTGCTGTTTGAGCCTTGAGGTTATTCATGCCCCAAACTTAAAGAATGATGCTCAGACTTCACGTTTTAGAGCTTTTAATATGCCCAGGATTCGGACAGCCCAAATGAACTGCCCAGAGTGCTCAGGAGCATGAATGAATTGCTGTTCTGTGCTTAGGAGTCCACCCAGATCTGAAATGTGGTGCCTTCTACCACTGTAAGCAAGTTTCAAGTGTTAAACTAGCAGCAACAAGGAAGGTCTCCCTGCATGCAGAAGACTTAAATTAGGAAACCAGTTGTATTTAATAATTAATTTACTTTTCCTAAGTCTACTTTGGAAAATAAAGTAAAGTGATCTAAATTAACTTTAGTGAAACACTAATTAAAGTGAAAGTGAAATTAGGGTTTTTGCTTTACCTAAAGTTATAAAAGAGGGATCAATTGGTGGAGAGGACACACACACTTGTATTCCGACAGAGACATGATACAGAGAGGGAGAGAAAGTCAGACAGAGGATTTAGCTAGGAAGACGGAGGAGCGAACAGCAAGATCACCGAGCTTCGTACAGTTGGGCCGTACACTCTCACAGGAGGGTGTTGAGGTTTAGCTGGGATTTGCCCAGTGATTTTGTCGGGTACTGCATTTGCCAGGTTTGGGTGAATTTGCAGTAATTGTAAAAGTCCCATATCTATATCTGACTGTTGCATTGGTTTTCCCATCTTGGATTTTTCCGGGGGTTTCCACACCCAAAATAATAGCGTCAATATTGTGATGTGATGTTGTGATTTATTTCTCAGTTTTATATTCTGCTGCATACTGTAAAAGATATTCATGTGTGGTTATCAGCAGAGATCTTGGATGCACTGTTAGCCCTAGTTTGAATATTAAAGAAAAATTTACATCAAGTACTTTCCAGTCTATAATCATGTCCAGAAATGCATTTTTTGATGTCCCATGTTAGGAATCTGCCCAGAAACAAGCCCGTAATTGAAACAATGGTGGAGTCTACTGCTGTTTTACCCCAAATCTTGTTAAGAAAACTGATAGTATGCTGTTTGCCACTTTTTGTTCTCAAAATCACTCGAAGACTGCCCAGATTTGTCCCTTTTATGCTTGGACTTTCTCAAACAACACTCGGACATGATTCTAGGGCTGTTCCTGCCCAGGGGACTGCCCAGAAATAACAAATTGCACTCGGACCTGTTAGATGGATGATCAAACATATGGTTTTCAGGGCTGTTTCTTGCCCAGATTTACTTCAGACCTGCTATGATACCCAAGGGCATCATCAAATTGTTATAAAACATGATGTCACTCCCTTCTTCAATTGTGTGATTAAAACCACACGTGGACGCCCATACAAAATGGGGGGTAACATGTAGATTTTTCACTAGTTTTCAGCCACCGATTTCCAGTAAAATTTATTATCACTATTTATGACATTCTCAGAAAAATAAAGTGCTGGAAATAAACAAAAATTTTCAGACTTAAAACACTGCTGTAAACAATCTTTTAAGTGACGGGAAATAAAAATCAGCACGCCATTTAATCACACAGAACACTAGGATTTTTGGCCAATGACCCTGGAAAAAGTTAAAACCCACTAGGGGAAAACTAGTCAGAGAGAGAGTATTTTTATTTTTTCAAGAGAAGTTTATCATTTACAGCAATACACAAAAAATATCAAACCAACTTATCTCAACCCGAAAGATAAATTTCTGTCTCGATTTGCATGTCAAGTTGCAAAAATCAAGCTCTGATTTTTTTCTGTTTTCTGCCTCGATTTCCCTGCCACTGTACTGACAAACTGTATGGACCTCGAAATCCGTGCCCAAATTTTTTCCTCGAAAATCGTGCCCAGAATTTTGCCTCGAAAATTGTGCTTGCTGCCTCGAAAACTGTACTGTATGGACCAGCAATAAATTTTGCTGTCTTCACCTCGATTTTCGTGTCCTCTTTCCTGCTGTCCTTTCCCTTGATTTGTGTGCTGCAAAATTTTTCTTCTTGCTTAGGAAAAATGGAAACTTTCTCTCTTCTCTCTCTCTCAGCTCTCTCTTCTCACTTCAATTTGCAAAAGTGAGGCAAAATGCCTTTTCCATGCCTTTTTGAGAAAACCCTAGGGTGAGTCTAATCTAACGGCGGAGATTAGATTAGATCAAGGGCTGAAATTAAATGCTCATATTTTATTTCTAAAATATTAATTTCACTCACCCACTTAAATTAATCAAAAAGTGACTTTAATGCTCTAAAGTCAAATTAAATGCTTTTACTTAAGTCATTTAATGCAAGGGTCACTTTATGTCCCCTCTCTAAGTGACTAAGGCAAAATCACTAGGGAAACACTTCCCTAGGTACAAAACTAACACTCCCTCTTACCGAAGAAAGTGTTCTGCACCACTCCCAACTTGTCTTTGAAGAAGACAAACTTGCCCCTCCCCAAAGACTTCGTCAGTATGTCTGCTACCTGCTCATATGTGGAAATGTACTGAAGCATCACTGCCCCTCTCTGAACATAGTCTCCGATGAAATGATACCTGATCTCAATGTGCTTTGACCTGTCATAGAAAATCGGATTCTCAGAGAGTTGGATGCAACTCTGATTGTCACAGTAAATAACCGTAGGCCTAAGCTCCTGACCAAATAGATTCACTAGCAACTTGCGAAGCCACAAGGCCTCGCAGCTGGCCAAACTGGCTGCCATGTACTCAGCCTTTGCAGTACTCAATGCAACGGACTTCTGCCGACTGAACCATGGCACTGTTGTCGAGCCCAAACTGAAACAACATTTGGAAGTGCTCTTCCGGTCTGCCACACTGCCTGCCCAATCTGGATCTGTATAGCCAACCAATCTGATCCCCTTTGACTTCCTGTAGTCCAAACCAAAATCCACTGTCCCTGAAAGATAGCGCAACACATGTTTTGCAGCGACCCAATGCACACTCCTAGGCTCAACCATGAACTGGCTAAGAGTGTTCACTGCAAAACACAAATCTGGCCGAGTGTTGACCAGATACATCAATGAACCAATAAGCTGACGGTATAAAGTAGGATCCACCAACTCTCCCTCAGAAGCATGAACCTTCTTCCAGTTGGTGATCATAGGTGTCGACATAGGCCTGTAATCCTCTATTCGGAATCTCCTCAAAATATCAACCACATACTTTCCCTACCCCAGGAAAATATGTCCAGGCTCTTGCCAAACCTCCAATCCCAAAAAATAATGCATCAACCCTCTTGGAGCTTGCTTCAGCCCGTAAAGGGCCTTCTTCAAGTTGCATACATGTGTCTCTCTGTCATGTATCTCAAAGCCCTGAGGCTGCTCAATGTAAATCTCCTCTTGTATGATCCCATTGGGAAATGCAATCTTCACATCCATCTGATGGATCTTCCAACCCATTTCCGCCACAATGGAAATCAATGCCCTGATAGACGTATAACGAGCAACCGACGCAAAAGTCTCATCATAATTAATGCCCTCAACCTGCGAAAACCCCCGCGCTACAAACCTGGCTTTGTACTTCTCCACACTCCCATCTGCCGCATGCTTCAGCTTGTAAAGCCAACAAGAAGTCACCATTGACTTCCCCTCCAGTCTCGGAACAATCTCCCATACATCATTCTTCATGATGGAATGGTACTCATCCATCATGGCATCTCTCCATACAGAATGCTGGGAGGCCTCCTCAAAAGTAGAAGGCTCAGAATCTCGTGTACAAGCCACCAACACCATGCCCAATCTGTCAGGCATCTTGATGGCTCTCACCTTGTCACTGGGTGTCCCAGCCTTTAAGGCATCCTTCAAGGTCTCCCAAAGCCACTTAGGCTTCTTCTTCCCTGAACGTTCTTTCCACACTGGCCTGTCCTCATCTGAAGAACTACCAGAGCTAGAAGCCCCAGTCACCTGTGAACCTGAAGTTGGTGTGCCAACACCAGGTGTACCAACACCAGGTGTACCCTGTAATCCTGATCTTGATCCTGATCCCGATCCCCTGTAAGGTGTACCTGTAATAGTAGACCCATCACCTATCCCCGAAGACCTTGCTAGCCTAACCACTGAACCTGGTGAACCTGTGCCAACACTCTGTGGTCCTGTAACCCCAGAAACCTGTGATCCTGATTGTTGCGTAGATGGAATTTGTGCCACAACCTGAGGTGCAGGGACTTGCTACTCTCCCTGCTCTGACTCTCTCGACCTCCTGAAGGCTCGCCCCTCCTCAAACTTCACATCCCTCCTCACCACCACTTTCCTCTGAGAGGGAAGATAAATGCGGAAAGCCTTCTCAGTCTCATCATAACCCACAAAGATGCCCTTCTCTGCAGTGGGCTCCAACTTTGTCCTCTTCTTTGAAGGGACATGAGAATAAGTCAGACTACCAAATATATGAAAATGGCCAACTTCAGGCTTCTTGCCTGAAAAGCACTCCTCAGGTGTCATATTCCCCATTGCTCGATGGGGACTCCTGTTCTGAAGGTATACAACGATGCTGCAAGCCTCAACCCAGAGAAAGAAAGGAAGTGACTAGTCATATAACATAGCTCGAGCTGCTCCAACAATGGACCTGTTCTTCCTCTCTGGTACTCCATTCTGCTCTAGAGTATACGGAACTGTCAATTGTCTCTTGATCCCCTCCTGTCTGCAAAATCCATCAAACTCCTTGGAGGTATACTCACCCTCGTTATCTGATCTCAAGACTCGGATCTTCTTCCCTGTTTGGTTCTCCACAAGAGCTTAGAATTTTTGGAACCTCTGCAAGACTTCCTTAGAATTCTTGCTCTTCAGAAAGTAGATCCAGGTCTTCCTGGAATGGTCATCAATGAATGTCACATAATACTCGTATCCCTTCAAGGACACAGAAGACATAGGTTCGCATAAGTCTGGATGTATCAAGTCAAGAGTACAAGCTGACCTGCTATCACTGCTTGGAAAAGCAGTCTTGGTGTACTTTCCCAAAGCACACCCCCTGCACACATCACTCTGTCCCGTGCTGAACTCCGGTAAACCTGTCACCATGTGCCTCAACAACCCCAAGGCTGGATGATGCAAGTGAGCCATCCTCCTATGCCAAAGCTCACACAACTCACTGTTGCTGCTATGTGCTAAAGCATGCTGCGGCTGAAACAAGAGCCTATACAGTTTTCCACATCTCGCTCCAATGGCAACTGAAGCAGATGGTCCTGCAGTCTTGGGAAACATATGCACGTGTCCATTAATAAAAGACACCCCAAGACCTTGATCCTCGATCATGGAAACTGACACTAGGTTCTTCTTCAACCCAGGCACATATAATATATCTTGCAATACCATGGGACTCATGGACTCCCTTTGAAATGTAATGGTCCCACGTCCAACTGCATTGACTACTGAGTCATTTCCCAACACAACCTCCACATATGTATCTGCTTGTGAAAGCTCAGAGAACATCTCATGAGCACTTGTCATGTGGCTCGAGGCTCCGCTATCTATGTACCAAGTGCTGGAAGTAGATGCACTATAAGAATGGTCTGTCACATAGGAAAACTCCCTCTGTCTGTCAACACCCGCATTGGTGAGAATAGATGCTCTCTCTCTCTCAATATGCCCAGTGCATAGTGAAAACTCACTCTGAAATTGTGCTGCAAAATCATCGATCTCAGCGGAAGCAAATCCCATTAGAACCATAGCAGCATAGTGTCCCATCTTGTGACATGCAAAGCACTTCACGGTGCTCATATCCTTTTTCTTCCCATCTTGCTGCTGCTTGGCCCCACCCTTCTTGGGACCCTTCTTGCTCTTCTTCTTCCCCTTCGTTGTCAATGCCACATCCTCCTCATCCCCTCTACTAGTAGAGTCACTGCACTGCAAGAAACCCCTCCGATTCTCCTCCTGAACAAAGTCATCACATACTCTGTCCCAAGATGGTAAGTTCTCTCTGGCCACCAACCCCTGAATAAACACAACCCAAGGTGCAGTCACCCCATTCAGGGCTGTCCGCACTAACTCAGGAGCATCAATGGCCACCCCAACAGTTGCAAGTTCATTTCTCACCTGAGAGATCCTAGTAAGATAAGTCATACATGCCTCTCCTTTGACCATCTTGACGTTCTTCAACTTCTCTCTAAGTACCATCTTCTTGTTTTCGTTAGTACTAGCAAACAAACCGGTCAAAGCAGTCCACATTTCATGCGCATGATCCTTCGCTGAAATGTGAGGAATAACATGGTCTTTAACAACATCTAAGATTATCCTCATGGCTTAATATCCTTCTTATTAAAGGCTGCAAGTAATACTGCATCAGTAGAAGGAGGAATAGTAATGGGATTTGCTGTAGTGTTTCTAACTACTTCCTCCCACAACTCATTCTTCCTCAGCACAAGTAAAATCCGGGCTTTCCATGAGACAAAGTTTGCTGCCCCATCCAACCTATCCTTAGTTCTCAACCCCATGGAAGTCATTTTCTCAAAGAACAAGTTTCAGCAGAATGTACTACTGTCACAAAGGTTTTTCTAAATTCTGGAAATGACTATTTCACTGCTAAAATTTAATTTTCTGCCACAACCCACTCTGATACCATGTAGATTTTTCATTAGTTTTCAGCCACCGGTTTCAAGTAAAATTTATATCACTGTTTATGACATTCTCAGAAAAATAAAGTGTTGGAAATAAACAAAATTTTCAGACTTAGAACATTGCTGTAAACAATATTTTCAGTGTCAGGAAATAAAAATCAACACGCCATTTAATCACACAGAACACTAGGATTTTTGGCCAATGGCATTGGAAAAACCCACTAGGGGAAAACCAGTCAGAGAGAGTATTTTTATTTTTTTAGGAGAAGTTTATCATTTACAGCAATACACAGAAAATATCAAACCAACTTATCTAAACCCGAAAGATAAATTTCTGTATCGATTTGCGTGCCGAGCAGCAAAAATCAAACTCTGATATTTTAATGTTTTTTGCCTCGATTTCCATGCCAATGTATGGACTGTACGGACCTCGAAATCTGTGCCCAATTTTTTTTCTCGAAAATCATGCCCAGAAATCTGCCTCGAAAATCATGCTTGCTGCCTCGAAAACCGTACCGTACGGACCAGCAATAAATGCTGCTGTCTTCACCTCGATTTCCGTGCCCTCTTTGTCCTTTCCCTCGATTTGTGTGCTGCAAAATTTTGCCTCTTGCTCAGGAAAAATAGAAACTTTCTCTTTTCTCTCTCTCAGCTCTCTCTTCTCACTTCAATCTGCAAAAGTGAGGTAAAATGCCTTTCCCATGCCTTTTTGAGAAAACCCTAGGGTGAGTCTAATCTAACGGTGGAGATTAGATTAGATCAAGGGCTGAAATTAAATGCTCATACTTTATTTTTAAAATATTAATTTCACTCACCCACTTAAATTTATCAAAAAGTGACTTTAATGCTCTAAAGTCAAATTAAATGCTTTTACTTAAGTCATTTAATGCAAGGGTCACTCTATGTCCCCTCTCTAAGTGACTAAGGCAAAAGTCACTAGGGAAACACTTCCCTAGGTACAAAACTAACATAACAAAGCACACAGAGATGTTAACTGTTATGAAGATGAAGCCTGCTCTATGGAAATTATGGATAGATTGTGAAGTCACAAAAAGAACTAGGGAAAAAAATTGTGAAAACTGGGGACAAACTTGACAAGTCAATTGACGACTCCCAAAGATGATGGGTAGAATTAATAAAGAAGTGAAATCTTTGTTAGATGGATTCCAGAACATCTATGTGAGGACAAGTCACTACAGTATTCAAAAATAGTGGGCATAAATGAAGTAGACGTTTTGAATCCACCAAACAAAATTACTAGTGGATAATTCAGAACCTGAAACTTATGAAAATCCTCTTGAAAGTCTGAACTCATTGACAACTGTTCATGAAAGAGATCAGGATAGAACAAGTCAACCCAATAGATTTAAAATTAAAATACCGACAATTGACAATGAAGCACCACCTAAAATATTGTTATCTTCAATTTCATGTGCCCAGCAAAATACAAATGCATAAGATGTGCTTCAATAGAAACAATTATTCCAAAAGACCAAAGAAACCACCAATTGCAAAATACATTCCGCCATGTCTTAGAAAAGATGATAAGATCTGGGTTGCATGAAAAGAAGAAAGTATGCCTACAGTTCTACTAGCAACCTAGATGGGAAAATCACAACCTACGACCTTGAAGCTTAAAGGCATCATAAAATATAGAAATGTAATAATACTCGCAGATTCTGGTAGTATTCATAACTGTATAGACATCGATGTCTCTAAACAACTAAACCTTCTTGTGTACCCCACCAAGGACCTCACAGTTATGGTTGTTGATGGACAAAAGGTCAAAGGAGTAGGTAGATGTCATAAAGTCTTTGTTCAAATCCAAGACTTGGATCTACAAACATGTTTGTATGCTATACCATTTGATGAGATGGATAGGGTGCTAGGTGCAGTATCAGAATGGTCGATGCAATTGGGCACTTATACCTGCAATTGGGCACTTATACCTCCAAACTTGAAGAATAGTTCATGGAGTTTAATTGACAAAGCCAACTTTATAAATTATATAGTGTTGAAGGTTCTGCTTGAATTACAACTAATAAAACGGGAGCCAGAAACACATTCAAACATACAACATTAGAAGCAAGGGAAATATGTTACCAAAAAGCATAAGAGTTTCCCATTAAACAACCAGGTCAAAAGGCTATTGTTGATGAGTTTGGACTTTCAAGCAGATTTTCACAAGTTTAATCGATTTTTGGAGTTCACGTTCTTGCATTTAAAATTGCTTGCACGAAATACTACTTGTTATTAATTTTATCAAATTTATTGTTCTACCAACCGGTCATTGGTTAACTAAACATTTGCACCAGCAACTACTCCAGCAGAGAATGTTCATTGACAACGTGATGAATACTTAATTCATATTATAAAATAATGTATTTATGTTATTTGTATTTTGCATTATGTGTAAACAAGTGCACATTTACATATGGCCTCTACAAAATAAATCAGGGGAGTAGTACAAGATTCTCAAAAATTTTAATTTCTTTGTGACTTATTGGGGCATAGTGTTCAGTCTCGAATCAAAAGTAGCAGCTAGTTGCTAGTAAGTTGTTTTGATGGGCCACTTAACACACCGAAAAGGCATAGAAATGTACCAAGATAACTTCAAGAAAGAAATATACTGCCACTGACAAGTTCACATAGGCAGCATGCTAAACAGACATAAAGTCATATGTTGATACAAGATAACCTCTAACTCGTTATAACTCTTTAGTGGAATCCCATGACCTCAGACAAATCATCGAGGCTGAGAGACAACAACAACTAACATTTTTGAAGTTGAGACTGTTGCAACACCTAGATATGGCCTCTAATTGCAGGGCTCTGATATCAAATTAATATGCACCACAGATGAAGCAAGACGAGAACCAACAGCAAAACTTCCAGGACACAAGGGAGAGCCAGCACTTGCTCAAGAATAGCTCTAGATGAATGTTAGTGGGAGGAGCTCCCTTAAATCAGTTACATCTTGGAGTTTGAGACTCACATATGCTACTAGTATAACTATTACGATCATTCATCTCTAAGAGTAGAAGGATACTTTTACCCTTATGCTTTCACTAGGAACCTGTATTCAACAACGAAAAGGCTCTGTGATCTTAGAAAAGGAAGATTTGGTTCCTTGATCATTCATTTGTCTGATCATGATTTGTGGCCCAGAAGGGGCCATTCCAAACATAACTCATGCGTTTGTGAAGTTCAAATCCAACTGATTTGACCTCCTGCAAAAAAGCTATCTCTATCTTAACCTTATATGGAATTCCTCAAACAACTTGTTTTCTACTTGGGATTTCTCATCCCTATGACATTCCAAGAAAAAAGGGAAAGCTTCATTCAACAAACAAAGGATTTGCCAGATTACTAAACTTATTGGACAAGTTTAAAGACCCCAAAGAAGATGTAACCCTCTCAGGTGAATGGACATGATCTGTTCGAAGGAATTCATGCATGGGGCAGGACTCACAACACTATCAGGTCTTTCCACGACAGCGGGATATGAAGCCCCCTTACGCTTGTTGGATTTACCTTGGTGTCCCTTGTCAACCTCCATACCCTGATTTAGAATTCTAATATCGATTGAGGTTGATTGCATGATCTGGCCTTGAGGAATAAATGAAGGACCTCCAGAGCTGTTTGGACTCTGGAGTTGACCACTGAACCAATGCTTAGGAACCTTTAGAAACCTCTTGGACCACAACCACCCTTTCCTTGCTACCATAACTACGTTCCGAAGAAGGAGTCAACCCTTTGATAGGGATCTTAGAGCCATCCTCCTTGGTCACTTGTCCAAAACATACCGACAAACCCACCTTGCTAGTTGGAGCCTTCGATTTTGAAGCACCTGCATCATCTACAGGTTGCAGAGCACCTAGAGGGGGATTTCATTGAGGACAGTCTTGAATGAGATGATCCCGTGCTTGGCAGGGAAAGCAAGCATTTGGCAAATTCAAATAACGAACCTTTTGCTGTCAAATTCCATCCACTGTTATCATTGAAATAAATGGGGGTAGCTTGTTCTTCAAATCAACTTCTAATAGACTCTCGGATTGGGCCACAAAGACTTACGTCTACCATTTAGGATTAGAACCTTGCCAAACCGGTTGGGGAACATATTAACAAATAGCCTTAAATTAGTAAGAAGAGTTCGAAACTGAAGCCACAGAGGATAAGGCATTTGCCCTCTTTCTTCTAGGTTGAAATTAGATCTCCAAGATTGCACAAAAGCTAAAGAACTCGCAATATTTTATGTACCATACTGAAGGACCTGTCTTCCTACCGATTCATTGTTCAATGTTATATAAGAGACAAACATATTTGTATCCCAAATCTTAGTAAGAGTTTAAAGAAACTCCCTTCACCTCCTAGTTCAACAAGGACCATTTGTTAAATGTTGGTTCATCTAGCATGTGAAGAAAATACAATATCACCCCAGGGCCCATGCTGCTCTAGGTTCTGCTGCCCTTTTGCATTCTCCTCTTATTAGTTGCAAGAAAAAAATCGAAATCCCCTTCTTCCACAGTATCCTTGTTAGCTTGAGGCATGATGTTAAATCTTTTGCTTGCCATAATTTGAGAAGGGGACTCTTGCTTGGAAGAGGGTATCGCCTCGTTACACTCAACAATTAGAGCAGTTGAAGAACTCTCGATTTGCACATCCTGGTTTTCTATAATTGTTTGAGTTTTTGCGTTGTCCTCCAAAATAACCACTTAATCACTTGATCTAGGCGCATTATTGTTGTGCAAGGGCGACCTCTTCCTATTGATTAAGCTTGGGAACTATAGTAGAATCAAGTCAATCACTTAGCGAAAGAACAATATTCTTAACTGATCCATTTAGATTTCTTCAATCTAAGGGCACGAATTCTAGTGGAAATACATATACAAACTTCAAAGGAATTGTTTGTGATAGTGTTGCAAAACTTGGCATCAGAAAAAATTGGTGGGGGTCGTCAACTTGAGAAATCAGGAAAATTGGGAAAGAATCAGTAGAACTTGGCATGCATAAACTCGGAAAACTTGGCAACCTGAAAAAATCAGAAAGATCAGGAGAAATCAGAGATTTTGCAACACTTTTTTGTGATATGTTATTTATAGCTCACTTCATTTTAACTCTCCATTCGATTAATTAATAATTTAATAGTCACAAGGCTAGTGCTTTTTAACAGCCACATTAATGAAGTATAGCACAAGGCTAATTCAAAGCTGACAATCACATAGCTTGAATGTGCCAACTAGTGAGGATATGGTTATTGCTTGTGTACATGCCAAGTCTGTTTGTCTTTCAGTTAAAGTATGATTAATTGGGTATGAAAAGAGTGGAAAATTCACCTTAAAATCAGTAATTTTGACAGTTTTGTTGGTTTCATGAATATGTTCTTGTCAAATGAGTTTGATTATAATATTTTCTTTGCTTGCTGAATTCTATTGTTTATCTTGTTATCTTTAAATACCACTCCGTGATTCAATTGTTAGTAGTTGTTTTTTTAAAACATGCGTGCTTTTCATTTTCTTTATAGATAACTAAAAGGATCACCATTTGTGCTTTAAAGCTTAAGTCATCATGCCTTGAAGTTTATGTATTGCCAATGTTAATTAATTCTTTAAGATTGCATTCGGATTGCATGAAAATGAACGATCTGCGAACTCAAAAGAAAATTTCAACTACATATGGAGAAGTATCTTTAATCTGAAATTGATTTTATGTTTTGTCATAGCTACTTTTGGACTTGATGACGTTTCGAGAACAAGCATTGCGACTTATTCTAGATCTGAGTAGTACTGTTATCACACTACTGGTAAGGGCACTCCACTTGCTTGTTGGCTTCGTGTTGAACAATTATTTGATACATACATCTAAGTTTTGTATTCCTAAATGATGAATTTTCGTCCAGTACAATCACCATGAATATGACCTAATATTTTGTGGAAGTATTGATGATTGATGTGGGAAATAAAAAGTACATATTTTGTATATTTGACTCAAACCTTTATATATATGCAGCCCCATCAGAATTCACTGATCCTCCATGCATTCATGGACCTTTTCTGCGCATTTGTACGTGTAAATCTATTGTCTGACAAGGTAATTCTAGTCCATGCTAGCATATATTCTATTAGCTGTTTTCAAATTATCCATATTTTCTAAACAATCTTTGCATAGAGCGCTATTCATTGCCAGGAGCAAATTGAATGTGCACTTTATAACCAGCAAGTCAAATGAAAATAACTGCCCTATTTAGCATGTCAGAAGTGAAATGATGTAGTTGCTTATTATTTCAAAGATTAGTTCATTCATTTGAGCTACCACATCTGCTGAAGGTGCATGTCCTTGACAGGATTATAATCATTAAAGTTGAGAAAGTATGATTCAATTTTTATCAGTGTTCAATGGGGACGTGTCCTGTAGGCTTGGGGGTGTTGCCGCCTGAAACACACTTAACTGCAAAAAAGTCTCCTAACCACTAGGTGTGTTCTTGAGGGGCAACTATGAGTTTAAAACTCACTGTCACCTCGATTCCTAACTCCTCCGTTTAGACCCAACTCCCAAAGGTCAAGGGGGTAGTCCCTATTTACTAAATTTTCGAAGGTTTTGCTTTAGGAGTTCAAACTTAGTTAGGCTTATTTAAGTTCAATGACAAGCAATCATGCAAATATGCAAAATGCTTAATGATAGGCAAACCTTGCTTTGAAACTTAACAATATAAAGCTAAAGGTAAATAATCACTAAACCAGTGCCTATTCTATTTGGGCTTATGGAGTCACAGATTTAAGAAAATGTACTTGATAACCAAGAAAATAGAATCACCAGATATACAAGTAAAATTAACCAATTCACATTCCAAAAGTAATCAATATTCACATTCACATTATTGAAAGGAACTTTCTGCAGAATTACACAATGAATAGAGACTTGCTTGTAAATAAACTGAAACAAAATGAAGAACTTGAAATAAAAGGCTTTGCAAATAAAATCTAAAAAGAAACAAGTGATTGTAATGTTTTGTTGGTGGTCCTAAAAATTTCAGTTAATTTTAGGTTTCACTTTAGCTTAAGGGATTAATGTTTGTGACAAGAAAAGAAAAATCTAACTAATGTGTCTACCCCAAACACTTACCTCTTTTGATTTGAGAGAAACTGTTGGGTGCTCAACAAGAGAACACTAGGTTCCCTTCTAGCTCCACAAGTCAGTTCCAAAGATTGTTGGGTGCTCAACAGGAGGACACTAAGTGCCACAAGGCTCCCAACATCCTCTACCCCTCTAGCTCCATGGTTCAATCTTTCTTTTCTCAGTCTCTAATTGAGATAGATGTTGAGTGCCTATTAATCTTGTTGATGCTCCAATCTAATAATGTAAATTATAGTACTTAATTTAATTGTCAACCCGGGGGTTCGTAGAACTTAGAAGAACATCTAATGTATATGGACATGGATCTAAACTTAGCTTACAAGAAATTGATTTGGAAGTGATATGAATATTGTGAATCTCAAGAAATACTAAAGTTTCCATACATAAGGTCTACTCACCATATCTCTTAACATGTTACAAGCATAAATATGATAAACATAAAAAATAAGCCACAACAATTAAATGTGAAATGCAACTCATACCATACATGAAATAGAAGGAAAGAAAGTGAATGTGCATGCTTGGCAAAGGGGGCCCTCCAATGCTTTGCTTGCACACTTGAAAACGACCAGATCACTAACACATGAATTATGTTGATTAAGTTGTCATTGATGCCAACGGTGTCTGGTCATTGATGCCAACTGCTGAGTCCTTGGTGCCCCTTGTGGAGTCCTTGATGGTTAATGTTTAGTTTGTGGTTGTTTGTGTCAGAGGAGCCCTTTTGACCTTGTCCAAGCCCAAGATTGAAGCCCTTGGAGGCCTTGGAACAATGACAAAAGCCCTGGTTACCCATTGACTTGGTCAAGTGCCCCTAAGTTGTATCTTGGTCCCACTTGAGTCCATTGTTGATCTTTGGTTACTATTCTTTGTGCTGCTTGTACTTTCTTTCATCTCTTGATTAGTTGTTGGATGGATGATGTGGCTCATGTGTAAAGTCCTTGATGTGTTGATGGTGAATCCCATTGCTTGCATTGGATGGTCTTGAGGTTGTTAAGTTCTTGTGGGGTCCTGGAGTCTACAAGCTTAGATCTTGATCCTCTTGCATGTTGAGACTTAGGTCTTGGAATTCACACTTATGGCGGTATGTTGGAACCCATTATTATGGGGTCCTTGGTGTCCTTGAAAGTTTAGGTCTTGAACACACATATATGGTGGTTTGATGTCCCTTGGACGCTATATGGTCATTGGCATGCTAAGTCATCTGGTTCGAATTCGTGTTCGAGTTCGACGACCTTCAAATTCGACAAAAAATTGGCAATGAAATTTTTGATGGTAAAATTCGGCCTTAAATTCGAGATATCATAAAATTGAATATATATATATATATATATATAATCCAATATGATCATATATCAACATTGAACATTAATAATTAAACATATATATTTAAAAACACTTTAACTTATTCAAATCAAAATTTAAAGCAACACATGTAAAACACAATATTAAAATGTCATACAAATTTTAAAGCACAATATAAAATATTATACAAATTTTAAAACACAATATAAAATATAACACATTTTAAAATGTTCATATTAAAACACAATATTAAAAAGTTATACAAATTCATCATCCAAAGAAAGATAGAACGAGTAAAACACAACATCACCAGCATAGTGTCGATATGATCTTAATTGCATCTCTGGTGACTAAGCGGCTACGGACTAAGCACTGCCGCTCACTGGTGACAACCCATGGGTCACACAACAATGGCCTTCATACCTCGTTCATGTCACAAGATCCGTCAATCCTGTGTGTAGGAGTTTGCACTGTACAGGTGACAAATGAAGGTGGCAATGGGGAAAATGCGATAGACAAAGACGGAGGGAGGGCTTCGACTGCACAATAAGGAGAATGCATTTTCGTGTGGATGTATTTTGCTGGGGAGAGAGTAGGGTTAACCCATGGGCAGCCAGATAAATAAACATCAACGAACTTTTGCCAAATTTTATGAAAATCAAAATTGACAAAATTGACAAAAAAATCATCTTCAAAATCGAAATCGACAAAAAATAGTCTTCAAAATCGAAATCAACAAAAAATCGTCTTCAAAATCGAATTCATGATTTGAATCGACGATTCTAATCGAACAAATTCGTCAGCAACAAAAAATCGCCGATTTTTGAATTCCAAGGCGAAAATTCGCCAATTCCGATGACTTAGTTGGCATGTAGTAGCCTTTTGATCATGCATATGAATCCCATAAGGTGTTGCAAATTAGTGGTGAGGTCTTTGTACCCCTATTTTGGGGTTTTGGTACTCTTATGGCGATGAATATATATAGTGGAACCATTGGATATGTTTTTAATGATATGGAGACCTTGAACATGATGATGTTGAAGCCCTTGAAGTCCATGGAAAGCATCTTGTTTAAATATTATATGATATCTTTGAAAGAGTCCTTGAAACCTTTGCATGTGGTGCCTTGGGTCTTGAACCATGATGATGTATGGTCCTATTTGTGGTTATATGGCCATTGGCTATTGTGATGTAAATGGAGGTAGAGCCCACATACGTGCCTTGATATGTTGAAGAACACTTTGAAACTCTTGTAGTTGGTGGTATGGTCTTTGGCACCCTCATGTGTGAGGTCTTTGACGTCCTAGACATATTGAAGAATTTGAGGGTATTAAACCAAGAATTTGCAAATAAACCCATCATAGAGAGATAGTACTCTTCAATCCATTTCTGTTGATATGTGAAGCATCTTCTAACTCCTTACGGTTGAAGAGATATGAATTTTTGAAGTTGGTGTACCCCACCTTTTTGGGTGAGCCGACCAAACAAAAGAGAATTTAATTATTTGTAATTTTGAATTGCATGTCGGCCCAAGGTAATAATTTTTCTCCACAACCTATATGAAAAGAATATAAAACATTTCATTTGTTCATCATCAATTCTCTCAGGAATTTCACAACTCTTGAGAAAAGTGCGAAATTTTGTGACAGAGAAATTTCTAGGCATCTTCACTAAAATTGCCATAACTTTCTCATACGGAATTAGAATTACAAAATTCTTGGCTCGGTGGAAAGATTGTTACGAGGGCTATGTGATGACATGATCTAGAGTTTATTTTGGTTTGTCTACTGTTTCTTCATCTTATGATATTCAAAAAGGTATGGCTCATGCTTCTAGGTTTCTCTTGTGATGACACATGTCTCTCATGGATAGAGTTCATATTTGATCTTAGTATGTGAGCCTCTATATTGGTATATATATTTGAAGTTATTATGGAGGATATGATGATGATGTTGCGTACCTTTATGCTATGATATGATACACTTTATCATGATAATGCATGTGATAATGATGTACACTCTATGAAGTTGATGCACTCCTATACAATATGATGTACATGCATACAATAGTGTGATGATGCTCTCCTATGCATTGTGATGTATACTTGATGTTGATGATGCATACACGGTGCACACTGAGATGATGATGATGATGCATACACGGTGCACACTGAGATGATGATGATGCATATTTAATGATGATGATGCATACCCTATGACGATGATGCATACCTATGATGATGATGCATGGCGATGCATACCTTATGTTAAGTGAAAGCATAACAGAATTACTTGTTCAATAATTGTGTATGTTGAGGTGTACAATGATGTACATGAGCAGTGAAATGACTTGTTGGTATACAGGGATGATTTGGCAGTGATTAGAGTGCGAAGGTTATCAGCAACAGATTCAGAGCTTGGTACAGGTTGGTTCAGTTGAGTAGGATTGGCACAGGTTGCCTTATGTGTAGTTGGGTTGACTCAGATTGGCTGAGTTGTATGAGCAATTGGTTTGACATAGGTGGATTGAGTTTGGTGTGTAGTTGGTTAGACTCGGATTAACCTAGTCAGATGATTGATTTGTACAATGTAATTGGACAGGTTACTGGTTCAGTTCTGGTGCAGTGATGAGCAAGTGATGAGTTGATGATGATGAGCAGTGTGATACATCAGACAATGATCAGTTGATGAGCAGTGTGTTACAGTAGAAAATGATCAGTTGACAGGTAGTGATCAGATGATGAACAATGGTTAGTAGTGGCAGTGGTTGTGTAGTGTGGTACAGATTGTGCAGTGTAGTACAGGTGTTGATTAGTAGGTCCGCAGGATCAGTCCAGTTGTGGTTCAGTAGTTCAGTGTCTATCTTCTTACCAGGGTGGCAGGATGGGGTAAGGAAAGGAGGTCGTAGCCTCCTTCCGGTTGAAGCCGGAAAACTAGGGAGTTGAATCTTCATTTAGGTTGGAGCCTGTAAATCAGGAGGTCGTAGCCTCCTTCCAGTTGCAACTTTAAAATTGAAGTCTTTAGAATAAGGGGTTTGTTGCCTCCTTCCAATTATTTCTGGAAAACTATTTTTAAAAGGCTTCCATGGTTTTCCCCCAGGGCTTGGGTTTCCACGTAAAAATCTTGTGTACTATGTATTCTTTTTATGTGATGATGATGATAACACTGTTGATGATGATATAATGATAATGTGATAATGCATAATATTAAATACGTTGTTGATTGTTAAAGTTGAGAAAGTAATAAAGACTGCACACACAGATTCACCCCCCCTCTCTGTGTGCCTGGTGTGTCCAACAAATCACTCCAGCAACATGAATTGATTGATAAAAACTCAAAGGTCTGCAAATCTTATTCAAGTTCTTAATTACAAATTCCAAAATCCAAGTTATCAAGCTATTTAAGTCTTGAAGTATTTATGCAAAGCGTTTATAACCAAAATTGCTAAAACTACTCCTGATCTAAGGTTGAGATTTCATATTCTCTCTTAGAGGGTTGAATTCAACCTTCAGATCCACAAAAATGGGTAAAATCCCACGAAATCCCAAAACAACCCATATTTTATGCTTAAAGAAAGGCATTTCCTGCACAAGTGGCCTAGTATGACCAGCGTTGACTAGACACCTGTGAAGCTCTTTTCGTGAAGTTGATAGATATTTATCCATCCTTGGACATCAAGGATCACGCCACATGTCTCAGATTTCACTCAGCTGTCCTGCAAGAATACAAACCTTGGAGCAATTATGGGAAGTTCCAAAATCCTGTAATTTCTGTTAAAAATTTAATTTTAATGTCTAAAATTTGCAAAATTCAATTCATAAGAAGTAATGACAATTATACATTATATTGTCATATTTAAAGAAAATGTGGATGAAATATGATAGATATGGAGGAATTTTGAAGGAAAAACATGGATTATATGACAAAAGCAAGCATAAAAAATGGTGTCCAACAAATCTAACCAACATAAATTTTTGCCCTTTCTTATCACCTAGGATCGTACTGACCGATAAGGGGAGTGAACACGAGACAGAGATTGGGACAGAGTCTATTTAACCTTGAACTGATAAAAATAAAGAATTAAAGAACTTTAACAAGACTAACCAAAACGATATTGCAAGGATGGCAGATCCACTTCACTTGCAAGGTGTGGGCACAATAAAGAATTTTAAGCAAGTAAACAAACTAATTCTAGCCACTCAATCCACTTTCCGAATGGAAAGGGTGGGGCACAAACCAAATTTGATGAATCAAATGTAAGTAAAACAACTATTCCTAGCCCTTCCTCTTTTGCTTACAAGGGTGGGAGAACTCAACTTCCTTGGCAAGCAATGGGTGACAACGTTTAAAGGAAATGAATGATTAATCATTAACCTAGCCACACAACTCTTTGTAAGTTTTCCTTTAATATTCAAACTAGGGCTAAATAGTGTATTCAAAATTTCTACTGATAACCACACATGAATATCTTTTATAAGTATGCAACGGAATATGAAGTACTGAGAGATATATTACATCACATCACAACATTGACACAATTATTTTGGGTATGGAAACCCCCGAAAAAATCTAAGATGGGAAAACCAGTGCAATAGTTACATATGGATTTTATTATAGAGAAAATATGGAACTTTTACAATCACTGCAAATCACCCAAACTTGGCGAAGCAGTACCCAGCAGAATCATTGGACAACCATAGCTAAAACCCAACACACCTCTGCTTAGCTGTACGACCAACAGTACGACCTCCCACACGTGCGGTATAGATCTGTACAACTATATGGTTGTTGTACGACTGCTGCACGAAATCCGTCCGGTATGTACAACAGCTGTATGAAACTCTGTACGGTAGTACAGCCTCCTCTGCAACTGCTTTCTATGTGGTCTTCTTCCTACCTGGAAGCTCGGTCACCCTGTCTATTACCTCCTTTGTTTTATCAGCTAAATCCTCCGTCTGACTTTCTCTCTCTATCTGTATCCTGTCTCTGTCGGAATACCAGTGTGTGTGTGTCCTCTCCGCCAATTGACCTTTCTTTTATAACTTTAGGTAAAGCGAAAACCCTAATTTCACTTTCACTTAAAGTCAATAAATAATTAGATCACTTTAATTATTTTCCAAAGCAAACTTAGGAAAAATAATTAAATACAATTGACTTCCTAATTTAAGTCTTCTGCATGCAAGGACATATGCATGCAGGAAGACCTTCCTTGTTACTGCTAGTTTAACACTCCCTCTCAATGATGAAGGGATTCGGTAGAAACCCCATCTTATCCTTGAACTTCACAAAACTGTGTCTGCAAAGTGCCTTGGTGAAAATGTCCGCCAGTTGCTCATTTGTCTGTATGCACTCCAACCGAATGGTTCGTCTCTGAACACAATCTCTCAAGAAGTGGTACCTGATGTCTATGTGTTTGCTCCGGTCATGGAACACTGGATTTTCAGATAGCCTGATGCCACTCTGATTGTCACAGTGAACTACTGTAGCCTCTAGCTCACACTCGAACAACCCCGAAAGTAACTTCCTTAGCCACATACCCTCACAAGCAGCCATGTTGGCTGCCATGTACACAGCCTCTGCCGAGCTCAATGCAACTGACTTCTGCTTCTTGCTGACCAAGAGACAACCCCTGACCCAATGCTGAAACAACAACCTGAAGTACTCTTTTGGTCCTCTACACGTCTTGCCCAGTCAACATCTGTGGAACCTGCTAATTGTACAGTCCCCCTGCGCTTGTAAACCAATCCATACTCCGCCGGACCTCTGATGTAGCGAAGTGTGTGCTTCACAACTGTCCAATGCACTCTCCGAGGGTCCACCATGAACTGGCTCAAAGAGTTGATTGCAAAGATGATGTCTGGCCGTGTGTTGATGAGATACATAAGTGATCCGATAAGCTAACCATACAAGGTAGGATCAAATCCGTCTGATCCTGATGCATCAATCTTCCTTCCGTTGGAAACTAGAGGTATGGCCATAGGCTTGGAGTCCTCCATCCTGAATCTCTTCAAGATCTCGACTGCATACTTCCCCTGTCTAATGAAGAAGCATCCATCTCTCTGCCGAACCTCCAAGCCCATAAAGTAGTGTGTCAGCCTAAGGTCTTTCATCTCAAACTCCACTACAAGGTTGGACTTGCAGTCTCCAATCAACCTCTCATCTCGTGTAAGAAAGATATCATCCACATATAGGACCAGAATGAGAGGCACCTCACCTGTCAAGAAGTACAGGTTGTGGTCAGCCTCACTCTGCTGAAATCCCATCTCCCGTAGATAGCTGTCTATCCTCGAGTACCATGCTCGAGGTGCTTGCTTGAGCCCATAAAGACCTTCTACACAATAACTGTAATTTTTACCATCACCATATAAGGATGGTTCGCACTGGATGATGTGATCCTCTGGTCCTCCTGACTGCTCCTAAGGTTAATGCTAGTGACTCCATCAAGGGGGTGGCCTGTCCCTTGATGAAACAACCTAGCTCAACTATCTTGAAGACCTAGGAGAGGAGGACATCACACATCATCATCTTGGTTAACTGACCAAGATCCTCTTGGTTAACTGACCAGGAATACACTTGCAGGACCTATTTGGTTCTAGACCAAGAATCTTCTTGGTCCCAGACCAGGTGGTCTCTGTCTCTGCTTCCAGGAGTTGCTTGGTCCTCATGACCAAGAAATTGTTTGGTCCCCAACCTAAAATGTCCTAGAGACAGATAGGAGCCCTAGCCACATGTTAGGGACTTTTCCATGGCTCCAACTTGCTTGGCCCCAGACCAAGAACCCCAGTAAATTGCTGGGGGTCCTAGGGTACCTGCTAGGGATTTACACTGCCTGGTTAATTGACCAGGAACCCTAGTTAATTGACTAGGGTTCCATTCAGAGAACGACTCTCGCAGCTGCACACTATCTTTAACACTCCTTCTCAGCAAGAGAGGCATTCTTAGCAACACTAAACTTGTCTCGGAAGTATCCGGATTTCATCGTGGACATAGGCTTAGTCAACACATCGGTAATATGTCTATCTTGACAGAATATACTACACCATGTCCCTGACATAGTGATACTTCCTCTCGATGTGTTTCGACCTGTCATAGAATACAAGATTTTCTGAGAGCTTCAAACAACTCTAAATGTCAACAAGAAGCTTGATCTAATTGATCTACTTGGAAGTTATAACTGACTTCCCTCGTTGTCTGAGGACCACTTTCCAGATAGCATCTTCCAAACCTGACGTTTGACTGTCTCTTTATAAGTGGAGGATTCTAAATCAATGACGTGGCTCATCTGAGATATCAAACCAGAGCGACTTTGAAGCCTCTCAATAGGCGTCTTAAACAGATCAACTGAAGATTCCTTGGCCTCCTCCCTCTGCTCATCTGAAAGAGATGACAAATGGATTGGGTCACTTCCATGTCATTGGGAGGTTCTCTGAAGTGATGAGAAACAACTTTCTCATGGGAGATCACATCTCTACTTTGCAATCCCATTCTGCTGGGGATTGAAGAGCACAACTGGCTCCCTCTTGATTTCTGAACTTACCAATTGTTCCACTCTAGTAAGGAACAAGTCATCAATAACAAATACCTGGCAGATTCTCTTTTGCTGACTCTATGCTGATGCTTGTGAGGATGAACATTTATAGTAACTGATCCTGGAGCTACCTGCTCCTTCTGTATCTAAGCACACAACTCCCTCTGGAACTGTGCATCCAACTCTGAACATAAGTAGGATCTGTATACTTCATCACTTGTCATTAGAAAAAGTCATATCATCCTCTTCTTGTGGGTCTTTCCTACAAGTTAAATTCAGTCCAATAGTCAGCAATAATAAAATTCTAATTTACTATCAATCTCACATAATGACATGGTCTTAGCATCCATCCATATGCTAGATGCCATCAATAACATAATATCAGTCATGCATATATGCAATATGTTATAACAGTATGTTTCACCATAAACATGATACTTCGAACATAGGAGGGATAAGGAATCCTCCCTCTTAATTTCTGCCTCCAAGCAGAGGTCACATGATCAAGTGTCTTTGAGCTTTCTACATTCTACACCAGTGTCCTTTAGACCTGAGCGTGCACCTCTTGAGTGTGCATTACATCATTCTCAAGATTTCGTGTATAATCACACATTTGTTAGTATCATTTTGGTGAAATCATAACCCGCATATGGTCATACATAGATGAACTCTAGTATAGCTACTCAAATAACTAAACTTCTTTACACTGGCATCCTCTGATCACATTGATCAATGAATCACAAAACTCTTTACATAGAAAAATAATCAAGCTATAAGGTATCATGATCATGTAAAACCTTGATTACTAATGATCAAGTCAAGATCTAAGCATATGAAAAGTTAAGTAGGCTTCTTACTTACCTCAGAAATACATACCTGAGTCAGGCATCTGAGATTGCTAGTTGCATTTGACATACCTCTTCAAGGGATCATCAAGTCCATAGCCTGCTAGTATTAATCGACTGTTAGTATTTAAATTAAATTAAATTATATCGTCAATGAGCTGTGTCGGTATATCTATATACCTAGGTGGCTACTTTTTGAAATAATGAGATTTTGCTGATTTTTCTACCAACTTTATTTCCATTACTGTCCTGCTTCTTCCTTGCAATGTTTAAGGATTTTTCCAATTTTTGCTGGCACGTTAGTTAGGTGATGAGTTAGCTGTGTAGGTAGCTAAGTATACTTGAGTTGCTGATTTTGTAATTGTACAAGTGTTTGTTTTGATGCTAAATTCTGAAGTTTGAAAATCGTAATATAATCGATGCCCTCCCTCGGCTGATTGGATCAGTGTATTAATTGCTTTGCTTTTGATTCATGGTTCTTACATGCAAGGTTCTATCACATCTCTGTAATATTTTCACTATTCAACCAAATTGTACTATCATTTAACATTTTAGCTCGCAGTTGCAAACTTAGCTTGATGAATCAGTCTTTGTTTCAATAGACAAGGTGTTGTTATTGGAGATTTAAGAACTACCATTAGTCTGAATGACACCTGAAAGTGTGCACTAATAGAGTTAGAAATATGAGCTATGAATGTGCGGAGGGGTGTGTGAGACATGCATTATATATACCATATCATATGTGACTAGATTTTCTGGACAGAAGGCAATGACTCTGTGAGTAACCTGTAACTTGAAACCCAAGCCACATTGGTGTGAACATATATAATGTGCAAGGGCATAATGTCAAAAACCTGCAAGGAACCCTCCCCATAGAATGCTAGAAGATTTTCTTGCCAGAGAATAAAATTTTTGTAAGAAACCTGTTGCTTGAACCTGCAAGGCTCATCAATATGTGTTTTGTTTTGTGCAAAGATACAAATTTACAGCCTAATCCTCTCCATAAGCCTGCCGCTGTCTGGTGTGTCTAGTTTCTATGTTTTTTAGAATTATGAGTTTGCCTTGGTGCAAAAATTTGCAGGAGAAACTCTGAATAAATCTTCACAGTTGTAAGGTTGATCAGAAAATAAAGGAGATTACTTAAGAGACAAGCTTACAAACTCAAATTCCTTATAAGAAGGAGTCATAGTATTGTTATACCTTATGGCATAATTAATCTATTGCATGGGGTATAGTGACTCCTTGTCTGTTATTGCGTTACACAGTCTGTTCTCTGACATGGATTCTCTTTTGTTCACTTAGGTACCAAGAAAAATGATTGTGCAGATCTACAACCTTTTGCATACTATGTTAAGAAGTGGAAGAGATTATGAATTCTATCATCGGTAGGTGAACTATTTTTTACAACATTTTTCCTTATTACTTTTAAGTTTGATGCTGTCATTTTAAATTGCATTGATATTCTGAAGCACAGATTTAATGGTCTTTAATGATTGCATTGACATTGCAATTTGGCATACAATTATCCTGCTCATAGGTCCTACATATTTGTGTAGGATTCAGTGAATTAAAAAAGAAAGTTACCACATTATTATTGTGCATATAGATTCTGCATGCTAGAAGCTTATGAATGCATGACATTATCGCACGTGTGTTTTGGTATACAATAAGGTTTTAAATTCTAGTTCATTTCAGTCAACTTATTTTCTTGCCACAGCAATATTGTGAGTATTTTGGTGATAAATGTATGGTAATCTTTAAAGTTGGGCAGTGAATGCTAAAGCATAATCTACTAGTGCTTATTGCTATGTCATATATCCATATAAGTCATAATTATTTCTTCCCACATATTGTTGCATCTGAATTTTGTTCCCTCATATTATTAAATGTGAATTATAAATGGATAAGCTCTTCCAATATCTTCAATATTTTCAGAATGATATCAAAACAAGAGAATATAATCAAGGTTTATACACAATTTCAACTACATGCACACAAAAATACATAATGGCAAAATAAAGTATGCAGTCATTGTTATTATAAACAGTATGCTATCTTATCTTATACAGTATGTATAGAGCATTGTTGAAAACTTTGGCATTGGCAATGACAAAAAATTGGTGGGGGGTCTGAAATACAACTTCTTGGCAACATCGGGGAAAAATCGACAAACCATGACAAACATTAAAAAATACAAAATAAATTCATTTTTTTCAATTTTTTAAACATATAAATCAACAATAATATCAAATAAACACATTGGCACATAACTATATAAAAGTACCAAATTCCAATATATATGATGTGGTGGATGCCAAATGAAAAATGATACATCAAAGTCAATACTAAATCCTAAACCCTGATAGCTGTCCAATCAAGGAGTCAAAAGTGGACAACCAATACAAAATGACAATAAATATATAAATGTATTTCATCATCATGAGTCATTTACAATGACAAATCTAGCAGCTAGCTCTCCTGAAGAATCAATGATCTCTCCCCCTTTTATAGGAAAAGGTCATGGCTTGTTTGCCACTAAAAGTTCTTGCATCATCTATCTGATGCCAACTAGAGGGTGTAGCTGTATCAACCTGTATAGAAGGTGATGTTAATGCCGCCACATCACCCTTTATGATGTCGAAGTCCTCCTTTGCACCTCACTCTTGTTGCTTCTCCCTTACCCTCTATTCCTATTGCTCCTCCACCTCCAACCATGCAGGCGCCTCCTCCACAATAGGGGCTTTGTACTTCACCTTATGTTGGAAATTGTGCAACTTCAGAAATTATTCTTATTGTACTTGTATTGTATTTCCTTGTACCTCCTATGAGAGTTCATATTTATGTAACTACTCATGTAAACCCTAGAAAGAATCAATGTAAACCTTGGGGAAAGAATAAACAAGAAAATAATAAAAATAAATTATTTTTCTATTTTCCCCAAGGTAGGTTGACCCTTGTATTTTTCCACTTGGAAAATCAGTATAAATAGGAGGCGCCCCTCATTATTACACATTCACAGCAAGTCACTCAGACAAAAAAAGTGCGCTACTGCAGTCTAAGAGAGTTTTTTTTGGGGTTATATCTTAGAGAGACATTTTCTCTCTCTCTCTCTCTCTTCTTCTCTATGTTCTCATGAGTCATTATCTCTATATGAAGGTTTGTTGGGTTTTTCCCGATTGGGTTTCCCAGGCTAAATTCTTGTGTTCTTTGTTTCTGAGTTTTGTTTTTCTTCTAGAGATCCTATTGTTTATTTGCAACTACGATATATGGCTATAATCTTGTAAAAACTAACATGGTATCGAAGCAATTCTAGAAGAGGCCATTGCCGGAAGCTAGGGTTTGACCGTAAAAGGCCTTCCCTCATCTCTTTAGCAGAAAAGGGGCCGGGGAAACTTCGCTCTAGGGGAGACACATCTTTTGGTGAAAGAAAAACTAAATTCCGAGAAGTTTCAATTTTTTACTACGAGACACTACGAGAAGAAACTAGGGCATCAGGTTTCAGAGGTTTCCCTCCACTATTTTGGCTCGACCTCACCTTCCCTCAACTTGCATTGACTGAGTGCATCTATTTGTGAGGTTAGTTTCTTCGAAATCAAAAGTTCATTTTTGACCTAAGTCCTGCTACTGTTTCTGGTTCATATCTGCAGACAAGATGATTGGAATGAAGGTTGAAGATCTTCTTGAGGGGGCTACAAACTTCACATCCTGGAAGCCTAGGATTCTTCTTATTCTATAAGAAAATGATCTCTTGAAGCTTGTCAATGAGAAAATTCTAGAACTTGAAGCAGAAGAAGCCAAGTCCCAGTGGAGGAAGTGCGACGTGAAAGCAAGAAGGATTCTGGTGGACACAGTCAAAGATCACTTGGTTCCAGAAATCTCTGAAAAGAAGACAACTAGGAAGATGTTCAAGACCTTGAAGAAGTTATTTGAACACAATAGCATCAATGTGATTCTCACATTGAGGAACAAACTGTCAAATATGAAGATGATGAAGTCCAAATCTATTGCCTCATATTTCATGAGGATCACCGAACTTTGGGACAAGCTAAGGTCCAATGGAGACAACATTAAAGAAAAGGAGCTTGTCATGGCCACTCTAAACGGTCTTACACCATCTTGGGAGTCCTTCATCCAAACCATAAGTGGTCGAACCAAGTTGCCCAAATTTGACAAGTTATGGGTAGACTGCACTCAGGAAGAGACCAAGATTGCAGCAAGGCAAAGACTCCATGGTCCTCAAGTTGATGAGAATCAAGCCTTCATCACTCATGCCAAGAAAGGCAAGGGAAAAGGAAGGAAGTTTCACAAACATAAGCACCAAGCTAGGAGACCAAGTTCTTCTCCAGATCGGAGGGAAAAGAAGAAGGATCTATCACACATACAATGCTATAAGTGTAAGAAATATGGTCACTATGCATGCCAGTGTGTTAGTTCAAACAAGAGGAAGCATGAAGCTTCAACAACTGATGTGGAAGATGGTCATCATCACAAGAAACGAAGAAATGAAGATCGCACATAATTCTTCTTCATATCAGCTTTATCTGGTACGGTTCCCACCACTAGTGATACATGGCTCATAGATAGTGGTGCTTCCAAGCATATGATTGATTATAAAGAGAACCTTTCAGAAGTTGTTGAGAAAGAATCCCATCTTCGTGTTGTACTTGGAGATGATGCCAACTACACTGTGAAAGGATTTCGATCTACCTCTCTTTAGTTGCAATCCAATGACTTACTACATCTGAATGATGTACTATATGTCCCTGGTATGAAAAGAAACCTTGTCTCCATCTCTGCCTTAGAGGACAAGGGATATCGAGTGACATTTGTAGATGGAAAGGTGCTCACATGGCACAAGGATTCTAGCATGAACAGAACAAAAGTAATTGGTGTGAGGGAGGAAAGCTTGTATCGTCTAATCTCTCTCCTAGCTCAAGCCTTAGTCCATGATTCCACTAACATCAATGAGCTATGGCACAGAAGACTAGGTCATCTAAACTATCAAGCTCTCCCAGCATTAAGCAACATAGTGACAGGTCTACCGATGCTTCATGTAGACCATGATGGTGTATGTAAAGGATGTGCACTTGGTAAGAATACCAAGTGTTCCTTTCCGAAAAGTGAAAACAGATCCAAGGGAATATTGGATCTAATCCACTCTGACTTGTGTGGACCCATGACATAAACTTCACTGGGTGGTTACAACTACTATGTAACATTTATTGATGACCACTCACGAAAGACGTGGATATACTTTCTCAAGACCAAGGAATTCGAGGAAGTACTTAACAAATTCAAGGAATTCAAAGCACAAGTCGAGAATCAGTCAGGAAGAAGGATTAAGATCCTGAGATCAGACAATGGTGGAGAATATACCTCTACAGCATAGAAGAAAACATCGGCATCGGCAAAAAATCGACAAGGGTCCAGAAAACATCTTCTCGACAACATTGGCGGAAAAAATCGGCAAAAATCGGCAAACCGCGACAAATATTTAAAAAGACAAAATATATTCATTTTTTTCATAATTTTAAGCATATAAAGCAACAATGACATCAAATAAATACATTGACACATAAATATAGAAAAAACACTGATAGATATCATGTAGGCATGCCAAATATAATATGAGACATAAAAGTCGATACTGAAAGTCTGAATATAGTTGTCCAATAGTACTCAAAAGTGGGAAATCAATGGTCCAATACATATATGATATTACAAAATGACATCACAAAACTAGTAGCTAACTATCTGTCTCTGAAATATAAATCAATGCCCTCTTCCCCTTTTATGGGAAAACATAATGGGCTGTTTGCCAGGCCTGCCCCTGACAGTAAAAGGTCCTGGCCCTGTACTACTAGGTGCCAATGAGGGAGTAGGTGCCAATGAGGGACTCGGTGCCAATAAGGGAGTAGATGCATCGACCACTGTAGAAGGTGGTGCTGATGAAGCCACATCACCCTCCATGAAGTCCTCTGGGTCAAAGCGGTCCGCCTCCTCTTCCTGTTCCTCCTCTTGCTCCTCCTCATCCTCCTGCCCTTTC
>LPNX010088863.1:494728-516712 GCA_001517045.1 Pseudotsuga menziesii | reverse complement strand
TCAAAATACAAATAAATTCTAATTTGCAATCACTTACTTGGAGTCAAATTGTTCCTTGCACGGACAACATCGGCGTAGCCAAATAGTCCAGTAGCCTCTCGATACATCTCCATCTCACTTGTAATACTCTCCCGAGTCTCAAAATTAGGTACCATCCTATTCATACATTCGATAAGCCCTTCCAAAACCTCTTCATCAAAATCAAACTTACACTTTTATGAAAAGGCAGGGTTGAGGAAAAGTGTAGCTGCATGAATAGGTCGATGGAGCATCCCAGTCCATCGTGTATCAATCAACTCCCATAGCATCATGTGTCTATTGTGTCCAGGGGTACCCTTCCTGACATAATAAGACCGAATAGACTCTTTGGCCCTATCCATGGCCTCGTACAAATAACCCATAGCGGGCTTGTCACTGTCAACTAATCTCAAAACCTTTACCAAAGGTTCACTGATTGAGCACACTTCCTCCACTCCTTCCCAAAAGGAGTCGGTGTAAACCAATCTAGCGATGGCTTTCCCATCCTCTCTTCTGCTATATGTGCAATCTCGCCACTCATCACAAACAAACATTTGCTTCAGCTCAAATTGAACTCGAAGCAAAGACTGAAGAGAAATGAAGTTGGTGGCAAATCGTGTGATTCCAGGGCGCAACAATTCCCTGTTTCTCGTGCATCTCCTCATGAGGCTAAGAACCCAAGCATGATTATATATGAATTTGGTGATACGCCTAGCCTGATCAACAACCTCCTTGATGAAGGGAATTTTCCCCACATCCTCCAGCATCAAATCAATACAATGTGTAGCGCATGGACTCCAAAATAGTGAGGGGTGCCTCTCCATAAGCAATCTACCAGCAGCCACATAATTGGCTGCATTATCTGTTATGATCTGCACCACATTGTCCACACCAATCTCCTGAAGGACCCCATCCAACAACTCACACAACAATGCTGCTTCTTTTACCTGTGCCGATGCATCAACGGATTTGATAAACATGGTACCTTTAGGCCACTATACCAAGAAATTGAGAAGGGTCCTACCCTTCACATTTGACCAACCATCAGACATCAATGTGCATCCAGAAATCTCCCATGACTGTTTGAATTCCTCCAATCTAGTATTGATGTCTTTCTTCTCTGCTTGAAGAATTGGGCCTCGAATCTCCTTATATGTAGGGCACTTGTACCATGGGCCAACAATAGCAATGGCATCACACATAGGTTGAAAAAAAAGGATTGTTTCTTGTTAATGTAAGAGACAAATCACTCCAGAAAAACATCCTCCCCATAATCCTATCTGCTTCTTCCTTCTCCCTTTTTTTAACCATGGACTTGATGCTATTCTGTGGAACAAAGAAAGATGAGGCAGCAGCCCTCACGGAAGCTAAACCCATGGCCGTGGAGCCCCCAACACTACCCTCAGTGGGATCCGGATGATCATAATCATATGTCCCTGAAGTTCCAGCCACTCCACCTGCAGCAAGTTCAGCTCTATTTGCAGCTGACTCTTCCCTTTTTCTATCTTTCGAGTGAATTGCATCATGGGCCATTCTCATAATCTCGGGGGTAATTGCAGTACAAAGCCCCACATCATGGCCAGGGAGTTTTGCCAAATGATACTTCAACTTGCTAATGCCTCCTATCATATGTTGTCCACACAATTTGCAATTCAATCGTTGTCGGTTTGTTCCATCTTCAGGGTCAGCATATTGCCAAAATGGGTCTAATGCCTTTAGCATTTTGTCATACCTGTGGCTGCAAAAAAAAACAAAAAAAAAGACATTATGAATTTATGATTAAAATTTAAAAATTTAAACCCAAATAAAGACATTATATAAAATTTAAAAAATTTAAAAATTTATAAATAAAGACATTATATAAAATTTAAAAAATTTATAAATTTATAAATAAAGACATTAAAAATTTATAAATATTATTTAAAAATTTATTAAATAAAGACATTAAAATTTAAAAATATACTATATAGTATATACTATAATATATATAGCAATATACAGTATATATATACTATATAGTATATAGTGTATAGTATATATAACATATATAGTATATAGTATATATATTATATAGTAATATAGTATATAGTATATAGTATATAGTCTATAGTATATAGTAATATACTATATAGTATACACTGTAATACTGTATAGTATACAGTATATAGTATATACTGTATACAGTATATACTGTATAGTAGTATACACTGTAATACTGTATAGTATACAGTATATACTATATACTGTATACTATAGTATATTACTATATATAATAAATATAGTATATAGTAACCCTCGCCGCCTGCTCCTTACCCTATGCTCCCTACGCTGCCGATGCAAACGCCGAAAACTATAAACCCTCCTCGCCTGGTCCTCAAGCTAACAGCCGACACGAATGATAAAAGTTAAAACCATAAACGTTGCCGGAATGAGTTTTAAGTTTTAACAAACCCTTTCTCTAAAGACTTAGTCAACTCGCCGATTTTTTGTATCGTGGCGCGATTTTTACACAACCTCGCGATGTCCGATTTTTTTGTGAAATCGCGATTTTTTCGCCGCCGGAAAAAATCGCCTGCCCGAAAATCTCGCGATTTTTCGGGACATCGGCGATGTTTTCTTCTATGCTCTACAGAGTTTAATGATCTTTGCAAGGAAGCAAGAATTAAGAGCGAGCTCACAGTTCCGTACAACCCTCAACAAAATGGGGTTACAGAAAGGAAGAACCGAACAATTGTGGAGGCAACCAAAGCCATGTTACATGACCAGAGTCTTCCAATGTTTTTGTGGGCAGAAGCGTCCAAGATAGTTGTTTATGTACACAACACAGATGCTCTCATAAAATCTTGAAGAACATGATTACAGAAGAAGCCTTCATAGGAGTGAAGCCAGAAGTGGGCCACCTTTGTATCTTTGGTTGCCCAGTATACATTGATGTGCCCAAGGATAAAAGGACGAAACTAGAACCTTCAGGTAAGAAGGAAACATTTGTGGGATACAGTGAATCCTCAAAGGCTTACAAAATATACATCCCAGGATTGAGGCAAATCGAAGTCAGTAGGGATGTGACCTTTGAAGAAGAGATGGCTATCTGTAAAGGAAGAGGATCTGATATGGAGATCGATGATGAAGAAGAGATGAGATCATCTCCCCCTCCAGAAGTTAAGAGGGAGTCTGAAGAAAAGAATGAACCGATCGATCCCATTGAGCCAGTTGAGCCAGTTGATATTGCCATAGACATGGCAGTAAGCCGGGAAAGGCCTAGATGGGCACAACAAACATTGCAGGATGCAGAAGGGCACGAAGCCCCACATAGAACCCAACGGGAAAGCAAAAGACCTCAGAGATTCTCAAGTTATGTAGCATCTATGAGTCACATCATTGACTCAGAACCTACCATGTATGAAGAAGCTTTCAGACACCAAGTTTGGAAAGATGCCATGACGGAGGAGTTCCAGTCCATCATGAAGAATGACGTATGGGAGGTTGTATCGAGACCTGAGGGGAAGTCAGTAGTGACTTACAAATGACTTTTCAAGATTAAACACAAAGCAGATGGTAGCGTGGAAAAACACATGACCAGATTTGTTGCCAGAGTATTCTCTCAGAAAGAGGGAATTGACTATGATGAAACATTTGCTCCTGTGCCTCGATATACTTCCATCAAAACCATCATTGTTATTGCTTCAACTATGGGATGGAAGCTGCATCAGATGGATGTAAAGACTGCCTTCCTCAATGGTATTATCGAGGAAGAAGTTTACATTGAACAACCAGAAGGTTTATTGTCCATAAGAAATATTCTTACGTATGTAAACTGAGAAAGGCATTATATGGGCTCAGCAAGCACCTCGTGCTTGGTATGGACGAATAGACGGGATACCTGGTAAACTTGGGATGGATACCTGGTAAACTTGGGATTCACCAAGAGTGATGCAGATCCCAATCTTTACTACAAGATTGAGGATAATGAGCCACTGATTTTGGTCTTGTACGTGGACGACTTGTTTCTCAAGGAAATGAGAAACTAATTGGATGGTGTAAGAAGAAAGCCTCTGAGTTTGAAATGAAAGACCTTGGATTGATGCATTACTTCTTGGGATTAGAAGTATGGAAGAGCCAGGAGGATATTTTCCTAAGTCGAGAAAAATACACCATTGATATTTTGAAGAGATTTGGTATGTTGGACTGCAAGTCCATGGCTACCCTAATGGATGCAAATTTCAAGAAGCTGAAGGAGTCTGCTTCAAATTTCGATAAAGTTAAAGGTGATGGGAGTATAGAGAAAAACCAATCAATAGACTAGTGTCAATCCACCAAGTGAAAATGGAGTCAAAGAAGTATAGTTTAAGAGGGCCTTGCTTGATATGTTGCTAAGGGGGAAATGTTGCATGATTGATCAAACCCTACTTAGTGAAGTGCAAAAATATACTAGGTTTTACAAGGGAAGGAATCGGATAAATCTCCACTTCCTTTCTAGCTTTGGCGGTGCACCATACATACAAAAGATCAATATTACATCCAATATGGTATCGCTTGAGTCTTGAAGATGAGCCAAGGGATGGCTCGAAATGTTGACATTAACCACTCATTGACCGCATAATCTCCACGAGATACTATATTGTTGAACTGCGGATTCTCAGCTAACTCGAATATTACACCCTTCGAATTAAGAATGAATGCATATTTTTCCTGGTATGTGCATAGATACAAAGGAAAATAAAATAGAGATTAATTTAAAAACCTTTTCCTTCTAATAAGGTAGTAAGGCACTTCTATGGCCTCCAACCCAAAACATAGAAATTTCAATGTAAAAGAGCAAGCAATACTCAACCTTTTGAGGCTCAATGCAATGTTAATGCCACAAATTTAGTAAGAAATCACCTCCATACATGTCACGAAAGATCCAAGAATGGTATATCTATTAGGCTCCAAGAAGAAGGATCTCTCTTTACCCAGATAGATATACCATTCTTGGAAAAATGTGTATTGCTGGATAAAGAGTGTTGTTGTATTGCTGGGAAAATGTGTTGCTAATGCTCTTGGTCAGTTTTAGATTAATATGAAAATGAGTTGATTAACTTAGGGGGAAGGGGAACTCCAGATATACCTGAAGGTACAAGGAGTATGTCAAAAACCCTTATCCGATGTGGAACCCCGCAAGGAATATGTGGGCTTGTTGGAGCCTCTAAGACGTGTTCAACACTACACCAACAAGGGTGTAGCCTAACAGTGTCTCGAGGTCACTGCCTAGTTGTTCCTACTTCCTTTGTGGATTTTCCCACCACAACAGATCAAATCCAGGTGTTGGATTTTCGCTCGGGGAGGTTAATTTGAGATGTGAAAACTAATTATGCTAGTCACCCACGTTGCTTTTGATACAACCAATAGATCGATCAAACCGCAACGGCACAGAGCATACATAATGGAGCCTCGGTAAGTTTTAAAGGATTTTAAGAATTTGTTTTGTTAGAAAGGAAAACTTGACCTCCAAGAGTCTCTTTTGGTTCAAGTGAACTTGAATCGGGAAAGCGAGGAGGGGTGAATTTTAGTGTGCAAAGTAAAATAAACTGAAATGCAAAAAGACCAAAGCAGTTATCTAATTTTATCTACCACGCATCTCTTTCCCCTTTCGGGTAACTCGGGAAGTCGTGGTGTAAGTAGTAGTATTACTTTGATAAATGGAATATGGAATGATAAGATCAAGTTTGCAACATCTACCAAAGTATACGATCCTTCCTAAAAGAACTAAACTACAACAAAACAAGAAAATAAAGAAAAACAAAAAAATGAGACAGAGACACGGATCCCCCCAAGGGGGATTGGGAGGGGGATCTGAAGAGCCTACTCGAGATCTTTTTTATTTATCTCGGTTACAACTTTAGAAGAAATGCTCTTTGGTCCTTGTTATCTGGGATCCAAAGGCTTACAAAAAGTGAGAAACGGAAACCAGGAAGTAGGAGGAACCCCTGGGAAGCTCCGAATGGCCAAAAATTTGAAAATTGGACAGACTTTCCTTCTCCTTAATGATGGACCTGCTAAAAACTAGCAAGCAAATGTCAGTGAAAAGTGTCCCAAAACACTTTTGAAGTGTCTTTGGACAACCCAAAAAATATACCAAAAAATATACCGAGTTAAACTATTGAAAAATGCAATAAAATAACCAAGGAAAGCAAACTTTCCTTGGGATTTTGGCTTGCCTTTTGGGCAACCAATACAATGTGCACTTAGATGCTAAATTTATATTTTAAACCTTGAAACAAGACTACCTTTTAAGTAGCTAAATATTTTCCTTTAAATGCTTGCAAAAAATGTGATTTAAGCTAGATTCTTTAAATGGAAATTTGCATGCAACAACTGAGATCTAAGCTAGCAAGATCTTAGTAATTAAATCTATGAACGATTTTACTTTGCAAAACAAATTTAAGCAATAAGATGATAAACGGTAACCAAATTGAGAAATTTAAATTTTGAGGAGGAAGAGGAGAGAGAGTGCTTGTTGCTGGAAAGATCTGCCGAGGAAACTTGTTAGTGGAGCACAAAGGGACACAATCTTCCCAATTTCGTTGGAAATTCAGTGGAATCAAACTAGATCCACAACTTTTCCAATCACGACAACCTGAAAGCTAGAAGAACAATCTTGTAGAAAACCTCATTAGATCTGAAGATACACATGCAAAAAGATAACATAACATGAAAACTAATCTTATTTAACATGTAAGCCTTAACCCCTTAAGCATATATAACAAAATAGAAGTAAGTAACCTTACTTACAATGATCTATTCCTATGATTCAAGGAATCATTCAAGAAGACAGAAGTTGAAAGCAAAAAATTGAAAAAATAGCAGTGTTATCCCCTAAGTTGCACTTAGGGGATTTCCAGTGCGCCGCCAGAGTATTGAACAAGTCAATTGTTCATTGTTAGTGCTCAGAAGTTCCGTGCTTACATAAGGACCAGTTGTGGTCCATTTTATTTAATAAAATGCATGTTCATGCCCTTGGGGGCTTTGTAATAAATGCTCTAACATGACAAACGTTTTGTAAAGGACTTGGCTTTTTAGGACTGGGCTATCAATCCAATTATTTCAAGGTGTTTTTTCCCTTGTCAGTTATGCAATGTTGAATAAGCGATGTATAATTTTTTGTTTTTCACCGCTCCTCCAAAGCTCGAATTTTTGTCTTGGTGGTTAGGCCTTAGGAGGTTATTAAAGTTCATGTGTCGATGTATATGAGGGTGTTAGGCATTGTTTTTGAGTTGTATGGACATGTACTAGGTCCCCCTAGAGTTTCGTCTGATTCCGAGAAAAAATAATTTCTTCCGTTTTTAAGCCATTTTTTAATGGTTTAAATGGAAAAATTCAAAATGTAAAAAAAGTGTGATCTGGAGTCCGTTTTTGGCGTGGTTGGGCTCATTTTCAAGCTCAGAGCAACATCTTTACCCTAGTTGCCACTTTCACTATGTTTTGGGCAGCTAAAACACCCCGGAAGGCGTTATTTGGCTAATAGAGCCTTGGAATGGCATTTAAATGCTAAATTATGAGAAATGCACCAAAGTTAAAAAATTAAAAAGGTAAAAAATAATAAAAAATGGTGGGAAGGTGACTTGGAAGTGGGTCCCTCATCCCATGCGACCCTCTTCCACATAGTGGCAATTCAAACTTTAGTTAAATGGTGAAGCTACAAATTAATTCAAGAGGAGGGTGACGCCAATACTAAGCTTTCATGCTTGAAACATTGTGAAGGTTGCGCTAGAGTGGGTGAGGGTGGACCCCTCCCCATCCCTTAAAAACTTTTATTATTTAATACTTTGGTTTTAGCCCAATGTTTGGGTGAAACAAACCTTTCATCAAATTAATCCTTCACGCCAATGTCCGTACACTCGCGTGAGAAGAAGGAATCTCGCACGTGTGGGAAGGTTGGTGATTTTTTGAGGTGCGTTCGCAGGTTGGTAGAGTTTGGTGAGAGAGGTGTCAATCACGGGAAATCCGAGCAACAATTTCTATTCTTTTAATATCCATATCAAGAATCAGTGATCATGGAGAATGTCTGGAACTGAAAGATGGAGTTGTCAAAGAATGAGCTTTTAATTTTACTGTTACGTGGGCTCACCTACACACAATCAATCTCAACAATTTTTGTGAGAAACAAGGGTTTATCCCTTCAATGGAGTCGCCATGTGAAAAGAAAAATACGCGTCATAAAATTTTGACAATTTTTTTTTAAAATTTTCTTTGCAAAAGAAAGGAAAAAAGGTTAGTCAGTGGAGTCGCCAAATGAAATTAAAGATCTACTCTAAGCATTCATCAAACAAAGAAAAAACAAAAAAGAAGAAAATAAAAGTCATACTCCGAGAATAAAAAGATTTATCCACGGCAACGACGCCAGAAAATGTTGCCCCTTTCACACACTTGGGGGGGAACGTGGTAGAAATATTCAAGCCACTCGGTGTGCCCTTGGGGGCAAGTTTCGAGTCAAGTCTGTCACCTTGTTCTTGACTCCTCTGTTTAGGCCAACTCCTAATCGAAGCCAAGGGGGGTAAACCCTATTAATTTCTAAGGCTGTTAAGGCTTAGTGTGATGATGATGATTGAGTTATTTAGGAGTTTGATGAAAGTAAACACTTGAACAAGATATTGCAACCGAATATGTTTAAACACAACAACATATAGATTAACGCATGATATGTAAAACACACATAAACATATGATTATATAATGTAAAAAACCAGTGCCAAAAATGGAGTCCATAGATAAAGAGTGCTGTTGTATTGTTGGAAAAATGTGTTGCAAGTGCTCTTGGTAAGTTTTAGATTAATATGGAGATGAATTGATTAACTTAGGGGCAAGGGGAACTCCAGATATACCTGAAGGTACGAGGAGTATGTCCAAAACCCTTATCCGATGCGGCTCCCTGCAATGAATATGTGGGCTGGTTGGAGTCTCTAAGACATGTTCAACACTACACCAACAAGGGTGTAGCCTAACGATGTCTCGAGGTCACTAGTCAGTTGTTCTCGTGTCCTTTGTGGATTTTGCCACCGCAACAGATCAAATCGAGGCGTTGGATTTTCACTTGGGGAGGTTAATTTGAGCTGTGAAAACTAATTATGTAGTCACCCACGTTGCTTTTGATGCAACCAACTGACTGGCCGGACCACAGTGGTGCAGAGCATACACAACGGAGCCTTGGTAAGTTTTTAAGGATTTTAAGGATTTGTTTTGTTACAAAGGAAAACTTGACCTCCAAGAGTCTCTTTCGGTTCAAGTGAACCTCAATCGGGAAAGTGAGGAGGGGTGAATTTTAGTGTGCAAAGTAAAATAAACTGAAATGCAAAAAGACCAAACCAATTATCTAATTAAATCTACCATGCATCTCTTTCGCCTTTCGGGTAACTCGAGAAGTCGTGGGGTAAGTAGTAGTATTACTTTGATGAATGGAATATGAAATGATAATATCAAGTTTGCAACATCTAACAAAGTGTACTATCCTGCATAAAAGAACTAAACTACAACAAAACAAGAAAAATAAAGAAAAACGGAAAAATGAGACAGAGACACGGATCCCCCTAAGGGGGATGGGGAATGGGCTCTGAAGAGCCTACTCGAGATCTTTTTTATTTATCGCAGTTACAACTTTAGAAGAAGTGCTCTTTGGTCCTTGTTATCTTGGATCCAAAGGCTTACAAAAAGTGAGAAACGGAAACCTGGAAGTAGGGGGAACCCTTGGGAAGTTCCAGATGGCAAAAAATATGAAAATTGGGCAGAGTTTGCTTCTCCTTTTTGATGGACCTGCTAAAAACCAGCAAGCAAATGTCAGTGAAAAGTGCCCAAAAACACTTTGGAGGTGCCTTTGGACAACCCCAAAAAAATACCAAAAAAGATACTAAGTTAAACTATTGAAAAATGCAATAAAATAACCAAGGAAAGCAAGCTTTCTTTGAGATCTTGGCTTGTCTCTTGGGCAGCCAATACAATGTGCAGTTAGATGCTAAATTTATCTTTTAAACCTTGAAACAAGACTACCTTTTAAGAAGCTAAATATTTTCCTTGTAAATGCTTGCAAAAAAGGCGATTTAAGCTAGATCTCTTTAAATGGAAATTTGCATGCAATAACTGAGATGTAAGCTAGCAAGATCTTATTAATTAAATCTATGAACGATTTTACTTTGCAAAAATAGATTTAAGCAATAAGATGATAATCGGTAACCAAATTGAGAAATTTAAATTTTGAGGAGGAAGAGGAGAGAGAGTACTTGTTGCTGGAAAGATCTGTCGAGGAAACTTGTAACTGGAGCACAGAGGGACACAATCTTGGCAATTTCGTTGGAAATTCAGTGGAATCAAATTAGATCCACAACTCTTTCAATCACGGAAACCTTAATGCTAGAAGAACAATCTTGCAGAAAACCTCATTAGATCTGAAGATACACATGCAAAAAGATAACATAACATGAAAAATAATCTTGTTTAACATGTAGTTCTTAACCCCTTAAGCATATATAACAAAATAGAAGTAAGTAACCTTACTTACAATGGTCTATTTCTTTGATTCAAGGAATCATTCAGGCAGACAGAAGTTGAAAGCAAAAAATTGAAAAAATAGCAGTTCACCTCAAAAGCAGCATGATAATGGTACTCCACACATGAAAGCACTCCACAATTTAGCCTCCAAAGCTTCTCTTTTTTCCAACAATGAATTAATAATACAATATTACGACAATAACAATCCTTTCTTCCACAGCTCTGACAAGCTTGGAAAAGAGAATGGTTGCTTTATTTATTGCTAAAGCAGGCCCTGGGGGGGCTACCTACACTGAAGATAGAGTTGAGTTGAACTGAGCTTGAACTGAGTTTCACTGGAGTTTAAGTGAAGAGGAACTGAAGAGGTGAATGACACCTCTCTCACCTAATTGATCCAACCAACCATCATGCACCAACAAGGACCAACCACCAACCACATTGGCGTCTCTACCTACCATACGTGCGAGCTTGAAGTTGACGTGAAGAGGGTGATGTCATCCGTAATAATATTCTCTATCTACATGATTTAAACCAAAGTTTAATTTTAAACAATGTCATGCCTTGAAAAGGGGTCCCCCCATTCCTCCTATCGCAACCTTCACCTGTGTTGGTGCCTAGCTTAGTTTGACGTCACCCTCTAATACATTCGCTACTACGACCAACTCACATGCTTGTTGCTTCATATAATATAATATGTCACAACAAAAACTTTATCCAAAGTTACCTCTTGAAGGGGGTCCACCCCATACAACTCCCTAGCTTGTTTGGTGAAGTTGGCGTGAAGCTTCATAGGTTGACGTTACCATTTTAAACCATAAGATATACCATAAAATAACCAAAGTTCTAAATTGAACTTCAAATGAAGATGATTGCATGTTTTATGGGGGACCCATGCCATGGCATCCCATCACTTTTTTTACTTTTAGTACCAATTGTTGCACATTTAGCATTAAAATGCCAAAACGATGCTTCGCTAGTTGAATAATGTTCCACAGGGTGTTTTGGCTGCCCGAAACATATGAAAAGTGGTCTCTGGGGTAAAGAGGACGCTCTGAGTGTGAAAACAAGCATCTTCACGTCGAAAATGTGTTGATTTTTCCTAAGCAACATCGAGAGCCATTCTTTTAAGAGAATGGAGACATCTGGTCAGGGACCAAGATGTGGAACCAGTCCAGCACTGGGGGACTCAACCTTGAGTTTTGTGACCATTCTGTTGAATGGAGACATCTGATGGGGGACCAGGATGTGGAACTAGTCTAACACTGGGGGACTCAGCTTAGAGCTGAGTGGCCATTCTTGTAATGGAGGCACTTGGTTGGTTACCGGGAATTTAACCTAGTCCGAGACTAGGGACTCAACTCGGGGGTGAGTGGCCATTCTTTGAATGGAGGAACCTAGTCAGTTACCAGGAATTTAACCTAGTTCGGGACTAGGGACTCGCCCGAGGCTGAGGGTCATTCTCTGGGAGATTGGAGGCCCTTGGTTTGTTACCAAGTATTTGACCTTGGATCAAATTATGCAGCCTATGACTGAGGCACCTGCTTGTCACCAAGATAGCACTATAAGCCCTAGACCAGGTCTGGGCATGTGTGACACTCTGACAGTCGATATGTGGGCTTTGTGATCTTCTCCAAGGCTTAGCTACCCTTGGTTAAGACACCTAGTACTCAATCTTGGTGTCACATAGAGTGTGAGATAAAAGCATTAGTAATTCTCTCTGNGACCCTTAGTACCACTAAGGAGTCAAAGTGAAAGTGCAAAAAGACCTTTAGTACCACTAAAGGTGAAAGTCAAAGTAATAAAAGAATATTATTTTGTTCCTTTGAGTTTTGGTCCACATATAGGTGACTCAAATGCTATAAAAGAAGATCATTCCATTTCATTATTACACAGACTTGATCACAACTCTCAACTGCTCCAAAGAAGACATTCGATGGTTTTTGAAGGAGAAGACCTTTTTTATGGTTATGCCCTAGCATGGAGGATTCTTTCTAGGGAACCCATTCTTATTGCACAACCCTAACCTAGGGTTTCACTCACGAAGAAGATCAGCAACAACATATCCTCCTTCTTCACGTGCTAGGGTTTTATGCTAGCCCTCTTTATCTTCACGGGCACATGGTATTTCTTCACAGGCAGCTTGTTTTCCTCCATGGGTAGGCTGTTAGAAGCTTGGGAAACTCCCCTCCTCCCTCGACAGTCCTCTCCTCACCCTCGAGCAGGCTGCTAGTGCCTTTGGGCACCCACAACAGGCCGTAACAGGCCTTGGGCAGTCTCGGGATGACCTCCGTGTAACAACAAACAAGCTCGATAGGGCTCGAGCAGCAGCAGAAGGAGCCCGACAGGGCTCGGGGTGCAACACAAGTAGTCCAACAGGGTTCGGGCAACAACAAAGGGATCCGGGCAGGAGAGAGAAAATCTGGGCAGGCAGTGAGAGAGAAAATCTAGGCAGGCAGTTGTGAAGTCTAGGCAGATTTGGATTTTTGGGTAGCTAAAAGGAATTAGGGCTTGAAGCCCTAATTTAGATTCTTCCTGTAAATTCATCATTTGTGAATTTTATCTGCGGATCAAACTCATTAAGGTTTGAGAATTTTTGAAAAATTAGTCATCTCATTTTAAGAGATGAATTACTAATGCTTTTGGGGTTTTTGTCTTTTAAAGGTTTCCCTAGTGAAAAACTTTTGTGTTCAGTGTTTTGATGTGTTGATGTTTTACTGCACTTGTCAATTGTTATCAGGTAGTCTGCAAATTTTAAAAGTATTCATGCTAATGCTAAAATTCAACATGGTATCAGAGCTTAGCACGTGAAGACCCAGTAAAAGGAGATTGTTGTTGTCTTCCTAGACCATGGGATATTTTGCAGACTTGACATTTGACTAAGTGGTAGAGATGGCTACGAACATTTTCAAACCGGAAGGGAAGCTTCAAGGTTTAGCCAACTACAATTCCTAGAAAGCTAGGCTTACAACTATTCTAGAGGAAAATGACCTAGATGACATAGTGTTCAACACCATTGAAGAGCCGACATCTAATGCTGGCAGAATTTCTTCCAAGATGAAGCAGGTTAAGGCTAGAAGGATCATCTATGATTCTGTCAAAGAAACCTTGATGCCCAACATCACATCACTGAAGACTGCTAAAGAATTCTTTGACACCTTGACAAACTTGTATGAGAAGAAGGCTCCCAAAAGAGAGTTTTGAAGAAAAGGCTTCGAATATTGAAGATGAACAAGCATGAATGGGTCGGACCCTTCTTCACAAAGATTGCACAGGTAAGAGATCAACTTACTGCTATTGGTATTGCTGTAGATGACAATGACTTTGTGAAGACTGTAGTCGATGGTCTCCCAAACTCTCGGGAAACATTCCTAGCATCTGTTAGTGGACGCGAGAATCAACCAAACTTTGAAAGACTTTGGCATGATTGCTTGGAAGAAGAGGGAAGGACTTCAGGCAAGGCAACTAAGGAAGGGAACCATGCACTTACAACAAAGACAAAGAAGTTTAAGAAGCCCTCCCCTCAACAAAAGAAGGGAAAGAAACCTCAAGGTAAGCACTTTGATGGTTCAAAAGTGGAATGCTATAATTTCCACAAGTTTGGGCATTTTGCTAGGGATTGCAGGAAGCCCAAGAGGAAATTCAAAAGAAGATTCCAAGCTTCTGCTGCAGAAGAAGAAGAAAGAGAACCTAAGAAGAAGAAGAACACCAGGGCTACCAAATAAGATGAACTTAGAAGAGAGTACTACCTGATCTCCGCTCTCTCTGGATCCATCACAGACAGTGCTAACTCTTGGTTAGTAGATAGTGGTGCTTCCAGGCACATGATAGGTAACTGTGGAGCTCTCACCAGTTATAGAAAGAAGAAGTTCACTACACAGGTGGAGCTTGGAGATGACTGCACTTACAAGATTGAAGGAGTTGGATCAACTTCACTTCAACTTGATTCAAGTATCGTTTTACATATTGATGATGTCTTATATGTTCTTGGTTTGAAGAAGAACCTTCTCTCTGTTGCTGGCTTAGAGGACAAGGGCTACAGAGTCCTCTTCATGGACAAAAAGGTCCTACTATGGACAAAGAATTAAAAGCTAAGATCAGCTATACATATTGGGGTTAGAGAGGGAGGTCTTTATAAGGCTTTCGGAGCAAGGTTGCGGGGAAGCGCCCTCCCCTCGCCCCCGCTCTGGAAGCTCGCTTCGGAAGCTAACGGGAAGCGCGCTTCCTGGATAGCTCCCGATCCGGAGCGATTTCGGAAGCGGATTCCTCCTTCAAAATTTCGCTTCCTCCTCTGTTCGGAAGCGCACGCTTCCTTTGCGCTTCGCCGACGCTTCTATCGCTTCCTCCCGCGCTTCCGGCCTCACTCCCGACGCTTCCAACTTCGCTTCCTGTCGCTTCCTACAACGCTTCTTGTCGCTTCCTACAACGCTTCCCCCATTAAACGACGCCCACGACCCGCGAAAGAGAGGAAAGGGACGTGATTTGGTTTTTGGAGGGAAGGAGGAGGGCTTTGGGGTATAAAGCCTGGGGTTTCTTAGATGGTGCAAATCAAGGAACTCTAGGTATATGTGGCACTGGTGCTGTATTTTTTATAAATAATCATCATTCTTGCACTGTCAAATATGGTGTTGGGCATGGAACTAATAGCAGAGCTGAATTCGTTGAAATATGGGTTATGATCAAATTTTCTTTATTTTAACTGGTGGTGTGAAGTGATCCATAGGCCGAGGAATATCATCTTAACAGAACAGTGGACCGTGAAAATCTTATATTGTGACCAAGTTTTTTTTATCTTCTTCCATTCAGGCATCGGTATGTTGTTAAGAAGGGCATGTAATTACACCTACTGAAGAAAATTTCTGCTGTGATTGAATCATAAAGCATATATTCTGAGAATAGTTGCAGAATCTAGGACCAGATAATAATAGTGCTAGAATGAAGCCCTGGAGGCTGGGATACATCAATATGAAAATAAATTGAAGCTAGCCTCAGATAAAACAATAAGTGCGAAGTGGCCCCAAACATAGACTCAAGCATTAACATCTCTTAATGAAATGCTGAATTATGAAGAGCTTGTATTGTGACCCAGTTTTCATAATTATTTTTGGCTCAGGCACTATAATGTTAATCTTTTGCTAAAATGTTGTTGGAACAACATGGAATTATACCTAGGAAAGAGATACGATAATTTTATTAATGTCCAACTAATGAACACAATAGTAGGTCAATGGGACTGGTGAAAACAATGGATAAGATTTTAATTGAACCCAAGGGCATTAATTTTAAACATACTAGTAGAAACTCAGTTTAGGAAATAATAATAATAATAATAATTTGATTGAAGATCGCAGCCATGCCAGACATCAATTTAGTGTACAAGACCCCCTTGTTTGTGGAATAAGGGACCCCCTCACGCAGCAATTTAATTGCTAACGTTAATGTACACACCCTACCCTTTAGGTTTGAACCTGTAACCAGCAAGAAGGAAACATGTGCTCTTAACCACTATAAGACCCTCAAATGTGAATTTTGAAAATGCTGGGGAAACTTAGCTCAGGTAACAATCCTTTAATAAAGCCCTAGGCTATGAAAATAATAGAATGATATTAAGATAGCCTCATAAAAATGAAGACATTTTCAGACTTGAGACGCAAAACTGAACCCTAGGACATGAATTTTAACGATGCCAGTGAAAACTCATTACAGATAATGATAATGATATAATCAAAGCAAGGATACGTAAATAAGAAAATTAAATAAAAGCTAGCCTCAAAAAATGATTGCATTTTGAATCTCATAAGCAATGAAACCCTACAATATGAATTTTGAAAATGCGAGTGGAACTTGAGTCATTGACTCTTTTATATTTATTTTGGTATATTGTGTGAACATTACATGGCAATTCAAGTTTGAAGTTTGAAGTTGAACTATGAAGCTGTAAGGTTGATAACTTGATGTTATGGATAATGGACCTATGTTTGACAAATTCACTAGTATATGATAATTGATTGAATCATTGATGGTTGATGAATGATGTTATATGGTATTATGATTTATCATGTTATGGTTTATTTCATGTTTTTATGCTTTCCATGACTAATTCAACATTCTACAAGCATATGTTGGCATATATGCATAAAAATATATATTATATAAAAAACGCTTCCAAACCGGAAGCTTCTGAAAATTTCGCTTCCCGCTTCCGCTTTCAAGTAACCTTGTTCCGGAGATTCCACTCATGCTTTGGTACATCATACAGTTGATCCATGTGAGCTGTGGCATCGGAGGTTTGGACACCTTCACTATACAGCTCTTCCAAGCTTCTAGAAGATGGTCACAGGTTTGCCAGAGGTCTCTCCCAAACATGATGGAATTTGCAAAGGATGTGCTCTAGGTAAGAACACTAAGAAATCCTTTTCCAGAAGTAAGAATAGATCTAAAGGTATATTGGATTTGATTCACTTTGACATTTGTGGGCCAATGTCTTCACCCTCCTTGAGTGGGTGCTTGTATTATGTCTTGTTCATAGATGATCATTCTCGGAAGTCATAGATTTACTTCCTCAAGGCCAAAAGTGAAACTTTTGACAGGTTCAAAGAGTTCAAGGCTCTGATTGAAAATCAAATAGGTAGACACATCCGTATCTTGAGATCAGATAACAGAGGTGAGTATGAGTCTAATGAGTTTGATGATTTTTTCCGAGAAGCAAGAATCAAGAAAGAGCTAACAGTACCATACAACCCTCAGTAAAAAGGGGTTGCAGAAAGGAAGAACAGAACGATTTGTGAAGCTGCTAAAGCCATGTTTACTGATCTAGATCTTCCTTTATCCTTGTGGGCTGAAGCTGCATGTACTGCTGTGTACATCCAAAACAGAAGCCCTCATGCTATCTTGGGAGAGAAGACTCCAGAAGAAGTCTTCACCAGCAAAGAACCTGCAGTTGACCACATGAGGATATTTGGCACTTTGGTTTACATTCATGTGCCAAAAGAAAAGAGGGCTAAGCTAGAGCCTTCCAATAAGAAAGGTATATTTGTCAGTTACAGTGACAACTTGAAGGCCTACCGCACCTATGTACCTGGACAAAGGTACATTGAAGTTAGTAGAGACATGTTCTTCCATGAGGGAGCTGTGTTTCGTCAAACACAAGAGCTTTCAAAGGAAGATGAAGTACCTCCTGAGTTTCTAGATTCAGAAGTTCAGAGGGAGGAAGAGGAATTTGATGATCAAATTCCAAATGCACCTGAGGATACTGAAAGTCCACCAGAAGAATTGCTTGAAGTTCCTCCTTCCAAAAGGAAACCTGCTTGGTACCGAGAAACAGTATAAGAAGCCGAGAAGCATAAAGCTCCTCTCGGGACTTTCAGAGAAAGCATAAGACCACATAAGTACTCTGGTCTTATGAGCCAGCTCATTGGTGCAGAACCTTCCACGTACAAAGAAGCAACAAGTCAACAGGTATGGGTTGATACCATGATTGAAGAGTACAGATCAATCATGAAGAATGATGTGTGGGAAGTTGTTCGCAGACCGACAGGAAAGTCAGTGGTAACATCCAGATGGCTTTACAAAATAAAGCATGCTCCCGATGGCAGTGTGGAGAAGTACAAATCCAGATTCGTAGCTCATGGCTTCACTAAAAAAGAAGGCATTGACTATAATGAGACATTTGCTCCTGTTGCCAGGTATACTACCATCATAACCATCATTTCTCTTGCTGCAGTATTCAGATGGAAGTTACATCAGATGGATGTAAAGACAACCTTCCTCAATGGCAAGGTTGATGAGAAAGTCTATATTGAACAACTTGAAGGCTTTGTGACTCATGGGAATAAAACCCATGTGTGTAAACTGAAGAAAGCCTTGTATGGACAAAAACAGGCTACGAGAGTCTGGTATGCGAGGATGGATGGATTTCTCGACAACTTGGGGTTTTCTAAAAGTATTGCGGACTCCAACTTGTACTTTAAGGTTGTTCATAATCATATCTTGATCCTTGTTCCATATGTGGATGATTTGTTTCTTACAGGTGAGGAACAACTGATAGAACGGTGTAAGAGGGAGCTTACCTCTGAATTTGAAATGAAGGATCTCGGTTTGATGCATTATTTTCGTGGTTTAGAGGTTTGGCAAAATCCAAGCGAGATCTTCCTGACACAAGGGAAGTATGCAGTGGACATCTTGCAGAGATTTGGGATGCAGGACTGGAAGTCCATGAGCATGCCCATGACTACCAACTTGACAAAGTTGCAAGACTTAACCACCAATTCACAAGGTGTGGACACTGTTACCACCTAAGTTGTACTTGGTGGTTTTTTCAAGCAAGCCGATGAAGTAGAACAAGTACACTTGTTCTATATCGGAGTTTAGAAGTTCGCTGGTCCTTTTCTAGGAGTCTGTTCGAAATTTTTTGTAACACATGTTTATACGCTCTTGGGGAAATTGTAAAAATTGTCCTAGCTTTTAATTTTTTATTAAAGGATCGACTTCCCAGACTTGAGCATCGAACCTCTAGTCCAGAGTGTTTTTTTCCTTGGTTATTATTGGTTGTTGAACAAACGACTAATAATTTTTGAGTTTTTCACTCACACCTCCAAAGTTGGGGTAGTCGTCTTGGTGTTTTGGCCTTAGGAGGTTATTAGAGCCTCCATGTTAGTGTTTTTCAACATGTTAGGCATTGAAATTGAGTTGTATGGACATGTACTAGGTCCCCCTAAAGTTTGGCCTGATTCCGATAAAAAGTAAATTTTTCCGTTTTAAGCCATTTTTAATGGTTTAATTGAAAAAATTCGAAGTGTAAAAAAAGTGATTCGAAGTCCGTTTTGGCATGGTTGGGCTCGTTTTCACACCCAAAGCGTCCACTTTACCTTAGGGCCTCTTTCCACATCAGTCGGGCAGCCAGAACACCTCGTGGAGCATTATTCAGCTAAAGATGCATCAAAAGGGCGTTTTAATGCTACGTTAAGACATTTTGGCATAAAGGACAAAGTTGAAAAAGTCAAAATTCATTTAAAAAATTAGTTTGAATGACATGGCATGATGTCACCATTAATCATGCGACCCTTTTCCATGTGAAGGCTTTTTAAACTTTGGGTATTTTGTAAATTTTGAGTTATATTTTAAAGTGATGTCAACTTAAGCAATGGTGAATGCGCCACTATATGTGATGGCTAGTGAGTGGTATGGGGGGTGGACCCCTCCCCATATGAAGAGTTTCAAACTTTGGATGAATCAATGATATATCATTCAAGGATTGGGTAGTGAAGGAGTTTAATTGAAGATGACGTCAACCTCTCCAAGGTCCATGTTAGCATATGTGGGGGTTGTGATAGCTTTGGGTGTGGACCCCTCTTGACGATGTGTATTAAATTATAACCTTGGTTATAAATCAAGGTGGATCTACCGTGTACTATGTACCATTTTTTTGAGCTCACGCCACTTTGATCCATACAATCGCGTGAAGGAGTGAGGAGTGCGAGTTGGGTTTGTGAGGTGGCTTGGTTGGTGAGTGAGGTTGCCTACCTCATCTGAGGTGGCACCTCCTCCATACCATCACTTCAGTTTAACTTAGAAGTCACCCCATCGATTGCTCTGTTCAACTCAATTAACTCCAGGATTATCTTCAGTGTTGGTAGCACCCCCCTGGGTCTCATTTTTGCTATTTAAGCAAGACTCCTTTCCTCATTTTGGCATGGTTAAAGGACCGAAAGGCTGTTGAGCTGCGTACTTGTAATATCGTAGTATTTTATGGAATAAAAGAAAGCTTTGGAGGCAAACCTCTTGTGTCGAGCATCATTGTGTGTGGATGAGTATTGCATGGTTTATGAGGTGACCCGTATTAGCTTCTTTTCGTTGTGCATTTCTTTGGTTTGCTGTGGGCCTATAAAGGGAGCTATCCCCTGGTAGGATAAGAGATTGTTCTAGTTTGATTCATGCTCCTATTGTTTGATGGTTGTAGATCTCTTAGCTCGCATGTACATTTTGTTTAATTGCATGCTTTCCAAGTTTCTACTTTCGGCAGCACCGTTGCTTGTAACCTTTCTTGTGCAAAGATTTTTAAGTTGATGCAGGTATCTAGCTTGAAGGGATGGTTGATCTAGGTTGAATCCTCCATCTTTCAAGCAAATTTTGAAGAGCATAGTCCCTACGCTTTCCACTTTCAGACTCCACGACCCAATATTCCCAGGCTTCCATCATTCCCTCTCTCTCTCTCCTTCAATTTAAATCAAACTTTATCTTTGGTTCTTGTTACTTTGTAAAATGCTTAAGTAAATTAGTTTGTTTTAAAAGATTATTCGAAGGTTGATTTATTTAAGTAAATTGCTAGATCCTAATCTTAAAGCTTTATTTTGAGCAGATCTAGATTAATTAAGTACTTAGGCTTATTGTTTATCATTTAAGTACTTAAATTTTTATGTTCTTAATGCTTTATTTGACACATTTGGTGCATTACAGGTGGCTGGTTTCTCATTTTTATCACCAGAACAAGGAGAAGTGCTGCCGGAAAACCAAGGATCTACGTTGTTCAGAGACCTCCCAAAGCACCATTCTTGATCTTGTCTTTTTTCTAAAAACCTGTAAGCCTTGGGATCCAGATCTGTAAGGACCATCAGCGTCCATCTCAAGCATTGTAAATACCATAATAAAATTTTTGGAGTAGGCTCCTTCAGAGGGATACCACTCCCCATCCCCCTTGGGGGATTTGCGTCGATGCACTTTTTTCATGGTTTTGCTTTTGTTAGTGTAGTTTTTCTTTACAACTCTACTTTGAATCGTCATTACAAGAATTCCATATTCTTTAATTCAAAGTAACAATACTACTTACCCCACGACTTCTCGATTGACTTGAAAGGGGAAAGAGATGCGTGGTAGGACTAATTAGAAAATTTGTGGTTTTTTCTTTCATTCTTTTTTATTATTATCTAAAATCAACCCCTCTTTGCTTTCTGGATTGAGGTCCATTTGGACCGAAAGAGATTCCTGGAAGGTTTTCTTTTTAACAAAGAACACAAAGTTAAAATCCTTAAAAATTACCAAGACTTCGTTGTGTATGCTCTGCATTGGTTGTGGTTCGTCTGATAAACCGGCTGCATCAAAAGCAACATGGGTGACTAGTATAATTAGTTCTCACAATTTCAATAAACCTCCCCAGGCGAAGATCCAATGCCTCGAATTAAGCCGTTGCCATGGAAAATTACCCAAAGGAAACAGGAACAACTGGTCAGTGACCTCGAGACATAGTTAGGCTAGACCCTTGCAGTGTAGTGTTGAACACCGTCTCAGAGACTCCAACCAGTCTACATATTCCTTGCAGGTAGCCGTATCGGTCAAAGTTACATATATCGTGTCGGCGAATATATCGCCGGGGGTCCGGAATGAAACTTATCGGCAGCAACGACGAAAATATCGGCAAATTTCGTTTTGCATTAAAAAATACAAAAATAAACATTTT
>LPNX010088863.1:408979-494432 GCA_001517045.1 Pseudotsuga menziesii | reverse complement strand
TAAAAGGATAGAAAATGAAAGTAAAGGAGAATGACACTTTTACTTTAAGAATTTAGTATTACCATTTATTACTTTAAGAATTTAATATATTTAGTTTTAATAATAGTGCCAAAAACGTAACCCGAATTTTTTTTTCAAATTTCTTGCAATTTTTTTTAACAGGGCGATATTTTCCAAAATCTCCCGATATATTCCCAATATATCGCGACATAGTGAATATATCGCGATATATTCAAAATATTTTTTTCAAATTTCTTGCAAGTTTTTTTAGCAGGGCGATATTTTCCAAAATCTCCCGATATATTCCCAATATATAGCGACATATTGAATATATCGCGATATATTCAAAATATCGAAAATATCGCGATTTTTTAGTGGCGATATATCGCCAAGGGGAATGACTCGCGATATATAGCGATATCGCCGATATATCGTCGATATATGTAACTATGGTATCGGTTAAGGGCTTTGGACATACTCCCCGTACCCTCAGGTATATTGGGAATTCCCTTCCCCCCTAAGTTTAATCATCTCATCCCATATTAACTTAAAATTTGACCAAGAGCACTTGCAACATTTCTTTCTGCAATACAACAACAGTTTCATTTGTGGACTCCATTATTGGCACTGGTCTCTTTTTGATATCATCATATCTTTTCGCATACTTTGTTTATCAAGTATTAATCTTTATGCTGTTGTGGTTTAATCAATATTGCAAATATCTTGTGTTGAATTTGTTTATCGAAACTTCTAAGTAACTCATTCATCACCATAAACACTAAAGCCTTAACAACCTTTGCAATTAATAGGAACTATCCCCCTTGGCTTCGTTAGGAGTTGGCCTAAATGGAGGAGTTAAGAATAAGGTGACAGCCTTGACTTGAGACTTGCCCCCAAGGACACACTGAGTGGCTTGAAGATTTCTGCCACGTCCCCCCCCAGGTGTGTGAAAGGCGACAACAGACTCTACTCTATACATACAACTTATTGGATCCTTGATGTATCTCGTACATACAAGACTAAATCTCTGTTACACAGTGAATGCTCTGAGTCAGTTCATGTCCGATCCGAAGCACATACACTGGGTAGCCACCAAACGCGTATTGAGATATGTGCAAGGTACCATCACTTATGGGCTCAGGTATACTTCCAGTAGTGGAGTATTGTTAGTAGGATATGCTGATTCAGATTAGGCTGGCAGTGTAGTAGACCGGAAAAGCACCTTTGGTTACTGCTTCAGTATGGGATCTGCAATGATCTCTTGGTCCAATAGGAAACAGGGTTCCATAGCTCAGAGTATAGCTGAGGTAGAGTATATTGCTACAAGTGATGCCTGCAAGGAAGCAGTTTAGCTCAGGAAACTTCTATTTGATATGTTTGGTGGAAAGCTTGACTCAACGATCATCCATTGTGATAATCAGAGTTGCATTAAGCTTTCAGAGAACCCGATGTTTCATGACAGATCAAAACACATTGAAATGAAGTATCATTCCATCAGAGACCTAGTACAAAGAGGTACTCTGCAGTTGCAGTACATTCATACAGATGAACAAATCGCAGATATCCTAACCAAGCCTCCGATAGCAACAAAGTTTGTGTATTTTCGTGACAAGCTTTGCATGACAGAGAATGCCTCTCTCGCTGAGAGGGAGTGTTGATTTTTCTTGAGCAGCATCGAGAGCCATTCTCTTAGGTGAATGAAGACGTCTGGTCAGGGACCAGGATGTGGAACCAGTCCAGCACTGGGGGACTCAACCCTGAGTTGAGTGACCATTATGTTGAATGGAGACATTTGGTCCGGGACCAAGATGTGGAACTAGTCTAGCACTAGGGGACTCAGCCTAGAGCTGAGTGGCCATTCTTTGAATGGAGGCACCTGGTTAGTTACCGGGAATTTAACCTAGTCCGGGACTAGGGACTCAGCTCGGGGCTGAGTGGCCATTCTTTGAATGGAGGCACTTGGTCAGTTACTAGGAATTTAACCTAGTCTGGGACTAGGGACTCAGCCCGAGGTTGAGGGCCATTCTCCGAGAGAATGGAGGCGCTTGGTCTGTTACCAAGTATTTGACCTTGGGTCAAATTATGCAGCCTATGGCTGAGGCACCTGGTGTGTTACCAGGATAACACTATACGCCCTAGACCGGGTCTGGGCATGTGTGATACTCTGACCCTTGATATGTGGGCTTTGTGATCTTCTCTAAGGCTTAGCTACCCTTAGTTAAGACACCTAGTACCCGATCTTGGTGTCGCACAGAATGTGAGATGAAATCATTAGTAATTCTCTCTGTTTATAATGATTTACTTTGAGTGGGGATGAAGGACCACCTTGACAACTTGTTTTGACCAGAGCAGGCCCTAACAGGTCTCGAGCAGTCCCAGACTGACCTACAGGCAGTAGTAGACAAGCCCGACAGGGCTCGTGCAACAATAGAAGGAGCCCGACAGGGCTCAGGCAGCAGCAGAAGGAGTTCAACAGGGTTTGGGCAGCAGCAAAGGGATCCGAGCAGGGCTCGAGAAGGTTTAAAACAGGTCCGGGAAGGAGAGAGAAAATTTGGGCAGGTAGTGAGAGAGAAAATCCGGGCATGCAGTTGTGAAGTCTGGTCAGTTCTGGATTTTTAGGTAGCAAAAAGGAATTAGGGCTTGAAGCCCTAATTTGGATTCTTCTTGTAAATTTATCATTTGTGAATTTTTATCTGTGGATCAAACTCATTAGGGTTTGAGAATTTTTGAAAACTCAGTGATGTCATTTTCAGCGATGAATTACTAATAATTTTGGGGTTTTTGTCCTTTAAAGGTTTCCCCAATGAAAAACTCTTGTGTTCAGTGTTTTGATGTGTTGATGTTTTACTGCACTTGTCAATTGTTATTTGATAGTCTGCAAATTTTTAAAACTATTCATGCTAATGCTAAAATTCAACAAAGCAGACTCTGAACCCATCAATTATTACACTTTATTTTTTTTAATTAAACCATTAAAAAATGACCAAATTTTGGGGGAAACATTATTTTTCTCGGAATCAAACGAAACTCTAGGGGGACCTAGCACATGTCCATACGACTCAATTCGAATGCCTAGCAATTTTATAAACATTGACACGGAGGCTCTAATAACCTCCCAAGGCCTAACCACCAAGATGACTACCCCAACTTTGGAGGTGTGATTGAAAAGCTCAGAAATTATTAGTCGTTTGTTCAGCAACCAATAATAACCAAGGGAAAAAATACTCCAGGCTAGTCGGTTTGATGCGTAAGTTTGGGAAGCCGAGCCTTTTACAAAAATTGACCATGCTAGCACATTTTTTACAATTTCCCCAAGGGGGCATGGACATGTGTTACAAAATTTTTCAAACAGACTCCTAGAAAAAGCCTGGCGGACTTCTGAACCTTGAAGAATGAACAAGTACAACTTAGGTGGTAACACCCCCAACCCTCCAAATAAAGAAGGGGAAGCCAGGGAGGGGAGCAGTGGGGTGTGCTAGCAATATATTGTTATCTGAACCATTAATTTCTCACCTGTCATAAGTTGCCAATCATGCTAGATGTTGCACAAGCTCTCTCAGTATCAATGATCTATTCAATACTTTTCCAAGTAAAGAGACATAATAAAATGAGAAAAACACAAGGGAGAATATAAGTTATGCACAATTCTAGCAACAAAAATGATCTAAATACTCACTATTATTATAGTAAGTTTTCACTATTATTATAGTAAAGTTTTTATAGAGGCTCATGGCCTGAGAACTCACTACGGGAGTACACACCAACTGCGAAAGTCCTGAAAATTTACCTGCACATACAGAATGGGATGGCTCAGGGAATGATGCAACTCTCCATGTCTTTCACATATCTCTATATAGTAACCAATTGAAGGTTGGAAAGTTGGGCTGTTATACCCATTAACATATCAATCCCTTTTATCACAAAGATATTCAATGGATAAATAACGTTACCGGTATTGCATAGAAGCAATAAACTCTCATAAAGGCCAAATCTTCATATCTCAGTAGTGGCCGGGGCCCAAATAATAAGATTGAGCAAATATTACATCAGACATAAGTGGCAATATTTTTTGCACTGTGGAATAACAATAGAGATGAATGTTTTTGAGTTCCATTGGGCCTTACACTTATGCACACCAGATTGCAATACAAATATTTGAGAGTTATTGTTTGCATAAATTATCATTCTGACCTACTTCTGCACCTTATCTATGTGATCAGCAGATTCAGAGTTTGTGTTTCTTGCTTGCATTTATTATAAACTGTGGGTGGTAAAATTTGAAGTCTGATAGATTGTAGAATCTAGTATCCACTGAATAATGAATATGTGAATTCTGGTAAGAAGAGATTGATGCTTTTAATGGATTGCAGTTATAAAATGTTTACTATCTATAGGCTTCATAACTTAGATACTTATGCTATTTCTTTTCCTTAGAAAGTGGTTTCTATTTGGAGGACCCTAATGATCTTTTATTTTCTAATCCTGGGCAATGAAACTGTAGCTCACCTTTTGTGATTGTCTAGGCTTGAAGTGTTTTTCAGTCTGACTATGCCATTGAAATCCTTAGCTAACAGGCCGCTGATTATTTCTTAAAATCTAGGGTTTGTATTGTCAAATGCATGACTGTTACAGAGTAGCATGTTGTATTCCCTCAACTGTTGATACTCTTGATCATAAATTGTTTTTGAAATTCAATAAAAGTAACCCTCTTTGAAAATGTTTTGTTAACGTTTTCTTCCTTCAAAACTAAATTCATATTCTGTTTAGTATGATAATCATTACTGTATAGTGTCAAGAGAGTGGATTATCTCATTCTTAATAGGACTGATATTCCATTTATGGTGATTGTGCAGACTGGTTCAGTTCATTGATTCTTATGATCCTCCACTGAAAGGGCTGCATGAGGATCTAAATTTTGTGAGTCCTCGCATTGGAGAGGTGATATATGCACTATCTGATTGTGAAAACTTCCATAAGCTATAATATTTCCTTTTAGCATCATTGTATACTTCTAAAAGTAGCATACATTATTCAGTATATATAACCTACTTATCTCTAGGTATCTCTAATTGTGTTTATAAGTTTGAATTACTTGGGAAAACTTCTCCTTGCCTGACAAATGCTGCAGTGTCTTTTGACCCATGCAGGCAGACCTGTATCAATTTGTATTCTTCTGATTGGTCTATACCGTGATTTCCAAGCTGTTTTTAACTTTTTTGGGTGAAATATTATTGCCAAATATACTCAGTTCCAGTGTTATCAAACTCCTCGGAGTCAACTATTGCTCTTTGGTGTCGCGAGTCATTCTCAATGTTTAGCCTGGTGACTTTGCTCAGGCCATAAAGTCAGTTGGAGACAACTTACACAGTGCTAGTTTTTAGTGTTGTTGCTTTTTAAAGCATTGGGAAGTTATGAATTATGAAGTGAAGTGATGCTATAGCTAGCTCAAATAGATATCATATTTGAGGTAGATTGGTTATTTTCCACCCATCATTATAAGGCAGTATGGCAAACAAATATATTATCAAGGCCGGTCTTTTTTCTGGGGAAATAAGTTTCCCTCACTTGCCCCTGTATTAAGCATTCCATGTAAAGAAGCTTGTAACTACCAATGCCCTGTGGATTTCCCCTTTCTTCCTTGGTTTTCTGGATGGAGGGCAGTGTTACGTCACAAACTAGTATGCAGGATTAAAGTCCAAAAGAACAAGCTAACCTCTGAGCAACTAAGAGGGAGGCCACTGTTACCACCCCTGTATTAAGCATTCCAAGTGAAGAAGTTCGTAACTGCCAATGCCCCGTGGATTTCTCCTCTATTCCCTGCTTTTCTGGATGGAGGGCGGTGTGACGGCAGAAACTAGCAAGTGAGATTAAAGTCCAAAAGAACAAGCTAGCCTCTGAACAACTAAGAGGGAGGCCACTGTTACCTGACCAACCATCTTCTACAGTTTTGGCTGGCTCTGCTCTAGGACAAGGGGGTTTCTCTATCTAGGATTGCTAAAGCTTGGGCCTTAAATTGAAGGTGAAATGGAAGAGTGTCTTTAGAAAAACATGTGGTAGTAGTATAGGTTATTAAATGAATGATGGGTGGACCAAGCCTAGTGCCAAGTCCATTGGGCATATGGTGTCAAGGAAAACAATGAAATGAGAAATCTGAATCCTATCTTGCTGAATATTAAACCAGAAATTGCTTCCGTGAATGCATATTGTCTTTATGATGAGGTAAACAAAAACTTTATTCTTTCTATAAATGCCATTTTTGTTGAGATAAATAATAATGACAAGTCTATTGAGAGGCAGCTTGATCGTCTGGAAAAATTTACCCATGTAAATAACTGTCATGAAGTTGATAATGATATTCCACATCTTGAAGGGGGGATCTCTATCTTGGATCAATATTTGAAATCTACTTTTGCAGGAACATCACCCTCTCATGAAGAAACTCATGAAGAAGTTCCCGCTACTTCACTTGAACAGGAAGTTCAACCAAATGATGTGATTTAGAGAATTGGAATACTAAATCTTGACGAAGATGAAGCACCACCAGCTGAGCAACCTAGACCCTCACACAAAGTGCCAAAATGGGTCACAAAGACACTTGAAAGTGTCCATCTTGATGAACTTAGAAAGACTGGAACCAAAAGTTCAAGAAGATAAAAAGATGGAGTAGATGCAGATAACTCAAACTCAGGTGATGTAGAAGATATGGATGTTTCATATGATTGTGAATTGAATTTATCTGCTATCCTTGAACCAACTTCCCTTGAAGAATTTGCTGCTCGTGATTAGTGGGAAGAAGCCATGCATAATGAGTATGATTCTCTCATTAAGAATGGAACTTGGAAGTTGGTGGATCCTCCATTTGGAACCAAACCAATTGGCTGCAAGTGGGTATACAAGAACGACTACAAATTAGATGGCTCACTTGACAAGCATAAGGCGAGGCTTGTGGCGAAAAGGCTATGCACAAAAGGAAGGCATTGACTATGAAGAGTGTAGAATTTCTAGAGGTCACTACTTGCTCTGGAAATCACTGATCCCAACTCGGCCACAGATCTCTCTAATCCCAGATATATATTGATAATGAAAAAATCAATCCCAATGATATAAGCATATAATCAAGATCATAATCATCAGCACATGAGATCTCTACAACTTCTAACACAATAGCAATCACACACAATGACACTTGTTTTTGGTCAGAAGATCTTGGATAAATCCTGAAGGGAAAACCAGTGAGAGATATAGAAGTATATATAATCTTTGAACAATTTACAATGAGAAGACTAGATTAGTCCAACAACAAACTTAACTCAGGATTAAGATGCTTTGATCCTCAAGTCTGAACTTTGATGGATGTACCTTCTCTGGCCATGCAAGCATACGCCCTCCTCTCTGCAACTGCTCTTTGACTGGTCCTTACACCCCTCTGCTTCTCTAGATCACTGTCTCGGTGATGCCGTCTCTCAACCCTCGAAGAATCGTGTCTCAAGATTCACCCCTCTCCAGTGAACTGCGCCCCCACTGCTCTGAATGCGCCCCCAATGTTTGGTGAATCTACCCTGTGCTTTGAGCCAAATCAATTTGATGTAGAAGCAATCTCTGCCTTGGATTTGATCTCCCTCTGCCTCAGATAGGACGTGCTTGATTTATCTCAGATCTAAGCTCTCTCTCTCTGTAGTTGTGCCCTCTCCTCTCAAGACTGCCCCTTCACAACATGCACTGATTCGCCCTCTCTCTCTAATCACTTGAATCACACAAGCGACACTGAATTTTTCCTTCTGAATGCTTTTTTCTAATCCTTTGATGACATTAGGGTTATGAGACACTAATTCAAGGTTCATGTTCTAATTTTCCTTGGTGCATTATTAACTGTGCATTAAAAATAGTGTAAATTGCATGCATGCACATGCATCATGCAGCCTCCAAGCACATGCACACCTACTCATCATGCACATGCAACCTTCATGCATATGCACATGCATCATGCATCTCACCCATTAGAAACTGGTGCACCATTGCACTCATTACATCCCACTGAAGAAGTCACTGACGCCCTGCATTTCTCTAATCATTGAATCCATGAAATCCATGACTTTTGCAGAATGTCTCTCACACTCCACACTACTGCCTATACTGATGATATACCTCCATGTTAGGAAGAATTACATGGAGGACATCTCGAGATACACCTCTATCTCTAATAAATAGACTTTCCCCCTTGTTACACTTCTGCAGTTCTACAACGTTCCAACAAGTAATTTGGCAGAGGAGGGCTTAGAAAGGTCAAGTGTGGGCTCTCCGTCTGTGGTTCGCCATGTTCGGGTCCCTTGATTTTACTCTTGGAAGTACTATGGCTTAGTGGCATTATTGGCTGCCCTTTGTTGGGGTTTTGAACCTTGGGGTTGGTGTCCAGGGCTTCCAGGGGTAGGTCATTTGGTCACATGACCACCACCCTCATTTTGCTTTGGGGGGACTACTGCTTCATCTAGGGAGGTCATCCCTAAGTCCATCACCTCTCTCACACCCCACTTGGACTTTCTCTGCAGCTAGTTTTACCCTTTGATCAAATTGACCCCTTGATGTCTTCATGATTGATTAAACCTCAAGCTAAGGCAAGGGGGACGTTGAGGGACTTTTTTCATCATTCAGGGGTTAGTAGGGGCATGACGTCCTCCTTGGCTCACTCTGGGACTCACAGTGAGGCCTTGGCTTGCTTAATTTAGTATTTTTCATCAGTTTATGTTGGTTTTAGGGCTTAGTCCCCGATGTGTGGGTGACATGCCCTAATTTTTCCATATTTTGGAATATTTTAGTATTATTTTGTTTTAATTTCAAATTGATATGTAGGCTTGATAAAAAATTATAGTTTTGTGCTAAAGTGGATATAAATATCCATTCACTTGTCATTGTAAAGCACAAGACTCGGGATAAAACAAGTCGGTCACTTTTTTACCCTAATTGGTCTTTCTAAAGTGATGTGCACCTCTTGCATGACTCTTTTGCTTGATGCTAGCATTGTTGGACTAACACAAGCCCAAGGATTGATTTTTTTGGTAAAGTTGGTGAGTTTATGATTCTTTGATGATTGAATGGTGGTTGTAATGGTGCATTTTTTCTGATTTAGGGCTTCGTACCAGCCTTTAGTCAATTTTTGCATGGTAGAAAATGTCCCTTTGAGGGAGTTTTCTCTGATTTCTTCCTAAATTAGACTCCTCCAACGAACCCTAGAGGCTGTTGTTGGATGCCCTAGCTTGGAAGAGGAGAAATTATTCCAAGAGGTAGGTTGGTCATCATCCCTCTTGCCCTAGGGTTTGAAGTACTATTCATAAAAACCCAATTTTGTCATCTTTTGTCAAAATTCAGTGTTTACATATGTAAGTTAGTTGCATTTTATGGTTAAAATAATCTAGATTTTGGTCTGCATTTTATGTTTCAGAAAACCCAAAAAGACTGAAAAATTCCAAAAAATAAAATAATATAAATGTTTTCAAGTTTCTGGGCCACCCTAGTTTTTTGGGTCACCTCCCTAAAATTTTGGCATGCCATTTTAACCAAAGAAACCCTAAAGTGTCACTCAACGCTGTTTTTAGCCTCTGAAACCCTAGCCCAAATTTTGTGGCAGCTAAAATGCAAGAAAATAAAAAAACCCTAAAAAATTTAAAAATTTCAAAACTTCAAAAATAATTTAAATTTGCAAATTTTCATCCCACAAGGTGCTGCAGCCTGCCTAAATCGTCCTTGAACCCTGAAGGCGTCATCTTTAGGGTTGTTTTTGACCTATGAAACCTTAGCACGAAATCTGTTGCAAACTGTCAAAAAATGCAGACTAAAAATTTTCACAGATAGTCAGATCTGATTACCGAAATTAGTTCTCCTTGATTTGGTTAGCTTCCTTCATCTTGAAAGAAACTTTCTGGAGTGTGTTTCAAGCATTTTTAGGGCTGGTTCCTTCACTGTTTAGTGCTGGTACTGTTATCCCATTGTTGAATTTTTAGCATTAGCATGAATACTTTTAAAATTTGCAGACTAACATAACAAATGACAAGTGCAGTAAGTAACATCAACACATCAACACACTGAACACGAGTTTTTCACTGGGGAAACATTTAAAGGACAAAAACCCCAAAAGCATTAGTAATTCATCTCGTAAATGAGATGACTGAGTTCTTCAAAAATTCCACAAACCCTAACTGGGTTTGTACCACAGATCCACAATTACAGAAGATAATCCTTTTTACACAGAGATGCCCAATTAGGGATTTTTAGCAAATTAGGGCTTGCTTCCCTAAACTTTCTCTTTCTGCCCGGAGAGATCAAACTGCCCGAATTCTATTTTGCCCTGCTCGAATTTTCTTCCTGCGTTCTCGTGACCTGCCCGGGTATTTGCTGCCCTGCCTGAACTTGCCCGAACCTTGTTTGGTTGCTGCTGCCCTGCCCAGATCTATCCGGAGGGCAGATCTGTTGCCCAGATGATCTGCTGGGCAACTCTATTGTTGCCCGAACCCTGTTGAGTTCCTCTGCTGCTGGCCGAAGGCCCTAGCAGGCTGCTAAAGCAGCCCGTGGGAACTTGGAGGCTACCTGGAGCTTGCTGTAGTAGCCCGGGAGCCCAAGCAACCTGCCTTGAGCCTACTGTAGCAGCTCGAAGGCAAGGTAGGGCTGCCCTGAAGAAAATGGCACCCTGCTCGAATGGTGGAAAAGTTGCTCGGTGGAAGATGAGGGCTGCCGTGAGGTGGAAGTGCTTTAGCTAGTAGATTTAGGGTAAAACCCTAAGACATCAAAATGCTGAAAAAATGATGTTGAAACCCTAGTCTAGGGTTTTATCAAAAACATACGTGAATACCTTATCTCGACTCATCCATGATAGGGCATACACAAACCTTTCCTTCTCTTCAGCAAATTCTTCTGTTGGAGCAGTTGTACCTGTGAGAGCAAGCGTGTGTAATAATGAAATGGATTGATCTTCTTTTATAGCCTTTGAGTCACTTGTATGGGGACCAAAACTCAAACCAAAACTCAAAAGAACAAAATATTATTATTTTATTCTTTTCTCACTTTGACTTTTACCTTTAGTGGTACTAAATGTCTTTTTGCACTTTCAATTTGACACCTTAGTGGTACTAAGGGTCCTTATGTATTTTTGACTTTTGCTTTAGCCTTCTTCAAGTGCCCTATGGACAAAACAAGTGGTGAAGGTGGTCTTTCATCCCCACTCAAAGTACATCATCATAAACATAGAGAATTACTAATGCTTTTATCTCACTCTCTGTGTGACACCAAGATCGGATACTAAGGTGTCTTAACCAAGGGTAGCTAAGCCTTGGAGAAGATCACCAAGCCCACTGATCGAGGGTCAAACTGCCACACATGCCTATACCCGGTCTAGGGCTTATAGTGTCTTCCTGGTAATAGACCAGGTGCCTCAATCATAGGCTGCATAATTTGACACAAGGTCAAATACTTGGTAACAGACCAAGCGCCTCCATTCTCCCGGAGAATGGCCCTCAACCCCGGGCTGAGTCCCTTGTCCCGGACTAGGTAAATCCTGGTAACTGACCAAGTGCTTCCATTCAAAGAATGGCCACTCATCTCTAGGTTGAGTCCCCCAGTGCTAGACTGGTTCTACATCCTGGTCCCGGACCCGATGTCACCATTCAACATAATGGTCACTCAACTCAAGGTTGAGTCCCCCAGTGCTGAACTGGTTCCATATCTTGGTCCCGGACCAGATATCCCCATTAAACAGAATGGTCATTCAACTCTAGGTTGAGTCCACACCTTGGTCTTGAACCAGGTGTCTCCATTCTCCTAAGAGAATGGCTCTCGATGCTACTCAGAAAAATCAACACACATATTTTGTAGTTTCCCCTTAAGGTGATCCTATCCAAGATGGTAGAGGGGAGGCAACTAAAGTTGTGACCTACGCAAGCTAAGACCTCTGAAATATTCCATTTGTCACACCGGTAAAAGCTGGTGACACTTTATACTAAGCCAAAGGCAAATCCTACGGGGCGTCCCTATGATCAAGATAACCTAAAAAAATAAGTATTCTAGGTGGATAATGGAAGGTATCTTGATTAGATCTCTTAGTCTAATGGTTAATTAGAGATTTGAAAAATTACTAAGAGAAATTGTGTGGCTATATGAAATACCCCAAATTGCGCTAAAGTTTAGCTATAAAATCAAATCTAAGGGCCAAAGGTGAAATTTAATTAAATTAGGCACGAAAATTAATTGCGAGGTGAAGGATGTGTTGATTAAAAGTGTTTCTGGCAATACCCAGTTCACGGTTTGAAAAGATTTTCACTCTACCCAAGGAGGGTGCCCTTATTAGAAATCAACTAGTGCTTTAAGTGGGCAAATGTAGTCCAATTGTCATAAAATTTTAAACCTAGGGTTTTCAAATTATTTCCAACGTGGGTTTTACATTCTGAAGCCAGCCGCAAACCAGAACCTACAAATTTAAAATTTAAGGGTTTTAACAGTTAATTCTATGACTAATAGAATAAAATTTGAAGCAAGAGATATAGAGTAGATCTTATCTCAAAAAATGTTGTAGATGCCTTGCAAATGATGATCTATCTCGTCTTGTTCAATTTGAATAAATTCAGACGAAATTCCAAGTGAAATCGATTTGTCCAAGTGAGGTAATGCATCCCTCTTCCTTGCACAGTCAAACTACCGAAGTCAGGTTCGCTACATATGGAAAAAAAACTATAGATGTAATAGAAACTGAGAGCATATCAAAGATCAAACGACGTTATTGAAAAACCCCTTGATCACAAAACGCCTTCGAGAGAAACGAGTTGGGGAAGCCCACAAAAACGCCCAAGTGAAGTCGCCCTCCTGCATGCAAATAGTATCTCTTCCAAAAAAATGTTTTGACACCCCGAAAAATTCCTCAAATGCTAAGCAAGATAGACTTTTCAATCATAGACAAGAACATCCTGTAAAGAAGATTTTAGAATTTCTCCAAAAATTTCCTTATTCAAATATCCAGAGCCAAGAGTCCAAAATTTCTCGATGGGATACAATGAGGTGATCACTACTCTTAAATAGATCAAGAGTGTGTCCACATTTTAACTAACATCCATCCAACGGTGGAGATTACATTTTTTATTTTTACATGGATCAAGTACATGGATCATCAATAAAGGGGGGTGCACTATTTCTCAAGGACGTCTTAGTAAGACATAACACATCATAACAATAAGATATAACCATGTGGTACATAAAAGGGGTCACCTAGGGCCATAAATCACTCTAGGTGCCACCTCAACAACATAGCATAAGATATAACATGTAAATACATCATGTGCTAAGGTGAGGGGCGCCCCATGGGGGGATGTCCTCCTTGGTGAAGCCAATAAAATGATGGGAACTCCCAAGTTGAGTGAAACTGGTGCAAAATGATCCGAAAAGCCATTATATATCTGTTATCACGGATCTTGTAGTTTCCCCGATAGAGTAATCTTGTACAAGATGGCAGAGGCGATAGACAACCAAGGCCGTGACCTATGAAAACCCTAACCCTCAAAAGATGGATGGTTGTCACGTCCGTTAGAACATCCTTTGCTTTAAGCCATTGGAGAAGCCCAAATGGAAATGGGGGAGACCCAGACCTACCCTAAAAGGACAGACCTAAAGCAAATCGCTAGATCAAACCCTGACGGAGAATACGTAAGGTGAGTGCTTGAAACCCTAGATTCGAGGGATAAGCCACAAATTAAGGAGTACTTGAGTAGGGGTGGTTAAAGATGTTGGTAATGTTACTCAAGTAAGATAACACAATGACTTATGGAAATTGAGATCGAAACTAGGATTAGTGTGTTGGTTCAGATGATCAAACCCGAGACCGTGGGGGGATTTAAGGAAAAAAAGAGAAATTCCTAGGATGATGTTGATATGGAGAATTAAAGCTTCCCACACACTTACTTGGATGAAAAATTCAACAATCAGAGAGAATCCAAGTAAAACTAGAAGAAAATACAGAAGGAAATTGGCTGCCAGACTAAAGAGGGGCGCTTCCTCCCTTAGGGATCAATTCCTCCCTTAGGGATCAATGTCTGGAGATGGGAAAATGGAGTCTAAGGCTGACGCCTAGGAGAGAGAGGGGCTTTTTTGGGATGGCTGAGAAAACCCAAATCGCTGAATTTGCAGATTCCCAGTGCAAATAGATCCGGTGATTTTTCCTACTTCTAACAAGGTTTTTTTCAGTAAAATAGATGATGGGCAAAGCATGAGAAAATCAAAGGATAGAGAACTTACCTGAGAAACGTACCTAAATCATGTTGATAACCTCCTGAATCATGAAGAATGTTTTCCTTCTGATCAAATGAGAGTTCCAAGCAAGATTTTGATGAATTGCTGCTTTAGTCAATGCCCCTAGCGCCTCTTTCAACCTTCCAAACCTAAGAACTTCAATTAGCAAGACAAACGAACGGGATTCACAATGTAAAGAAAGTACAGAAAACGAGAAATCATGAAGTAATCACTCCCTGATAACCAAAACTTGAGTGCCGACACAGAGTGAGTCCCCCCACCAGTGTGCCTTCCTCAAGTGCGCGTCCTTCAACGTGCGAATGGATGGGTGCAAGAAAAATATACAAAATCTATGCTGGATAAATCTCGGTGGATAAAATTAACAATGCCTGTCATCATCTCATTCATTCATCAAACAAGAAATAAATGTGTAGTTCCAGAAAAATCTCTTTATTCAATATTACAGTGCCAGAGCTCATCCTTTACAATGGGGGGGATCACCTCTCTTAAATAGCTTGAGAGTGTGTCCACATTTTACCGAACTATCATCCGATAGTTGAGATTAAGACATCATCAACGATGGAGATCACAAATACAAAGATCAACGCATGGATCAAGTTGACCACATCAAAGGGGGTGCACTTTTGCTCAAGGACACCTTCCTAATGTGGAAAACACAATATAACACAAGATATAACATGATAATACATGAAAGAGGGTCATTAGGGGCTTAATTCACCTTATGCTCCATTACAACCTCATAATATACGATATAACCATACAATACATCATCTAGCCAAGTTGAGGGGTGCCCCTTGGTGGACATCCTCACTGACTGAGCCAAAAATAAAAATATTCAGACCAAATGCTGACTGAAGCTGTTGAAGAACTGCCTGGGGAGCCAAAATACATCACCTGAGAAGTTTTCCTGCCATTTCCTTAACTCAACAGTCCAGATCGTTTTTTCCAGTGAATTTCCTAGTTCATTTCTGGTGGTACATCCTCTGAAAAATAATAAAATCATCATAACTCTGTCTAGGCTGAGAACTTGGGCAAACTGACTATGCTGGATGATCTGGAGACATAGAAGAATGGTATAAGTGACTACTCGTACCCCCTGGAACACTGCAATGCTCTAGGAGAACCAAAAAGTTTGCAATCTATAATAATAGTTGATCATTTGGCCAATAATAAAGTGATAATAACCACTGATCAAGAGATCCAGGGCCAAACTCTGAAAACTGAGACCGTAGTATTGGTCCTAGGCATGTTTGGAGCAAATATAATCATTGTTGTTTTTTGAGTCACTGCCTTGGGAACCGTGTTTGACTTGGTCAACTCAGTTGACCAAGTCAATTTAACCAAACTGGCGGTGAGATACTGTACCGATTTGATCTTGCATGCATCCAAGGTAAGAAATGCTCCAATGGTGTATATCAAAACCCGACTTAAATCATGTTATTCATAATCATGGTGACAACAATAATAATAAGCAAGATATACTTGTGCCTTTGAAAGATCTTAGAGCCTTCTGGAAGTCTCGTGTGCATGCCATGCTTACAAAGTTTAAACAATGTGCTAATGTTGAGTGAGGGTGGAAAACAAGGCTAAGGCAAAGGGAGGTGACTTATGCCTGACTTTGACCATATGATCTCTCAGAATGATGACAATTACACACGACTGCAGTGACATATACATGTCGGATGAACAATAGGGGATGGTGGTGTCTCACAAGTGGATGAGCTGATCTAAAAAGAGCCCATTCAACTCTAACAACATGTCTACAGCTCACATCCAAGCTAAGAAACAAGCTCCGTGAGGATCTTTACTAGGACCCTTGCGTTGAGTACACAAGAAACTGTAGTGAAGAGATCTTAGGGGACACTGTGAATTAGCGGTTCCTTGCCCCATCTCACATCAAAACCAGTAGGCTCCGTGAGGAATTAATCATTATATTTCAATAGTGGCCAACAATCTTTAGATTTAGCATTTATTTATCCACTGCTTTTAGGCCTTTCACAATTTCACTTTATAGCCCTTTTTGAGTTGTGTCTAAAGATAGTTTGCACTTATTTAAGGGCTTTGCATTTCAACAGATAGAACTTATAGCACATAATGCATGTAATGATGGTAGACATACTGCTTTGAGTTTTAGCTGACACTCTTCAGGCAACCAAGGGGGAATATCCATAATCGAGACCAAACATCGGGGGCAACTGACCACAGAGGTCAAGGCTTCAAAACCCAACTCGCCTAAGCTCAGGAACCAACACCAGTGAGTTCTCCTGGCCTAGAAGGATCAAGGCTTCGACAAGTTTTGTTGCGCAACTCAGAGTCGAGACACAAAACAACATGGGATCCATCATGCATAGGGGTCAAAGAGGGGAAAGTGATCTTCAATCTCATAGGTCTCTAACAAACCAAAGTCATGGGATGAGAATCAATCACGAATGAACTGGATGGACGGGGATAAATGGCACATGGAACCAGCACAACACTAAGGTTTAATCATTTGTGTAAAGCATGGCATGAGCAACAGTCTTCAACATTGAGTCCTTTGATCAGTCTTAGCAAAAGTTCAGGCATTAGTATATATATATATATATATATATGTATGTATGTATGTATATTTGTGTAGTTAGACTCTTTGAATACTCGCGAGTCTTGCCGATCGACCACCAAGACGAGTACTCATGACATACTCGCAGGGTAAAATCGCCACTCACTGAACTCGCCATTTACTTGCAGCATTCGTCATTTACTCGCTGAACTCAGCACTTACTTGCAAGTCCGTTGACTGTTTGATCGTCCCTTTTGCATTTTGGAGGGAACACGGGGAGGGAATAAGCCCTCGAAACAACACCGCTCTCCACTGTCATCCCATTGAATAGTTTGGATTCCCCCGAGTTGTTCTCATTTACCCCCTAGCTATTATCAATTTATCAGTTGTCTGTGTGTTTGGAATTTTGGAGTGTGTGTGCACTAAGGAAGGTCGCTAACACTGGTTTGAGCATTGAGGATGTGACTGGTCTGAGCATTTTCAATTTTTAATTTTTTTCATTGAATTTCTATACTTTGGATTTTATAAATGAAAGGCGATGACGCTGCCATTGGTAGTTTGGTTGAAGAATGTATTTGCACGTGGTTAGGATAGGATGATGGTAGTGTATTTTTTATAATTTGCTTTTCCATTTTTTTAGTATTTTTAATAATTGTTGATTAATGAAATTTTCTTATTATCTTTTTTTTTTAATAATTGTATGGTTTTTATAATTTGTAATTAATAATTATAGTTTGTGATTTCAAGTGACAAAACACTTCTCGTTAAAATGCATTGCTACGTGACATGTCTTTTTATCAATTTTTTGAATTGTTATATGCTTATATATTAAATTTTAATTTTTATATATATGTTTATATATTATTTTTTAAGTTACTATATTTTTAATTTTTTTCATATTTGCCGAGTCTTATCCGAGTCTTCTTCGAGTCACCGAGTATTTGCCGAGTCCGAGTCTGACTACACTAATATATATATAAGCACAGGTCACTATGATCATGCTAACAAGACAAGCCTAGGTGTTTAATATACATCACACAGCAAAAACAAACCAAAGAAACATATATTTGATCTCACCATATATATCTGTCTCCATCTGATAAGCCCCTCTGCAACTGTGTACCATTCTGCTTCTACTACTCTGCTCAAATGAACTAGGTCATCACTAAAAGCACCTCAATGGACTAATGAATCTCAGTCCTCGCAAGGAAATTCTGCTGAACAAGGCTCTAAAATGGCCGAGGCTGTAACGATCCATGCTAAAACCCCATGCGAATGAATAACTCGAAAAAATAGAGAGATAGATTTGTATGATGCATCATGGTAGCCCAACTGCATATGTATATGTGATAACAATATCATCACAAATTAATCCCAAGCCATTTCCTTGACCATCCTTGCTAAATCGATTTTCTCAAGCAATTTCATAGTCCATTTTTACGTTGGTACAACCTCCGGAACTAATAAAATACTCATAACTCTCTGTCGGCTACATCCTGTGACAAACTGACTGCAAAAATGGATCCGGAGAAATAATAGAATGGGATTGGTGAATACTCATACGCTCTGATCCTCTACAGCGCCTAAGGAGCGCCATCATCAACATCATCTCATCATAAAAATCTGACCAAAATAATAATAATAGTGATAATAATCACTGATACTTAAAACTATGGCCAAATCCTGAAAACTAAGACTGTTGTATGTCTGTTGGGCATGCCTGGAACAAATATAACCAATGTTGAATTTTGTAGTCACTGCCTTGGAAATCGTGTTTGACTTGGTCAACTAGGTTGACCTGGTCAAAATACCTAGAATAAAGGTGGAGCAATTATCTAGATGATCCTAAGTACATCATGAATGAATGGAGCTAACATGATTATGTTACTAGATGTTACCACCTAAATGGTAACGTATTTTTTTTAGAGGAATGCTTTCCCCAATCTCAAGGTCATATCTGGAGATTTGTGAACACGTGGAATAGTAGCCGGTTGAGGTTTAAAAAGGACAACAGAGTCACAGACAAGGTTTTTTTCACATCCCAGTAGTGGTCTTTTTTCTACTGTTGTACAAAGGAGTATGGGATGAAACAAGACCGTGACTCTGAAAATAATTGTTTATCTAAAATCTGTCAATAGATGACAGGACTCAAGCTCAGTACCATAGATAGAGGCGACATTAAAACCGGTGTGAATCTAGAAGCATGATCGAGCATTAAAAGGTAAAGAAGAAAGTTCGACAACAAGATGAAAGAACATGATTCATGGCATAAGGAAATAAATATAGTGAATTCTTTGGTGGAGCCGCCACTGTTGGAAGGTTAGCAGTTTACTCCACGAATAGCCTTGTTCATGCGTTGCTGCGTTTTCTGTGTGAAGACCATAGCTTATGATGGATTGGAAATCGCCAGCAGAAATCAAATTTTCTGTGGTGGGGTGGCCATTTTATCATTTGATGCCGAGTTGGTTGCGTGGACAGTTTGTTTTAAACATGCTAGTCACACAGAAGTTTCCATTCAACCCGCAGCTATAAAAAACACATTGTATTTCATATCTCCAAGCGTGGAAATCGGTGTTCCAATTCAGCACAAATTGACACATTTGGCGATCTTACTTGGCGGTCTAGATCAGCCCGAGAGTCTTGGTTTTTGACATATGCAAACCCAGGTATCATGAAGCAGCTGACTATAAAAAATCCACGGAGGCAGCTGCTCGGGGCAAACTTCACGATTTCGTGGAGATTTTTTTTAAACAGTTCACAAATTAATGGCTATTTCACCGTGATGTGGTGGTGTCTCTGGCAGCCGCGTCCTAATGTTACTGCAGTCGTGTCATAGAGATCAACTCAGCATGCAACCCACTATCGTTGTTACTCAGTTGGCATTCCGAATCAGCCTGAGATTTGGGCGTAGATCCCGGATTGAAAAGAAAGTGCATGGTTAAAACATAATCGGAGGGGAGCACCATTTGTTGTGCTGTGTATAAAATCTTCAACCTTGAAATTGCCAAAACAGTGTCTAGGAGAGAACCTTTAGTTGCCAGTTAGACTCCACGTCGAATTCTGTTGGGTAGCTGCCGAGGCAATATTCAATGCCAACACTTTGTTTTAGGCAGAACGTGTGATTGGCACATAACTCGCAGAGAGCGAATCCTTTGTGGATTGGTACGACTTTCAGCGTGGCAGGTTTTCACTCCATCAGAGTTATCACTTTAACCATTTTGGAACAACTACATATCGATGTGTTCATTGGCGGCCCTTTGACAAAGGTTCCGTCAAAATTTAAATTGACATATGTAATATGAGTTGTATTTTGTTAAAACCGTGACTTTGTTACATCATTCATCATCGGCTGACTGCGGTTATGCGAGAGCCAGCTTCAGTGATTTCCCCAATGGTTGATGAATCATCAAGCGTTTCATTAGCACTGATGGCATACTTTTTGCCTTGTGGTGGGCATTGTGTTCTAAGCGGTGGAACCACTAACTGAATTTTCATTAATAAAGTGGTGTTGGGCATGATAGGATAGGAAGAAAAAGTGGATTCACTTTTACTTTATTTTATTTTTTTTGCCTTTATTTTAGGAGAATGGTTTTTGAGCCTATAAAGATGGCCAACCTTCTCGATTGTAAAGATGGGGTAAATTACTGGGAGGATTTTTCCTCAGGGTTAATAGAAAAATATCTTCTTGGGTTTTTATGGTTGTTCAGTCGAGTACCCTCTATGATGTGTGGCAGAAACCTATGTGAATGAGCGTTTGTTGCTAGATAATTTCTTTCTTTTATGTTTGCGTTGAAGACTATAAAGAGATGCTACCATCCTATTGGAAGGTGGAGATCCTAACAGCTGCTTTCCTTTCCCCTTTGTGAGCATGCAGGAACGGGTTTGATGTTCACATTGAATCAAGTTTGATTGTGTAGTATCTCCCTTGTTTGCATAGCGCATCTTCTGCGATTAGGAGGAAGAAGATCTAGTAGTCGCCTCATTGACACAAGGCCCTCGTGGGTCCTCCCTTGACTCCATTTCTCCCTTTAGGTATACCAACACTGGTCCATTAGTGGGGTTTGATCCCTTCCTCCTTCCGTCAACCATTCAAATACTCTTATGCTACAACCATTTCTCTAAGGCAACCTCTTCCATTCACCTTGTCCGCAATTGTTTCCTGCCTTAGATATCTTAACACGAGGGACGCCCCCCTTGAGTTGGAGAAGAGCCAACCTGAAGCAAGGAAGAGAGGAGTGTGGTGGCAGTGGTTGCTCTTTTCGCAGTTGCCATCAAGCCAGTGTGCCTAATTTTGGGCTTTGACACATGCACGCCAGTCAGGAGCGGAAACACTAGCCAAACTTAAAACATTAATAGCATGACATTTGTACATTTAAATAAATATACATTTAAATGAATATCAGACTTCAATCAAAGCAACCATTAAATCTTTCATAAAGCCCGCTAAGTATGCTCACTCTAGAATTAGACAATTAGCTGATGATGGGTGAGGTGATGAGACAAAGGCTAAGGTAATGGAGAAGAATTATTGACTTTAATACAATGATCTTTCAGACATGGGAAACAGGAATGCCCTTGCATTGATGATAAACAAAGAACATTAGGGATTGGAGGTGTCTCACAAATGGATGAGTTGATTTGAAGAGTGTCCATTCAACTTTAACAAATGTCTACAACTCACATCCAAGCTTGAATCAAACTCCATGAGGATCTTTTCTAGGACCCTTGCGTTGAGTACACAAGTAACTGTAATGAAGAGATCCTAGGGGACACTTAGAATTAGTTGTTTATTTTTACAAGATTATAGCAGTATAACTTAATTGCAAATAAACAATAGGATCTCTAAACGAAAGACAAAGGAAAAAAACAAAGAATACATGAATTTATCCTGGGAAACCCAATCGATAAAAACCCAACAAACCTTCATATAGAGATAATAGCTCCTGAGAACAGAGAGAAGAAGAAAGAGAGAGAAAATGTCCCTCTAAGATACGACTCCAGAAAACACTCTCCTTTACCGCAGTAGCACACCTTTTCTGTTGGAGCAACTTGCTGTGAGTGGATGATAGAATGAGGAGGGGTGCCTCCTATTTATACTGATTTTCCAAGGGGAAAATTAATGGGGCCGACCCACCTGGGGGAAATACAAAATAATTTTATTTTTATTCTTTTCTTGTGTATTCTTTCCCCAGGGTTTACATGAGTAATTACATCATTGTAATCTCTCGTAGGAGGTACAAGGGAACACAAGACAAGTACAATAAAAACAACATTTGAAGTTGCACAAATTCCAACAACTGTCCCTTACTCTATCTCACATCCCAACCCGTAGGCTTCGTGAGGATATAATTATTACATTTAAGATAATATGGCCAACAGTCTTTAGATTTAACATTTATTTAGCCATTGGTTTTTAGGCCTTTCACATTTCATTTCATAGCACCTTTTGGATGTGTATAAAAACACAGTTTGCAAATTTATTCATGGTCTTGCATTTTATAATATAAAGCAAATAACACATAATGCGTGTAATGATGGTAGAACATATTGCTTCAAGTTTTAGCTGACAACTCCTCTGGCAACTAGGGGGACTATCCATAATCAAGACCAAACATCGGGGGTAACCGACTAGAGAGGTCAAGGCTTCAAAATCCCAACTCACCTATGCTCTGGAACCAACACCAACGAGTTACCTTGGTCCGGAAGGATCAAAGCTTTGGCAATTTTTGTTGCCCAACCCAGAGCCGAGACACAAAACAAGGGGTCTGTCATCATAAATTTAAGTAGGGGAGAAAGGTGTCCTCAATCTCACAAGTCAAAGTTGAAGTCTCGGGTAGATGTCAAGAATGGAAGATACAGATGGGTGGAGATACTGGAACATGGTGACAACATAACATGATATAATAACTCTATTCAAGATGAACATACATAAAGGCCTTCAACAAAAGACTGCCTAGTCACTTATAATATAAGTTACATAAAAACAATAGAGTACCACAGTAAGCTAATCAATGTCAAGTCATTGCTACTAAAATAAACAATAGAGACAACATAAATCCAAATACCAGTTGTATACCTGCTCAACCATGTACATGTCTCTTCTTGAAGTGCCAATCTGTCAAGAATGTACCATCTCTGCTACTCTGCTCAAATGGACTATGTCACCACCAAGGTCATCTCAATGGACTAGGAAATCTTAGTCATGGCATGGGACTGCTCTTCCTCTAGCGCTGAAGTAAAGATTTGTATATGGCTCATGTTGATAATCAATCCATTTATGTATCCCAATGTGTAAGACTGGGTTAAAAAATAGAGAAAATATCCATCTGCTGCATCATGGTTGCCAAGCTACAATGCATGTGATAACAAGTACAAGCTACAATTTGACAGTTCAAAACTGCTGATTTTTATGGTGCATCGCTGCCCTAAAACAACTAGTTGCAGACTTGTGTAAGAGCCTCTAGTGCCACACGTTAGTGCTAGTTCTGTTTTAAACCCCTTTAGGGAAGCGATCGTTGACATAAGTGTTGATACTAATTGTTATCAACTCTTATCAATTTCTGCTGATATTGGATGATAAAGTGTTGAAATATTGTAACTTTGAAGAATTTTATTCCTTCTTCGGGAGATGTCACTGATGTAAAAGGTCATGTAAAAGTAATGAGGTAAACCCTTCGTTGTAAGTCGGGTCAATAGCACCTTGAAAAGAATAATATAATTAATATTGTGGGATTTCCTAGGTAGGTTGGCCCTGTTAGTTAGACAGGTTGGTCTAGTTAGGGAAAATGTCAGTTGGGAAGATCAATATAAATAGGGAGGTGCCTTTCCTCATTTTTACACACTCACACACACTTGTGTTGCGCAAGAGAGAGAAAGGAGGGACAGAGAAGGAGGACTAGTGTCTTTGGTGTTTTGGCTCTTATGCTTGGGGTTTGGTCTCTCTATCCATGAGACCTTGTTCTTTGGTCATTGCATATTGGTAATCTATATTGAGGAAGTTTTGCTGGTTTTTTCCCTTTCGGGTTTTTCTAGGATAAATTGCTGTGTACCTTGTGATTGTGTTTCTTTCAGTGATCCTCTTTATGCTGTTCTTATGAAAATGTGTTAAATGCTAATCAAGTTAGGACTTAAGCTATGGAAACATAGAAAACTTAACGTAAAGTACAAGCCTTGAATTACTCTATAATGCTAAAGTGAATGCTGGTGTCTACTTTTCTAAGTAATTGTTGATGTAATAGCAAACCGTGACATTGGTAATAATTGTTGCAACTAATTCAGATAGCACAAGGATTTCTCTGTTGGATGAAATGTATTGGTAGATCTTGTTGCTTACATTACTGTTGATAATTGCCATCAAGATCTCTTACCCACACGTCCTAATTATACACATTATAAGCTACCAATAAAGCTAATGCTTTTGCACTAAAGTTGGCATTTGTTGACATAATTGCATTACAAGAAAGAGGAATCGACAGTATTTGGCCAGTAATTTTATGCTTATATTCAAGGATTAAAAGAGTAATCTTACGACCAAGCAGTTGTATTAGAGGGCTTCTTATGCTACAATGTCCATATTGGACAAGTACTTAATTAGAATTCATGGTAGGAATGATTCTATAGTTTAGAATAGCTATTTAGATAATGGACTGCTATATATATATATTTACTTCCATTGTTAAAATTAATGATGTAACAAGTCCATGGAAAATTTTGTGATTAGTATCAAGGATAAATTTTGTATTTGGAATTGAGTACCTAGAAAGAAGTTGTCGGGTACGTGACATTGCACAACAATAGCTCAATAGGGGAGAGATGCCAATTCCAACCATGAAAAAATGAAAAGAGCAAATCCTTATTTATGTCTTAATCTATGTTGCACAAGTTTCCCAAACGCGAGAACTAGTATCGGATACATCTAGAAGTTTCCCCCAAATTTGCAAGAAACAACAAGCTGGCAACGATAGAAATATATATTAAAAAATATAAAAAATTTATAAAAACAAAATAATTAAAAAGACACCAGAAGAATAGAAACATAGAGAAGAAAAGAAACATTAACACAAACCAAATTACTTAGCTTATCCCTTATATTACGGTTGTAACTAAAACCTCTTAGCAGATGGAAATGGCAATAAAATCAAGAACACCATCCACATCGTTGATAATATAAGGTAGACTCTTTCTAAAGTGGAAACTTTTAGAAGTTATAGTCCCTATATTTGTGGCTATATGTATAGAGTAAATTTTCTTTTTTTTGTGTCAACTATGATTAAAATGTATTAGAATATTATATGTTTACAAGACATTCTATGCTAGGGTATTTGCAAAAGGGTATAAATAATCAAATTTAAATTATTATAAAATAAAAATTATGATAATTTTTATTTAAATGTAATATATAAATTTAGTTTTAAAGTAAAATTTAAAACTATTTCCAATTAGTTAAAAGTTCATTTTATTTATTCATAAAGTAAATAGTAAAATATATAAATTTACTTTCTTTTATTTAATATAAAAAAAGTCAAAATAGATTTACATTTATTATTGATTAGTGGTAACTGCAATTCAGCATAGGGACGAGTGAATACTCTAGCACGGGCGATAGACAGAAATCAGTGCACCAACTCGACAAGGTAGCACGAAATAGACTTTTATTGCAACTTAGTTTTCTAGAGAAGTTTTTTTTTATCCAACCATGTATATTTATGGTTGCGAGGAAATAGGAATGTTGTTAACAACCCACGTGGTGATCATGAATGTGTGGAAGCTCCTGGTGAAGGAAATGCACGAGAAAAAGTCCCCAAGTTCTTGATTTTAGAGGGTAAAAGTTACCGACCATCTGGAACGGTTCCCGCTAAATTTTGAAAGTTTCCTACAAGTTCCCAAGTTCCAAGGAGTGTCGAAACTTCGGGAATGAGTTTCCTAAAAGCCGAGAGCGGTTCCTGTGCTACACATGTTTTAATTCAATTTCCTTGTACAATAAAATGATCTTTCTCGTCTAACTTACTCCTTGAGACATTTCAACAATAATAAAATAATGAGTCAGTTAAAAACCTTTTCCAAAAATAGTCCAAGAAAATAGGGCACATCCTTCCTTTGAGTGATTAGTGAAGCAACAAACCTAATGAAATAGGAAATACTTTCTTTCAAAAGTGCATTCTTCAAAAGAGAGAGAGAGAGAGAGAGAGAGAGAGAGAGGGAGAGAGAGTGTCCACAAATGTGGGATGCTCCTAAGTGGATGAGTTAGGGTTTGATCAAGTAAGAATTCCTTTAACAAGTGCACCTTCCAACAGATAGAAGCCAAACATGTATATCTAACCAATTTCTAACCAACAAGAGCACCCTTACGAGAGTCCCCACATGTGGCTTCAACCAATTTGTAAACAACTTTATTGAGGCATGTGTGGCTCCCTCAAAGCACCTTTTACAATGTGTAACAAACTCCACACGGGTAAGAGCAACAAAGAGTCAAACCAATCTTGAATAATCTCTTTGACAAGGCAAATAGTAAACTAGTTTGGTATTAGTTGAGGTGCCCTTGTGAAATGTGACATGCTAACGACGTTGACTAAGCAAATAGTCGGTTTGAAGAGTGTGCCCTTGCAGAAGGTGTCAAGGCCGTTAGGTATTTCTACAAATAACATAATATCCTCCTAGAAGAGTGTGTCGTAGAGAAAGAAACAAAGGAGGTTAGATATAATGAACTATGAGCCACAACCAAGAGCTAATTTGCAAAACCAAGTGTTGTTTCTCCAAAACCTTAAGCATGCAAGGGAGTGTGCCCTAGGGAGGTGTGCCAAGTTTGTTATTATTCTCTTCATCAAATGATGAAATAATTCCCAAGAAGAGGGTGCTGTAGAGAAGTGTGCAATGTTGGTTATACTTTCCATCTCCAAATTTCAACTCAGCACACATAGTCCAAAGAGGTGCACCAGGGAAGAGTGCTAACCTCTTCAAGCCATAAAATATTATTAAAATGCATGCTTGCCTCAACATATGTGCCAAGAGAGGGTGTTCCAAGGAAAACCATAGTATGTCTTGCACTAATTGTCATCCAAGTGTGAAAGGTGCCAAATGATCTAGGGCACTCCAATATTAAACCTTCCTTGTGGCCAAACCAAGGTTAAACAATGCCATCTCAACATGAAAACGTGTGAACAAAACTAATGCTCCTTCAAGGGATGGTTAATGTGTCATAGCAAAGTGGTTCATGTGTGTAATTCCCTTATATCTCCTATGGGGTTCACATTAGAGGCCTTCAACCATATGAAATACATTAAGAATTGTACTAGAACCGTGCAGAAGAGTCAAAGTACGAAGGTATTCCACCTCCATGAAGATTTATTACAATATCCTTAGAAACCATAGCAAAACCTTCTTCTAATTTATCGTCACACCTAAGAGTAAATTATTAACACTTGAAACTTAGAGAGACCCAGAAATTGTACCAAAACAATTCAAGCCTACCAACACTACCAAAATGGGAGGGCTCACCACCTCATCCAGAGTTTTAATCGCTAGACATATGCTAAGTCATCAAGTAGATCACCATAAGAACATGCCATTCCACACTTGGCATCATCAAATCAACCACAGGTTAACATCATCTCTAAGCCAAAACACAAATGCACTACCTTGCGTCAAAACATCTTGCAATTTAATCCAACAAGGTCGATTCTTATGACAAAAAGTCAAAGAGTTGGAATGACAATCACAAGTGCAAGCCTCATTCAACACAAGGGATAACAGTTTGTGTTGATTTTGTGAGCAGCATCGAGTGCCATTCTCTTAGGAGAATGGAGACACCTGGTCTGGGACCGGGGTGTGGACTCAAATTAAAGTTGAGTGATTATTCTGTTGAATGATGATATCTGGTCCGAGACCACGATATGGACCCAGTCCAACGTTCGGGGGACTCAACCTTGAGTTGAGTGACCATTCTGTTGAATGGTGACATGTTGTCCGGGACCAGGCTGTGGACCCAGTCCAGCACTGGAGGGACTCAACCTTGAGTTGAGTGACATTTGGTCCCGGACCAGGATGTGGAACCAGTCTAGCACTTGTAGACTCGGCCTAGATCTGGTCAGTTACCAAGAATTCACTTAGTCCAGGACTAGGGACTCGGCCTGGGGCTGAGGGCCATTCTCCAGGAGAATGGAGGCGCTTGGTCCGTTACCAAGTATTTGACCTAGTGTCAAATTATGTAGCCTATGGTTGAGGCACCTGGTCTGTTACCAGGAAGACACTATAAGCCCTAGACCGGGTCTAGGCATGCGTGACACTCTGACCCTTGATTAGTGGGCTTTGCGATCTTCTCCAAGGCTTAGCTACCCTTGGTTAAGACACCTCAGTACCCGATCTTAGTGTCACACAGAGTGTGAGATAAAAGCATTAGTAATTCTCTTTATTTATGATGATGTACTTTGAGTGGTGATAAAAGACCACCTTGACCACTTGTGTTGACCACAGGGGCACTTGGAGGAGGCTAAGGTAAAAGTAAAAAATACGTAAGGACTTTTGGACCACAGGTAAAAGTAAAAAATACAATAGGACTTTTGGACCACAGGTAAAAGTAAAAAATACATAAGGACCTTCGGACCACAGGAAGGCTAAAGGTAAAAGTGCAAAAAGGCTAAAGGCAAAAGTCAAAATTAGAAAAGAATAAAATATTATTATTTTGATCTTTGTAATTTTGGTCCACTTACAAGTTACTCGAAGGATATAAAAGAAGATCAAGTCATTTCATTATTACACACACTTTCTCTCACAGGTACAGTTGCTCCAACTAAGATCTCACAGGTTATTGAAGAGAAGGAAAATTACTGTGATGCCCTAGCATGGATGAGTGTAGCTAGGGCATGCACATTTATCTTTTGTAAACCCTAAGCTAGGGGTTTTCAGCAGCTGCAAGGTTTTATTAGTCTTTTGTGAGTTAGGGTTTTTACCCTAACCATCCTCTTCAGATCCGGGTAGTTGATTATTCTCATGGGCATCTATTTATTTTTCCGGGCAGCCTCTCACAGTTTTACGGGCAGCCCAATTTTTCCACGGTCTGCCCCCTTTCTTCTTCGGGCAACCTCATTGAGGGCTCGACCCTCTTCTTTACCCTCGGGCAGCCCATTGTAGGCATACTCGTGAAGGTTTTGGCCTACGGCCAACCCTCGGGTAGCCTTCGGGCTAGCCCGTGAGGGCTGCGGGCTGCTGCAGCAGCTGCAGACAGACCTGTGAGGTCTCGGGCTGCCAGCAGACAGGCCCGAGAGGCCTCGGGCTGCCACAGACCTGCCCAACAGGTTTTGGGCAGCCAAGTCTGCTCTACGGGCAACAAATCAGGGCTGCGAGAAGTAGGCAGAGCAGGGCTGCAGTACGGCTGGGCAACGGGAAAAGGAGCTGAGCAGCAGATTTGCCCATTTAGGCAGTAGTACGGACAGGGCAGCAGGTATAGACGGGTAGTTGGGCAGTAGATCTGGGCAAGAAAAACAATATTTCTGGGAAGCCTGCTAAATTTGGACAGGAGAGAGAAAACTAGTACAACAAGCCCTAATTTGTCAAAAAGCCGTAATTGTGTATTTTATTGTGAAATTGGATTGTCTGATGTAATTGTGAATATGTGGTACAAACTCAGTTAGAGTTTGTGGAATTTCTGAAAATCTCAGTCATCTCATTTACGAGATGAATTACTAATGCTTTTGGGGTTTTTGTCCTTTAAAGGTTTCCTAGTGAAAAATCTTGTGTTCAATGTGTTGATGTGATTGATGTTGTTTACTGCACTTATCATTTGTTTAAGTTAGTCTGCAAATTTTTAAAGTATTCATGCTAATGTTAAAATTCAATATGGTATTAGAGCTTAGCATGTGAAGACACAGTAAAGGGAGATTGATGTTTTCTTCCTAGACTTTGGGATAAGTTTTGCAGACTTAACATTTGAGTAAGTGGCAGAGATGGCCGTCAATATCTTCAGACCGAAAGAGAAGCTACAAGGTTCAACTAACTACAACTCTTGGAAGGCTAAGTTGACAGCTATTCTAGAAGAAAATGACTTGGATGACATTGTGTTTAATGTTAGTGAAGGGCCAACATCTAATGCTGGCAAACTTGCTTACAAGAGGAAGCAGGCTAAGGCTAGAAGAATCATTTATGATTCTATCAAAGAAACGGTGATGCCCAACATCACAGCATTGAAGACTGCGATCAACTCATTGCTATTGGTATTGCTGTTGATGATGATGACCTTGTGCAAACTGTGGTTGATGGTCTCCCAAGCTCTTGGGAAACGTTCATGGCATCTGTCAGTGACCGAGAGAATCAACCAACTTTCGAAAGACTGTGGCATGATTGCATAGAAGAAGAGGGAAGGACCTCAGGCAAGGTAACCAAGGAAGGTAACCTTGCACTTGCAACAAAGACAAAGAAGTTCAAGAAGCCTTTCTCTCAGTAAAAGAAGGGAAAGAAACCTCATGGTAAGTTCTCTGATATGTCAAAAGTGGAATGTTATAATTGCCACAAGTTTGGACATTTTGCCAAGAATTGCAGGCAAACCAAGAAGAAATCTAAAAGAAGATTTCAAGCCTATGCTGCAGAAGAAGAAGAAAACCAAGGCCAACAAAGAAGAACCTAGAAGAGAGTACTACCTGATTTCTCCTGTCTCTAATTCTGTCATAGACAGTTCTACCTCTTGGTTGGTGGATAGTGGTGTCTCCAAGCACATGACAGGTAACCGAGAAGCTCTCACCAGTTACAGAAAGAAGAAGTTCACCACACAATTGGAACTTGGATATGACTCCACCTACAAGATCGAAGAAGTTGGCTCAAGTTCACTTCAACTTGACTCAGGTATGGTTCTTCATATTGATGATGTCTTATATGTTCCTGGTTTGAAGAAGAATCTTCTATTTGTTGCTGGCTTAGAAGACGAGGGCTACAGAGTCCTCTTCATGGACAAGAAAGTCCTTCTATGGGAAAAGGATGAAGATCTAAGCTCAGGAGTACAGATTGGGGTTTGAGAGGGAGGCCTTTACAAGGCTTCAGAAGATTCCACTTATGCTTTGGTACTTCATTCAGTTAATCCATGTGAGCTGTGGCATAGAAGGTTTGGACACCTTCACTACTCAGCTCTTCCAGACTTATAGAAGATGGTCAGGAGAGATATGGTCTTCCATGAGGAAGCTGTGTTTCATCAAACACAAGAGCTTTCAAAGGAAGATGAAGTACCTCCCCGTGAGTTTCCAGTTTCAGAAATTCAGAGGAAGGAATTTGAGGATCAAATTCCAGATGCACCTGAGGACACTGAAAGTCCACTAGAAGAACTGCTCAAAGTTCCTCCTTCCAGAAGGAGACCTGCTTGGTACCGACAAACTGTACAAGAAGGCGAGAAGAATAAAGCTCCCCCCGGGACTTTTAGAAAAAGCATAAGACCACAAAAGTACTCCAGTATTATCAGCACAGAACCTTCCTCATACGAAGAAGCAGTAAGTCAACAGGTATGGGTTGATACCATGATTGAAGAGTATAGTTCAATCATGAAGAATGATGTGTGGGAAGTTTCTCCTAGACCAACAGGAAAGTCAGTAGTGACATCTAGATGGTTTTATAAAATCAAGCATGCTGTTGATGGAAGTATGGAGAAGTGTAAAGCCAGATTCATAGCTTGTGACTTCACTCAGAAAGAAGGCATTGACTATGATGAGACATTTGTTCCTGTTGCCAGGTATACTACCATTAGAACTATCATTTCTCTTGTTGCAGTATTCAGATGGAAGTTACATCAGGTGGATGTAAAGATAGCCTTCCTCAATGGCAAGATTAAGAAGGAAGTCTATATTGAACAACCTGAAGGCTTTGTGACTCACGAGAAGAAGAACCATGTGTGTAAACTGAAGAAAGCCTTGTATGGACTGAAACAGGCTCCAAGAGTCTGGTATGCGAGGATGGATGGATTTCTCCATAGCTTCGGGTGTTCCGAAAGTACAGTTGATTCGAACTTGTACTTTGAGGTTGTTCACAATCATGTCTTAATACTTGTTCTATATGTAGATGACTTGTTTCTTACAGTTGTTGAACAATTGATAGAACAGATTATGAGGGAGCTTACCTCTGAATTCGAGATGAAGGAACTCGAGTTGATGCATTATTTCCTTGGCTTAGATGTCTGGGAAAATCTAGGCGAGATCTTCCTGACACAAGGGAAGTCTGTAGTGGACATCTTGCAAATATTTGGGATGCAAGACTGCAAGTCTATGGGCATACCCATGACTACCAACTTGACAAAGTTGGGTGACTCAGTTACCAGTTCACAGAGTGTGGACTCTACTCTGTACAGACAACTTATTGGATCCTTGATGTATCTTGTGCATACGAGACCAAACATCTATTACACAATGAATGCTCTGAGTCAGCTCACGTCCAACACTTATGGGCGCAGGTATACTTCCAGCAGTGGAGTATTGTTATTTGGATATGCTGATTCAGATTGGGCTGGCAGTGCAGTAAACCGGAAAAGTACCTCTAGCTACTGCTTTAGTATGAGATCTGGAATGATCTCATAGTCCAGCAGGAAGCAGGATTCCATAGCTCAGAGTATAGCTGAGGTAGAGTATATTGCTGCAAGTGATGCCTGCAAGGAAGCAGTTTGGCTCAGAAAACTTATATCTGATCTGTTCGAAGGAAAGCTTGACGCAACGATCATCCACTGCGATAATCAGAGTTGCATAAAGCTTTCGAAGAACCCAGTGTTTCATGATGGATCGAAACACATTGAAATGAGGTGTCATTTCATCAGAGACCTGGTGCAAAGAGGTGCTCTGAAGTTGCAGTACATTCGTACGGATGAATAGATCGCAGATATCTTCACCAAGCCTCTGACAACATCAAAGTTCGTATACTTTTTGACAAGATTGGCATGGGAGAGAATGCCTCTCTCGCTGAGAGGGAGTGTTGATTTTTCTAAGCAGCATCGAGAGCCATTCTCTTAGGAGAATGGAGACACCTGGTCTGGGACAAGGGTGTGGACTCAACCTAGAGTTGAGTGGTCATTCTGTTGAATGATGATATATGATTTGGGACCATGATATGGACCCAGTCCAGCACGGGGGACTCAACCTTGAGTTGAGTGACCATTCTGTTGAATGTTGACATCTGGTCCGAGACCAAGATGTGGACCCAGTCCAACAATGGGGGGACTCAACCTTGAGTTGAGTGACCATTTTGTTGAATGGTGACATCTGGTCTGGGACCAGGATGTGGAACTAGTCTAGCACTAGTAGACTCAGCCTAGATCTGAGTAGCCATTCTTTTGAATGGAGGCACCTGGTCAGTTACTAGGAATTCACATAGTCTGGGACTAGGGACTCAGCCTAGGGTTGAGGGCCATTCTCCAGGAGAATGGAGACGCTTGGTTTGTTACCAAGTATTTGACGTAGTGTCAAATTATGCAGCCTATGGCTGAGGCACCTGGTCTGTTACTAGGAAGACACTATAAGCCCTAGACTGGGTCTAGGCATGTGTGACACTTTGACCCTCAATTAGTGGGCTTTGCGATCTTCTCCAAGGCTTAGCTACCCTTAGTTAAAACACCTTAGTACTCGATCTTGGTGTAACACAGAGTGTGAGATAAAAGCATTAGTAATTCTCTCTGTTTATGATTATGTACTTTGAGTGGTGATAAAAGACCACCTTGACCACCTTGACATGGGCACTTGAAGGAGGCTAAGGTAAAAGTAAAAAATACATAAAGACTTTTGGACCACAGGTAAAAGTAAAAAATACATAAGGACTTTTGGACCACAGGTAAAAGTAAAAAATACATAAAGACTTTTGGACCACAGGTAAAAGTAAAAAATACGTAAGGACCTTTGGACCATAGGAAGGCTAAAGGTAAAAGTGCAAAAAGACCTTTAGTACCACTAAAGGCAAAAGTCAAAATTAGAAAAGAATAAAATATTATTATTTTGATCTTTTTAATTTTGGTCCACTTACAGGGGACTCAAAGGATATAAAAGAAGATCAAGTCATTTCATTATTACACACACTTGCTCTCATAGGTACAACTGCTCCAACTGAAGATCTCACCGGTTATTGAAGAGAAGGAAAATTACTGTGATGCCCTAGCATGGATGAGTTTATCTAGGGCATGCACATTTATCATTTGTAAACCCTATGCTAGGGTTTTTCAGCAGCTGCAAGGTTTTATCAGTCTTTTGTGAGTTAGGGTTTTTACCCTAACCATCCTCTTCAGATCCGGGCAGCTGATTATTCTCACGGGCATATGTTTATTTTTTTTAGCAGCCTCCCATAGTTTTACGGGCAACCCAACTCTTCTATGGGCTGCCCCCCTTTCTTCTTCGGGCAGCCTCGTTGAGGGTTCGACCCTCTTCTCTACCCTCGGGAAACCTATAACAGGCATACCCGTGAGGGTTTTGTCCTACGGCCAACCCTCGGGTAGCCTCCAGTCTAGCCCGTGAGGGCTGTGGGTTGCTGCAGCAGCTGCAGACAGACCCGTGAGGTCTCGGGCCACCAACAGACAGGCCTGAGAGGCCTCGGGCTGCCAGAGACCTGCTCAGCAGGTTCTGGGCAGCCAAGTCTGCTCTACGGGCAGCAGGCAGAGCAGGGCTGCAATACGACCGGGTAGCAGGAAAACTGCCGGGCAGCAAATCTGCCATTCGGGCAGTAGTACGGACATGGCAGCAGGTATGGACGGGAAGTTGGGCAGAGTAGGGCAGCAGGGAAGCAGATCCGGGCAGGAAAACAGTCTTTCCAGGAATCCTGCTAAATCTGGGCAGGAGAGAGAAAATTAGGGCAGCAAGCCCTAATTTGTCAAAAAGCCCTAATTGGGTATTTTACTGTGAAATTGGATTATGTGTTGTAATTGTGGATCTGTGGTATAACTCAGTTAGAGTTTGTGGAATTTCTGAAAATCTCAGTCATCTCATTTACAAGATGAATTACTAATGCGTTTGGGGTTTTTGTCCTTTAAAGGTATCCCCAATGAAAAATCTTGTGTTCAATGTGTTGATGTGATTGATGTTGTTTACTGCATTTATCATTTGTTTAAGTTAGTCTGCAAATTTTTAAAGAATTCATGCTAATGCTAAAATTCAATAGTTTGTACTGATCACCAGCTGCAATAGGAACCGATAGCCCTTCATGTTTGGGTGGGAATTGATCCTGAGACCTCCCTGGGCATTACACCTTATTGGAAGGGGTTGAAAAAACTGAGCTATCGCTTTGGGCTATATCGTGGGTGGTCTTATACATATTACACACAAAATTATACCGACTGATTACTAATAATAAGTAAGATGAATGACTAATCATAATGTCCAGATTGTAGGTCATATTTAAATCTTGAGAAATATTGCACTTAGTGCAGAAATAACGTTTATATAATGTTATAGAATTATTGCCTTCCATTTTATAGCTTCAGTCTTGAAAACTGTCATACTTTGGGATTCAAACTTTTAGGATTTTGATCAGAATGAAAGCTTTGTTCTATAAGCACCCATCTTCATAGCTTTTTGGATATGCCACTAAAACAGTTGCTATATTTTTCAAATAATTAGGGTAATCCCTTTTTATATATGGTCAGTAAGTAAATGTCGGTGTGTTGTTAATCTGTTTGCTTATGCTATATTTATTTGACTCATTTTTACTGTTTGATCCCTGTTTATTTTGTTGAGGCTCAGATTATATCCAAGACTTATCCTTTGTGCTTAGGTTTTGGAGGCAGTGGGTCCTATTATTTTCCTTGCTGCTGATACTCAGAAATTGAGAAATGAGGGTTTTCTCAGCCCCTTTCATCCTCGATATCCAGACATACTTACCAATTCAGCTCATCCAATGGTAATACCTTCTTCCCAATTTGCAGACACTTTAAATTCTTTTGATTGATTATTGTTGTCTTCATTTCATTATTTTTCTTTCTTTATGTTACAGAGAGCTCAGGACCTGGCCAATGTAAATGCACACCGTGATTGGGTACTTCTGGGTTATCTAGTGTGTCCTAGTGAGCTACTACGGATCACTGGTATTGACATTGCAATGGTTTGTACATTTCCTCTATTTTTGGCATCAATACATGTGCTTAGTTGCTTCTTAAATGTAGTTGACACCTTGCTGTTGGAGGAGCAAACTGCAGTTCCAACATTTGTTATTAATATCTAAATATTTCAGTGATCACTTATATTGATGTAATTGAATGTTTCACAACATGTGAATGTATTAAGCATGTGACCATATGATGTGAAGGATGATCTTAGTGGTTAAACAACCACAACGATTCTATAAAATTTTCAATATTCAATCATATACTTGAGAGATTATGCAATTGAGAGTGTGGATACATGCAACCTAGATGTTCTTGCTTCTTTTTAAATGTATTTGACACTTAGCTGTTGGAGGAGCAAACTGCAAGCTCTAACATTTGTTATTGATATCTAAATATTTTATTGACCACTTATATTGATGTAATAGAATGTTTAACAACATGTGAATGTATTAAGCATGTGACCAATATGATGTAAAGGACGATGTTAGGTGGTTAAATAACCATAATGATTCTTTAAAATTATGAAAATTCAGTCATACACTTGAGAGAATATGTAATTGAGAGTGTGTGGATACATGTAATCTGTCTCGGGCTGGCCTTTGTTAGAAAATGGAATCACAGAAATATAAAGAAATATTGATAAGGAGTCACCTTTACGTTATGGTTGACACAATGTTATCAGAACCGAACCGGTGGTCGAACCGGCTGACCCCGAGAACCGCAGCTGGACCGGAAGCGGACAAAAACCAGGAAACAAACCGGATCAAAAAACCGGTTGAGCAAAAATACATATAAAATTCATATTTTCAAAAAATACATATATATCCATGTGAATTCAAACCATTATACAAAAATATGCAAAGTTTCTCAAGTGTATAGCAAGTAAGAGCATATAAAACCAAAATAGTATCGACTGCAAATACATATCTAAAGAAAAGTACATCAACAAAGAGGTTATAAAGGGCCTCTAAAGTCAAAATATAAGCATATGACGGCAGTCTAGACTCTAGAATCTACAATCTGATTATTCTAATCATATATCAGAATTATCTGAGTCCTCATGTTCAGACTCAGAGTCATTATCTACATCATCAACATGAGCATGGCTTGACTCCCCTAGGCCTGAAGGCACTTGTCTAACTGCAACATCAATGTTCACATCCTCTTGTTGTAGAAGAGGGCCCAAGTCCATCTACAATTAAATGTGATTGATATGGAGGGTGGGAGCCTCCTTTTATAACATTAGAAGGGTCGTGGGTCAATTAAACAACTCACACATGGACCCTATTGTTTATTTTATTGAAGAATTTGAAATTTAGCTTTTTTAGGGGGTCCTTGGCGTTTTTGTACAGAACTGGCCGGTTTGGAGAAAACCGAGCGGTTTTCTACGGAACCGGATGATTCAACGTTGAAACCGGCCAAAAACGGTTTGAGAGCGTAATTTGACTCGGTGAAGCTTGTAAACCGGCCCAATCAGGATTTTTTTTCAAAACCGGTTGGGTTTTGATAACATTGGGTTGACACGCTTTTACTCACAAGTTTGTTAGTTGATCTGTCAAACTTTTATAGCCATTGGCATTACTTTTAAAGTTGGGTCATTATGGCTTTTAGTGAAGACTAACTCTAGGTCGGGACACCTGGTCATTAACATTATTTTGATGTTACTATTCTCACACCCATCCTTGACATGAAAATCAGATTTAAGCCCCTCGTAATACAAAGGCTCAAAACCTTTTACAAATAAGGCCTTAAACGACAATTACAAGACTGACATGATGGTATCAGAGCAAGAAAAGAGTTTCCCTATTTATAATCTAAGTCACCTGACATAGGGACACAGGGATACATGGACATGTGGAATCAAGTGTCCAACAAAGGGAACATAGACCCCTGGAAATGCGACATGGGGACACATAATAATAATAATAATAGAATACAATCACAAAAAAAATATAGACATAAAGATTCAAATTTTAGAACATTAACAAAATATTGATACAATCATACAACTAGTTACTAAATCAAAGACACAAGCTTAAAATATACAATATGACAATAAATATAAAATAGAACTTTAGAGTTAGAACCATAAACTGCAGTTTTCTCATGATGTCATTTTATGTCATCAAAATCAGAGTGAGAAAACGTATTACAGAGATAAGACCATAGATGGTGATGATACTACTACTATAGGTGTTAATGCCAATGGGAAATGCAAAATAGGGTAGATATTACAACTATAGAGACAAAATTGAGCCATGATTTCTTTGGTATGAATGACAAAGAACACTGCTGTTGGTGAAATTACAAACTTTGAATCATAGAATCATTCCAATCTCTCAGCATCCCTGTACAAATTGCAATTCTTTTAAACTTACACTGGTTGAACATTTTCCTGCTGCTGGGAGTGAATGAAATGAGGGAAAACACCTTTTTAAGGGTGTTGAACTGACCTGTGGGACTCCTTTTTGTGCCCAGCATGTCTGACACATTGGGCTACACTAGGGCATAGTGTCTGATAGGTGTCCCCTGACAGGACGTGTCCGATGCATGTCAGACACGATGCCCTAGTGCCTTTCATGTGTCATCATGTCTAACACGATGACACGAGGGCCTGGGGCCTAAGGGGGGTAGTGTGTCATGTTTTGTAGGTTACAATGGTACCTAACCTAGAAAAATGATTCCCTCTAAGTGGCAGTTTCAAGTTTTCAACACAAATGTGTAATGCACTAATTATTTTTTTTGAATTTTTCCATCAAAATAAATTTCATCAAAGGAATTGCAATGGCTGAAGTCTTGAAGAAAATGAATATCTCGCCAATAAAGGTATTGTTAAGCAAAAATAAAAATATGAACATACTTTAAGTCTTTTCTTCAATTAATGATTAAATCTAGAAATGATTATAGCAAGAGAGCATAAGATAAGTGCACCTGGAAATCTGTCCTTTGTTTATTTCAAACAAGAAACTGATTACAATGATGTGAGGAATCATGATCACACGATGGAAGCATTCCTTGCAAGATGTGTTAAAAAGCGAAGCTATGCTGATCTAGAACAAACAAAAGATCCATTCTAATTATGTCTGAATCATCTTGTGATTCTCACCTTTAAAGGATAACCCAAGAAGCCATCCCACTTGGCCTTTACTTATCTAATTGTTATCAGGAATCTTGTAGTTACCCCAGAAGGTGATTCTATCCAAGATGGCAGAGGGGAAAGACAATAAAGTCGTGACCTACAATATCCAAGACCTCTAAAAGAAACTTAGATGTCACATCAGTCAAGGATACCGACACTTTAGACTCAGTGTAGATACTAAGCCTAGGCGGCGTCGCTATAACTTAGATAACCCTAAAATCTAGGAATTCAAGTAAACAACCTAGGGAAACTTGATTAAATCCCTTAGTAGGATAGTTAATTAGAGTTTGGCACAATTACTAAGAGAGAACGAGTGTCTATATGAAAAACCGCAATTTACCCTAGGGTTTTAAGTATGGAAAATGGGATCTAGAGGTAAATGGTAAAATTATATAAAATTAGACACTCAAATTTATTGCTAGGTGTAAGATAATGCAATTGGAAGTGAAACTAGCAATACCCAATTTGCGGAACAGAGAATACTCACTTCCCTTAAGTAGGGTGTCTTCCCTTAAAGGAATGGCCAGTGCGTTAGATGGGAAAATGGAGTTCGATGGTCACACAAATTTAAATTAAGTGGTTTTAATTTATTTCCATGGTGGGTTTTAACTTTTGAATCCAGCTGCAAACCAAATCCTATAAATTTAAAAATTGAGGGTTTTTAGAATGAGAGTTTTGATAGAGAATTTTATAACTAATGGAATAGAAATTTAGAACAAGAGATTATGAGTAGATATTACTCGGAAAATCTTGTAGATGCCTTGCAAATGATGATTTATCTTGTCTCGATCAATTTGAAGCGATTTTGACTAAGTACCAAGTGGAAACGATTTGCCCAAGTCAAGTAGTGCGCCCCTCTTCTTTGCATAGTCAAACTATTGAAAGTGAGATTTTCTATGCATGAAAAAGACACTGAAATGCAAGAAAATCAGAGTGCATATCAAAGATCAAAGATACTATTGTAAAATCTCCTGATTATGCAAACGTCTGCAAGAGAAACGAAATGGGAGATCCACAAAAACGTCCCTAGAGAAAACGCCCTCCTACATGCAAAATGCTATCTTCTAAACATTACTTGATATTCGGAAAAATATTTCAAATGCTAAGCAAGATAAACTTTCCAATCATAGACAAGATTGTCCCACAAAGAAGATCCAAGAATTTCTGCAAAAATCTCTCTATTCAAATGTCCAGAGCCAAGAGTACAAAATTTCCCAATGGGATACAATGAGGGGATCGCAACTCTTAAATAGATCGAGAGCATGTCCACATTCTAACCAACATCAATCCAATGGTTGAGATTAAAACATCATCAACGGTGGAGGTCTTTTAATTTTACATTACATGGATAAGCATAGACAAATACATTTGAGGGGGCGAATTACCTCATAAAATCCATTTTTACAACATGATAAATCATTATTCTTGCAAGTTTGACACCTAGGAGGCATGGGGTGGCCATTAGGGGGGTCCCCCCATACATATTTCTAAAGATACAACTTGATTTACACACTTTTATTTTGGCCATTTTGTCCAATTTCGCCCCATGGGGGATGCCCTCCCTAAGAGAGCCAAAAAAATAATTCGGAACATCAAACTGACTGAAACTGATGCAAATATGTCTGGAGAGCCATAGTAAATCATCAGAGAAATTCCCTTTCCATTTTCTTGACCACAAGCCAAATCGATTGTTGACACTAAGAGGGGGGGGTGAATCAGTGTGAAGCCAATTTTAAACTTTTCACAGTTAGCTACCTGTTCATCATTCCATTACTCTACCATAATCATTTCATAAACATCATTCATATAGCATAAGCATTTCATTCATAAAGAACCATAACACAGAAGAACACCACACGATATAAATTTGTAATCTTTTTATATTATTTGGTCCGGCTACAACCGTTAGGCGAAATCAACACCTACTAATAAATAGAGCACCTGCAGAGCATCCAGGACCCTGCCTGGTTTTCTTAGACCCTGCTAAGAAGGGTTTGAGGTATCCTAACCTCAAATGCAAGTCAAGCTTGCATTTACATTAAAGCTGACTGTTACATTACTTCATCACTTGTCTCTTCAATTTGCTGCTGGTCAATATTGCTGCTGCAACCCACTTGTTCTTCAATATTGCCAAGTTATCAAGGATTGGTCATCTCTACTGTTGCTGGTCAGCTGCCCATCAATTTCCTGTTCATTTGCTCACTGCTGCTCATTTAACCTCTGCTGCTCATCCTCTTCACTGCTCATCAATTTCCTTGTTCATCTGCTCATCATCACTACTTCTGGTCATAGTCTCAATCTCTGCTCAAATATCTATGCACAACAATCATCAATCACAGCTGCTCAATACACTGCTGAGTCATCAAGGTCTGTTCAAAGAACTGCTCAAGATATATAATGCTGCTCATGAATCTCTGATCATCAATCTTACTGTCAAGACAATATTTTGATTAAACTTCAAATGGCTGTCATGTTACTAACTCAGACTGTGTATGCAACCTAGTACTGAGAACTTCAACCTTGGTTGGTTGAGCCTTTCTTCATGACACTCAACACTTACCAACTTGTTAACTTCAATCTTGACTGGTCATAAGCTCCGAGTAACCTAACATTATATAAATCTTTACATCATTACTCCTGAACAAGCAAGCTGTCATACATACCAAAGGTCACTGGGCTGACTGTGTATGTCTTTGAACTGTGCATATACTCTGTACTTCAAAGTTCAACCCTGTCAAATTGGACAGTGTAGAATCTAGATGACTCAGCAACTCACCTGCATTTATCTTGTCCTTGTCAATCTGCCAACTATCAAGATCTGAACATTAAGGGTTCCTCAAACCACCAAACTTTGCTTATGAAGGTATGCACTTATCTTTGTTCATATCTCTTAACTGTACATTTGAGAAACAAGTGATAAGATGCTGCAGTACTTCAGAAACACAGGACACCACCCTACTGAGTTTTGTACTGCAGACAATCTAACTACTCCCATTCTAACATACCATAGAAATTAATTTCAAGCAAAAGCTTTTCTGCTGACTTCACAGTAGAGAGGAGCAAAATGCACAATTTCATAAAGGACTGAGATCACTTCTTTACTGGGCAACAAGATCACTTCATTACTGCTAACTTGAATCTACTGACCTCCTTTTTGACTGGACTTTTATGTCCCTGTAACATGCATGCTCAACCTTTGTAATCAGTCCTGTAGCTAGCATTCTGCCACTCTATCTTGCTGCTTCACTTCAACTGGCACTCAAACCTGCAGGTTCTATTCATTCTTGAAACTCTATCCTTAATTGATAAGTGCTGTAGATGACTCTGCAGTGGCTATTGTGATGTATTGTAGCAAAATAGGCCAAGGATGTTGTAATTGATTGTTGGCAAACAGTTATATTACATTGATTTGATTTATAACTGCTTTAGGCAACATGCATTTTCAAAACATTTAGTCAAACCCTTGGCATTCATACACAATGACAGATCTGAAACATTGGCTCTGTTATGGCTATAGATGATAACAGAAGTAGCTAAGGCTGCTAGAGTAACCACAAAAATTCAAAATAAATAACCTGGAAAATATGATGATGACGCCAATGTCTAATTTCTGCTGCTCACTGCTTTAGACCTTGTGATTGCAAAATCTAAAAGCTGATCTGGTCTATCCAAACTGAGCTGACCATACCCCTGAAAAATGTGCCCAGGCTGCCCTATGTTTAGCATGCTGAGATCAGAGATAGGCATGTGATGGTGAATTAACAGCTCTAAAATAGTGACCAACCAAAGATAAAAAAAAAAACCTAAACCATTGCGTTGGTTGCTGAAGTAGTCCACAAAAACTTAATTTTTAAATTTCAGACTTGATTGCTACAGCTATGGATAGATATAAACCCTCTGCTGTAAATGGCCTTGGACAGTTGCAAAATCTGGTCTGAAACTGATTTTAATTGAGGGTTGAAAAGACTACCTTTTCTGAGCTCAAAACAGCAAGCACAAAATGCACAGAATTCTCCATTAGTTCCTGTATTCTTATTCTGTCACTTTCAAGGAAGACTGGCCAATACTCTGCATTAATATCATCAGCATAAGCCAACCAAGGAATGAAAAAGTAGTGGCATTCTAAGCAAAGTGATGGAAATCCATGGCATCATGCCGAATTACACCATCAAGCTGGAATATTTCAATGCTGCTGTTGATGACTTCATGACTGAAACATTCCTCAATCAACCTCGGCTTGTGGACTAGGGTCTGTCACAAGGATCAGAATTTTGGTCTGTTTGTGTGCTTTGGAGGACCCCAAACAACTACTGATGACAACCCTTAACGTCTGCAGCAAAACTTGAAAAATCTCAGACCTTTAAGAGCTGCTGTAGCAGCCTGAGGACAAAGACTGCTGTAGAAAATGACCAGCCCTAAATCTCTGCTGCTCCACAGACAATTTCCACACAAAACGAGCTGCTCCCAAAAAAAATTTCCACTGCTCCTGCGGCTGCCTTAGAGATGGCCGAAATTTCCATGTAAAAAATGAAGAGTTGCGTAGGGTATTTATACTAGTTTTTCTTCCATAATTTTAGGGCCGACATACATATTTAATTTATTTTTAATGGGGCCGACATACTATGAAATATTTTATTATTTTTTAATAAAACTTTGACTGAGCCGACTTTGTGTTTGACTGAGTTGACTTATAATTTTCGTTGGGTCGACTTCAAAAGTTAATATCTCATCAACCATGAGGAACCACGTGACGTGCCACCTACCATTGGAAAGGGCATGACGAGGGCTATCATCTTATGAGGGTCTTGCTTGCATTGACAAGATCCTTTACTCATATTTTCTTCAATTTGTGCAGGCCATCATGAAATGACTTGAATTCTTCTTGATGGCTTCTTCACGAACTTTTATGGCCATCCATCATATAAGTGGGTGCAAGATATTCCTTGTGCACTTAGGACCATCTTCAAGAATTATCATCTCCATCATTGCCATCTAACCATATCAATTGCCAGTAGTGGGCTCCATGACCTTTGCAAGGTCATCAGGGTCTTCATCAAGGGTTCCAAGACTTCATGGGCTTCTCCATTGTCTGCCAAGGCTTCAGGATTATCTCTAGGGTCTTCAGCATCATCAGCAGGGCTTCTTCAAGAGTTTCAACAAAGTGGTGACATCGATGACATCAAGACCATGTTGGCATCAATGACAATTTCATCAACATCGATTTCTTTAGTGATTTTCTAGTTCATTTTTTAGTGGTACATCCTTTGAAAATAATAATAATCATCATAACTTCGTTCATGCTGAGAACTGGGGCAAACTGGCTTAACAGAAAGTGTCAGGAGACATAGTAGAATGGTACAAGTCACTACTCATACCCCCTGGAGGACTGTGGCGCCCTAGGAGAACCATAATAACTGCAATTTGTAATAAAAAATATGATCTGACCAATAATAAAGAGATAATAATCACTGATCATGAAATTTGGGGCGAAACTCTGAAAACTGAAACCGCAATATTGGTCTTGGGCATGTCTTGAGAAAATATAAGCACTGCCAAATTTTTAGCCACTGCCTTGGGAACCGTGTTTGACTTGGTCAACTGGGTTGACCATGTCAAAATACCCAAACTGAAAGTGAGATACTGAACTGAGATGAACCTTCATGCATCCAAGATGTATATTAAAACCCAACTTAAATTATGCCATTCAGAATCATGGTGACAATAATAAATAATAATAACAATCAATAAGATATACCTGTGTCTTTGAGTAATCATTGAATCCTCTGGAAGTCTCTTGTATATGCCATGCTTACAAAGTTTAAACAATTTGCTAGTGCTAGGTGAAGGTGGAAAACAAGACTAAGGTAAAAGGGGAATGACTTATAATTGATTTTGACCATATGATCTCTCCGAATGATGACAAGTACACACAACCACAATGACATATGCACGACAAATAAACAATATGGAATGGTGGTGTCTCACAAGTGGATGAGTTGATCTGAAAAGAGTCCATTCAACTTTAACAAGTCTACAACTCTCATCCAAGCTAACAATCAAGTTCCGTGAGGGTCTTTTCTAGGACCCTTGCGTTGAATATACAAGAAACTGTAGTGAAGAGATCCTAGGGGACACTTAGAATTACCTGTCCCTTACTCCATGTCACATCAAAACCCGCAGGCTCTGTGAGGAATTAATCATACATTTTAATAAGATGGCCAACAGTCTTTAGATTCTGCATTTATTTATCCACTGCTTTATTTGGGCCTTTCACAATTTCATTTCATAGCCCTTTTCGAGTTGTGTCTAAAGACACAATTTGCAACTTTATTTGAGTGCTTGCATTTCTTAGTGTATAAGATATAACACAATGCATATAATGATGGTGTTGTCACCAAACTTGTAGTTGCCCCTATAAGGTGGATTTGAGATGGATGGTAGAGAGACGAGCAACTAAAGAGGTGGAACCAAGATAGCCTCGACTCCCAAATGGATGGTTGTCACGCCAATCGATACAATCTTCACTTAATGTTGTCTTAGCCCAAGACAACAATGGGGGAGACCCAGACAGGAGAGATCAGACCAAGACACTAGATCAAATCAATGGAACTTGAAGTACGTAAGGTGTAAGGTGAAGTAAACCCTAGATCTATGGATGAAGTCACAAGGTGAGTTATGGTTTGGATCATGAGGTTTATGATATGTGAAATCGATCCAAGGTTGAAATACAAGTGACTTATGAGTCTTTCTACTAGATCCAGAATCAAGGTACCAGCAAATGATAATAATATCCACTGCCTTGGGAACCGTGTCCAATGCAGGGAGGTTAAGAACAAGATTGGGGCTATCTAGTACCATAGGATAGACTTGATGAAAGGTATGATAGTGTCACAGTACTCAAGCCTCAGGGATAAGGTCAAAACGTAAGAGAAATTGGCCACTTGAAGGGTTGCGCTAGGGTTTAGAGAGCAGTGCCTTGGGGTTTGGGCCTAATGGAGTCACCTAAGCAAAACGTCTAGGAGGACCCACCTAGGGTTTGACCCGATCTACAAAACCTAGAAATGGTTTTCCAAAAGATCAAGCGGTTTGATCTATAATATTTTTTGATTTTTTATATTTAGGGTTTTGACAATAAAATAAAGGTGCCAATGGATTGAGATCAAGAAGAGAAGAACTAACCTGTGGATCTTACCTGGATAACCTTGTAGATTCCTTGATGATGATGATCTATGTCGTCCCGATCAATTTGAGAAGATTTGGATGAAGCCTCTATGAAAATCGATTTGCCCAAGGAAGCCAATGCGCCCTCTCTCCTGCACAACAAACGTCAACCATATCAGATTTGATGCATCAAGAGAAATAAACAAATGCTATAGAAAAATAACAAGATGAAATCATAGATCACAATGATAATAATGAAAACTCCCTGATACAAGCGATTACAAACAAGCGAGTTGAGGAAGCCCTGCAAAAACGCTCAAGTGAAGTCGCCCTCTTGTAGACAAAACAAAGTTTCCACGAGAAATATAGATCTCACCACAAATACCCAAATGCTAGGAAGCAATAGACTTTCCAATCACCATCGAAGAACACCAGATGCAAAGGAGACCCAAGAATTTCCACAAAGAGTTTTTCTATTATCAAGATTCCAAGAGCCAAAGACCCCTTTACAATGAGAAGCTTCCTCCTTTAAATAGGAATGAGAGATAACAAATCCTAACCACCTTTCAAATGGATGGCTAAGATTAAAAGATCAAAATGTTCTAATCAACGGTTGAGATGAGCTCAACATAAAGTACATATATCAATACAATAATATAATATATCAATGGACTAAATCACCCTAGGAGAGGGGATCCCACTCAATAAAAATGAATAAAGCTCATGGTGGGTCTAGGGGGTATTAACTAACACCCCTAGTGTGTCCCCATGGAACAATATAAATAAATATAAATTTTAAATGAAAAAATAGTGCCTCTCTGAGGAAATCGTGAGCCTCCAAAAGCTCCAGAAAATCATAAAATATGCCGGAGAGATGGATGTGGGTCCATCTAAATGTTGAAACTGCTGGAGAAGGGGTGGAATACATCACACTCATCATCAACACTCATCCCCTACCATTTTCCTTGCCTCAGTAGCTCAAATCGAATTCTTCAGTAGCCATTTTTATTATTTTTAATCTGCCTCGGGAAACGTGAACCTGCCAAAACTGCCTCCTTGAGTGCCTGCAATGTCAAGTTGAGCCCACCAGGCTCTCTGGGAGGGGAATATAATGATAAAAACAAGTGGCTGGACCACCCCCTCCTCATACAACGCCCTAGGTGAATCAATAAAATCACCTTTCTGCTCTGACAGGCCATTCAAAATGGCAAAACTGCACCAGAATGGTATACTGAGACAAATCATCACTGTAACTGCCCGTAACTGAAAATAAGCTGTCTCATTAGATTGGGGAGTCCAAATCAATTTAAGGTGCATGCTCATACACCCTACAAATCTCTGCACGATCAGGTACAATATCCAATATGCCCAGACAGATAAAATAATAATCTGTAAATGATCAAATCATCCATAATATGACCCAGGCTAACATCAATCTGCTGCAAGTGTTCATAGGTTAAGACACGCTCTACAAATCATTCAAATAACAATTATAACAAGTAGTAATCATTTCACTGGTGATCTACCAACCAAGTATAGAGTTTCGTTAATTAATTATAACTCAGACCAGAGTTTCAAGACCGTTCTCACTTAATAGCAATGTTATCAGAATCAAACCGGTCATCGAACCGACGAAGCCCAAAATGTGAACCGGACCGAAAACCGGACCGGAACCGACAAAAAACCGGGTAAAAAACCGGCTGACTAAAAAATACATAAAATATTCATATTTTGTAAAAAACATATATATTCATGTGCATACATATGAATCAAAACCATTAATATAGAAATATGCAAAGTTTCTCATATATATAGCAAATATGGGTGCAAATATCCAAAATAGCACCTAGTGTAATACATCTCTGAGGTTCTGAACCAAAGTACATTAACAAAGACGCTCCAAAGTACATCAGCAAAGTTTTATTTTCTGTTTTTAAACAAAAATTGAGTTTCGTGAGTCCCCAGTCCAAATGGCTGGTTCGGTCGGTTTTGGCCGGTTCTGTACCCGGTTTGGAAAAAAATCCGGTTTTATGATTTTTTTTTGCTGACTGGACCAACCAACCCTGAAAACCGGTCAGACCGGTCGGTTTTTCCGGTTCCGATAACACTGCTTCATAGTTGTAATCAATTTACTAGTGAAGGGTGAAGGCTAAAAATCAAATGGTTAGGCTAAAGGGTGACTACCAACTTGACACTGTCACACTTTGGATATGGAAAGGGGATACTCATTCTAGCATATGCCGGACAAGCAACAACACAGGGGATGAGAGTGTCTCACAAATGGATAAGTTACGTTCAAAGGTGCTTATTCACCTCGACAAATGCTCACAATCCAAATTAAATACAAGTGAGGCCAACAATCTTTAGATATAACTTTTAAGAACCATTGCTTTTTGGGCCTTCGAATTTCCATAGCCTTGGTCGATGCATTTGTTACACGTATTTTTATTTATTCAGGCTTCATGCTCCATGCGTGTTTAAAAACACTTGTTACATGGGTTTTACATTTCACATTTCACATTTAAACTTTAAAGTCAATTTCATTAGGCTTGCCTTGCATTCATGTATGTTCAAAAACACTTCTTTTCATGAATGGTCTTTTCACAAGATATTGATTTCATTTCCATATTCATTGTATTGATGGCAGCGCTATTTGTTTTAGGTTTAGCCAACACAGCCTAGGCAACTTAGGGTCGATACACAAATAAACAGGGAAGCTTATCCAACAAAGAGGCTATAGTGGGGAAAGGTCCTCCATGCCACAAGTCAAGTAGTAGGTCGGGCTAGAAACATAACTGGAAGGTAGTGGATGGGTGGAGATAGTGATCAATGAGACCAACACTAGCAAGCCAAAGTATGGTGGGAATGATCACCTCTATTCTCCGTAAGGAGGGTAAAAACAATGAGTATGGGTCAAGAACTTCTAGGTCTAAGTAGAGACATACATATATAATTATTATAATATCAATACAACCAGGTCCACATATTTATATGATCACAAGATCAAGACACTAAATGCTAAGACATGTCACAAGAATGAGTATAAAAGCAATAATAACCACAACACAAGATAATATTTGCTGAGTCATAATACATGTAAATAACCAATCTGAACCAACATCTGTCCACTAAGAAACTGACTGCTCTGCAAATGGCTAAATGGCTACATCAGTCCTCAAATCTGAGTGTCCCAAGACTTAGTCATGGCATGGGAAAGTAGTATAGTCCATCATCAAATAATGATCGATCATAGATGCTCATCTCAGCATCTCATATGTAAGGGAATTGGCTGAAAAAATGTACTGGAATCTGAAAAATAGAATATGGTAGCCCGACTACGATATATGTGATAACAAATGGTAGACATATTGCTTCAAGTTTTAGCTGACAGTCTTTGGGCAACTATGGGGGAATATCCACAGTTAGGACCAAACATTGTGGGCAACCGACCAAAGATGTCAAGGCTTCAAAACCCAGCTCGCCTAAGCTCAGGAACCAACACCAACGGGTTCTCCTGGCCCAGAAGGTGTTAGATTTTTACAGTTTATTCAATATGATCTAGGATCTTATCTGATAGAATAACATGCACAACAATAATCACAAGAGATGAGAGACACAAAGATTTTTCCTCGGGGAAACCATAAAGGAGAAAACCCCGTAACTTCCTCAGAGATAGAATGAGCACCAGTAGCAAAAGTAAAACCCAAAAGTATAAAGATAATCTTTGACAACTTCTCTCTCTCCCTTGTGCGAGCTTGTCCTCTCTCTCTCATGCGCACTTGATGAGCGAGTGTGTTAAAATAGAGAGTCACACTCTCTATTTATACCTATTTCCACTTGACTTTTTCTCCTACTGGGCTGACTTCTCTAGGAGAGTCTAATAACCCAAGTGCCACTTATTTTTAGGGATTAATGTCCCGACATACAAAGGAGGGTTAACCTCAATGATTTTACATGACTCAAGTACAATGATGACTCTCTGGATCAGAGGAATGAACAGCTCCGTCGGAGGTACAATAATAAAATACAAATACAATATAAAATATACAAGTGAGTATCTTCCAAAGTTACAATTACATTAACACTCCCTCTTAACTAGGAAGGTATTCTCTTGACACATACATCAATACATATAGGCACAAGTCTTCAACGCTGGATCATCATCGTCATTGCTGTTGTTGTTCTCATCATCTCGATCAAATGGTGCTATCTTTCGAATATACTCGTCATAGGAAGTTCTACAAAGCCAACCCTTTTTCATGTTGGATATAGGCCTAGCCTCCATGTAGGTCTTCAAATCATCAAGTAGGTATAGCTCAGGATTAATTGCCTTGCAAAACCTGAAGGGTCTCCCAGGATTGATTATATGCCTCTACAAAACCTGAAGGAACATCCCAGGATTGATTATATGCCTCTGGAAAACCTGAAGGATCTCCCAGGACTATTTATATGCCTTTGTAAAACCTGAAGGAGCATCCCAAGACTGATTATATGCCTCTGCAAATCCTGAAGGATCTCCCAGTACTGATTATATACCTCCGCAAAACCTGAAGGAGCATCCCAAGGCTAATTATATGCCTCTGCAAAACTTGAAGGATCTCCCAGGATTGATTTTATGCCTCTGCAAAACCTGAAGGAGCATCCCATAATTGATTATATGCCTCTGCAAAACCTGAATCCCCTACTATTGTCTCGTTGTCTTCAGATTATCTAATCGTCACTCGGAGCACAACCCAGATGCACACATCTCGACCACAGCCCTTACATTTGCACCATGGGAGGACAAACCTACCACCATGTGAGAATGTCTCTCGTGCATCTGTGTCTTCTAGACTCGTCACCTCCCCTTGGGAGGAACCTCGATCTGAAGTACACCAAGCTTCTCTATGAAGTATTCAAACTTCACTTTGGCTAATGGCTTGGTCAACACATCGGTTATCTGCTCGTTCATCGCAACATACTGGAGCTTCACTGCTCCTCTCTGCACCATATCCCTGATATAGTGGTACTTGATCTCAATGTGCTTCAACTTGTCATGGAACACTGGGTTCTCAGACAACTTCACACAACTCTGGTTGTCACAAAAGATACAAGTTGCCTCTAACTGGAGATCAAACAAATCAGACAATAGCTTCCTAAGCCATACTGCCTCACAACTAGTTGAACAAGCTGCGACATATTCTGCTTCGGCTGTACTAAGTGCCACGGAGGACTGCTTCCTGCTAAATCAAGAGATCACACTGTTGATTCCTCGGATGTGCTGGAAGTGCCTCGGGCAACAACATAAAGGAGATAGCCCAACCAAAGGCTTCAAGAAATTCTCAAGGGGGTTGTTTGAAGCCTTCGACTGAGCTATCTCCTTTATGTTGTTTCTCGGGGTACTTCTAGCACATCCAAGGCATCAACACACGCCTGATCCCAAACTGAAGCAGCACCCCAAAGTGCTCTTCCTATCTAAGGCACTGCCATCCCAGTCCGAATCAACATAACCCTGCAGGTTAACCTTTTGATTCGCGTCATATCTGAGCCCATAATCAATTGTACCCTTCAGGTACCTCGTTATATGCTTTGCAGCAACTAGGTGAACTTGTCTTGGATTTGTCAGGAACTAGCTCAAGGTGTTCACAGCAAAGCATATTTTCGGTCTCGTGTTTGTCAGGTACATCAATGATCCAATCATCTGACGATATATCGTGGCATCAACTGACTTCGATGAAGCATCGCAAAGTAGCTTCAAATTCGATGCCATGGGTGTGGCCATTGCCTTGCAGTCCATCATCCCAAATCTCTTTAGGATCTCTACTGTATACTTCCCTTGACCAAGGAAGACTCCATCTGCACTCTGCCACACCTCCATATCTAGAAAATAATGCATCATGCACAAGTCCTTCATCTCGAACTCGGAAGCAAGCTTCCTCTTTGTGTCTGTGATCAATCCATCCTCACCTGTCACAAATAGGTCATCTACATACAGTAGGAGTATCATTGGGTTCCCTTCCTCAACCTTGTAGTAAAGGTTGGAGTCCGCTTTACTCTTGGTAAAGCACAAACTAGCCAGGAAGCTGTCCATACTGTCGTACCATGTCCCGAGCGCCTGTTTCAAACTGTACAAAGCTTTCTTCAATTTGCACACATGAGTTTGCTTGTCATGTGTCTCAAATCCGAGTGGCTGCTCCACATACACTTCCTCTTCCACTACACCATTCAAGAATGATGTCTTGACATCCATCTGGTGTATCTTCCACTTCATCACTGCAACCCGAGCACGTATTGTTCTGATGGAAGTGTATCTGGCTAAATGTGCAAAAGTCTCTTCATAATCTATTCCTTCTTTTTGGGAAAAGCCACGTGCCACAAATCTCGCTTTATATTTCTCTATCATGCTATCTGCAGCATGCTTGATCTTGTAGATCCACTTGGAAGTCACGACAGACTTCCCTTTTGGTCTCGAGACCACATCCCAGACATCATTCTTCATGATCGACTGATAATTCCTTGATCATGGCATCCTTCCATTCTTTCTTTTCTGCCGCTTCTTCATAGTTGGAAGGTTCCTTGTTAATGATGTCGCACAACAGGGCTACATAGCTGGAGTATGCCCTAGGTCTCTTGCTTTTTCTGTGCATTCCTTCGGGGGCGCCATATCTCTCCGCATCTAGGTGAGACTCTTGTACCCATGTTGGTTTCCTCTTGTGAGAATTCTTCTTACAGGGTGGATCTACAGGTTCCTTAGGTTCTTCTATTTCTCAATCTTCTTCTGGAGTTGCTTCATTAATTGTTGTATCTCGGCTCTTGGGTACTTTTGGTTCTTCATTGTCTTCAATAGGTAGTTTTCTGGATTTGTTGTATGTTGAGTCTTCATCAAATGTCACGTTCCTGCTGATATCTATCTTCTTGTATCCTGGAAAGTATATTCTGTAAGCCTTTGATTGTTCACTATATCCTACAAATATGCCCTTCTTTTCTGAAGGGTCTAACTTCGTTCTTTTCTCCTTTGGAATGTGTATGTACACTGGGTAGCCAAATATCCCGAGATGGATGACTTCTGGTTTCTCGTCGGAGAAAGTTTCTTTTGGTGTCTTGTTGTCCAGTACTCTGTGTGGAGTACGATTCTGTACATACATGGCTGTTCTTGTAGTTTTTGCCCATAGATGCATGGGAAGATCCTGATCATGAAGCATTGCCCTTGCTGCTTCCATAATCGTTCTGTTCTTCCTTTTCGCAACTCCATTTTGTTGTGGATTGTATGGAGTGGTCAACTCCCTCTTAATCCCTGACTTTGCATAATTCCTTGAACTCTTTTGATGTGAATTCTTTGCCTTTGTCTGATTGAAAGGTCTTGATTTTCTTTTCTGTGTGATTCTCCACCAGGGCTTTGAACTCCGTAAATTTGCTAAATACTTCATCTTTGCTCTTCAAGAAATATATCCAGGTCTTCTTAGAAAAATCATCAATGAAAGAAACATAATATATATACCCACTCAATGAATTGGATGACATTGGACCGCATACATCAGAGTGGATGACTTCCGAGATTCCTTTTGCTTTGCTCTCACTACTTGGAAATGTCTTCTTTATGTTATTTCCCTTCGCACATCCTTTGCAGATGCCTTCATGCTTTGTCTGGATTTCAGGAAGATCGTTAACTGCTTTGCTTGCAAGTGATAGTGCTCTATAATGCACATGTGCAAGCCTTCTATGCCATAATTCACTTGGCTCCATGGACCAAGGCTTGTTCAGGTTGGCCCTTCAGTTTGTATAAGCCTCCCTCTTGCTCTCCAATCACTACTGCATCATCTATGGTCTTTCCTTTTGGCCACAGAAGAACTTGGCCATCGATAAATGCAACCCTCATACCTTTTGCATCCAATGCAAATATGGAGAGAAGATTCTTCTTGAGTCTTGGTACATATAGAACATCCTTCATCTTCAAAGATTTTCCAGAGTTTAGCTTGTAAGAGGCTTCACCACTTCCTTTTATAGGGTATTGGTAGTCATCCCCAAGTTTTACCTTGTGAGGTGACTCATGTTCAGATAGATTTACAAAGGTTTCCTTAAATCTTGTCATATGCTTGGAAGCCCCACTATCTACAAGCCAATCATTGCTCCCATGTGAAACGGTACCTGTGAGAGTTGAAATCAGAACATATTCTTCATCGTTTGAAGAATCTTCACTGTCTCCTCTGGTTCTCTTCTTGGGAGGTTCATCATCCTTTGTAGTGTGAGCATGATGTCTTTTCTTTTTGCTCTTCTTTTTGTTCTTGGGACAATATCTAGAAAAATGTCCCTTCTCATCGCAAGTATAGCATCTGACATTAGATAGATCTCTCTTGGGTCTTCTAGGGTTATCATCCTGATTCTGGTGGTGACGTTTTCTTTTCTTGTGATGAGAGTGCTCCCTTTTGTTATTCTTGGTGTGTGCTGTGAGAACTTGATCTTCTTTTCCCATCTTTTCTTCTCGAGCTACGATCTGAACTTCTTCTTGTGAGCATTCCTCCCACAGCCTACTGAAAGTGATCAACTTTTTTCTAGCACAAATCCCTTGAATAAAGGAGTCTAATGATCTAGGGAGACCCTTCAAGGTGGTCATCACAACTTCTCCATTCTCTACGTCTTCTCCCACAGCTTCAAGTTGTTCTTTGATTTGAGATACCCTTGTAAAGTATGACTGTATGGTCTCTGCATTCTGGATCTTCACATTCTTCAATTGATTTCCCAAATTCATCTTTCGATTTATATTCTTTCCTTCAAATAGCTTGGTCAAGGAATCAAACATCTCTTTAGGTGTCTTTAAGGAAGACACATGTGGTATAAGGTGATCCTTGTTAGAATAAACAATAATCCTCTTGGCCTTGACCGAGTTCTTCTTATGTAAGGTTTTAGCCTCATCTCCCTCTGGAACTGGAACCTCTTCATTAATGTAGGTGTCCAATTCATTCTCTTCAAGGACTAGTGAAATCCTGTACTTCCATGCTCGGAAGTTATCAACTCCTTCAAGCTTGGTGTGGTGAGACATATTTAATGAGAACCTCAAATGGAAATACAGAAGATTTAGATCTTACCACTTTGAGATGCCCGGACTGGATCTGGAGATGGTCTTCTGTAGTGCTAGTTTTCTGGTCCGGAGTCAAATTAAGGTTTGACTTTCCTGGAGTTTCACCCAACCAAAAATTTCGATTTTGAGGAGGATAACAATCCTATGCTGGGTCCATTCTAAAATTCCACTTCTGTGAAAAGCCCTAATTTCTCGCAGCAGTGACAGGTCATAAACTGAAAAAGCCCTGAATCAGATTCTGCTTCTACAGGTAGATGCACCCTTCTAAGGATAGTTAGCCTAGCCTTCTTTCTTTGATGATCTGTCGAGAGAGACCCAAAAATTAAGAAGCCCTAGCTTCTGCAGCTGCACTATGCCTTCTTCTCAGTTTGGCTTTGATACCATGTTACATTTTTACAGTTTATTCAATATGATCTAGGATCTTATTTGAGAGAATAACATGTAGAGCAATAATCACAAGAGACAAGAGACATTTTTTCTCGGGGAAACCATAAAGGAGAAAACCCTGTAACTTCCTCAGAGATAGAATAATGAGCACCAGTAGCAAAAGTAAAACCAAAAAGTATAAAGATGATCTTCGACAACTTCTCTCTCTCCCTTGTGCGAGCTTGTCCTCTCTCTCTCATACGCACTTGATGAGTGAGTGTGTGTGTTAAAATAGAGAGTCACACTCTCTATTTATACCTATTTTCCACTTGACTTTTTTTCCTACTGGGCCGACTTCTCTAGGAGAGTCTAATAACCCAATTACCACTTATTTCTGGGGAAAAATGCTTCGACATACAAAGGAGAGTTAACCTCAATGACTTTACATGACTCAAGTACAATGATGACTCTCTTAATCGGAGGAATGAACATCTCCGTCGGAGGTACAATAATAAAATACAAATACAATATAAAATATACAAGTGAATATCTTCCGAAGTTACAATTAAATTAATAGAAGGATCAAGGCTTCGACAAGTTTTGTTGCACAATTCAAAGCCGACACACAAAACAACATGGGATCCATCATGCATAGGGGTCGAAGTGGGGAGGATGATCTTCAATCTCATAGGTCTCAGTCAATCGTAGGTCATGGGAGGAAACTTAGTTATGGATGAACTGGATGGTTGGGGACAAGTGATACATGGAACCAACAAAGCACTAAGGTTTAAAAGTTGTGTAAAGCATGGCTTAAGCAATAGTCTTCTACATCATATTCTTTAATCATTCTCAACACAATTTTAAGCATCAATATACATATAATATAGGCATAGGTCACCATAATCATCATAGCACAACAAGTCCAAGGTGTTAGTATACATCGGAGAGCAAAATCCTACCAAATAGATAGATACCTGATCTCACCATATACCTGTCTCTATGTGATATGTCCATTTGTAAACTGTGTACCATATCTGCTGCTTTGCTCGAATGAACTAGGTCACCACTGAAGTTATCTAAAGGACAAGGAGATCCCAGTCCTGGCAAGGAAATACCCTGTATTTGTTGCTAAGAAAGGGCCATGAATGGCTGATGCTGTAATAATGATCCATGTTGTATCCCCATCAATAAGTCTGGCTCAGAGGAAAAGATAAAATCTACATGCTGCATCATGGTATCCCACTACAATATATCTATGATAACAATTCCCACACTGAAATCTAGCTAACAGTGTTGAAGACTTGAGAAATGAAAAATCACCAGAGCTCTACATTGGGTGCCTAAAATAAGAGGTTCAGCATGAAGTGATGATCCTGGACCCTACATATACATTTGTATCCAAAAATTTAGCTTGTTAGACTAAAGATAGGAATAAGCTGTCATGCAAATACGTTATCCATACAATGGATCGGGTTGTCCCAATTAAGATCACTTTCCCCCACCTCTAGGATTACACATGGGATCTAGAATAAATGCAATCCAACGGCCTCTACTTTCAATCATAGTTATACAAACCATGGGTATGATCATAATCAATTGAAAATTTTGGAACCCTAACCCTAATTGTTTTATTAAGATATTTTTAAAATTTTAATTCTATCTTGAAAATTTAAAAACAGATAAATGAAATCTCAAATGATTCATAACATCATGGATTCTCTCGCTTGGGGTGGGCTAGTAATGCAGGTGTAGATCAACATATGGTTTTGTCTCCTATAAATTGTTCAGTGTGTTCTAGAGTCCAGATTGATAAATTTGTTTCAATGGAATTAGGTTTGCAAGCTGCAAAGATTATCCTTTGTAACTTTTATCATTATGTTTAGAACTTATTTCAACATAATACGGTTTGTAAGCTATTATCACATCCATGTTAGCTGGAGCCACCATGATGCAAATCCAGTACCAGAGCATGGAGTCAGTAATTACATGAGCAGATCCATGAGACATCCATCATCAGCAGTGTGCCCCACATGCAGAGATCACTCAGTACTCAATGCTCTCCTATCACAGTTATTCTCGCATTTACCCCATGGAGATGAGGTTGCTAGGTCATGGTCCCATGAGATATCGACAGAGATCATTGTTGGTCTTTCTATTTCCCGTCAGTGTCAGAGACCATCATCCGGATTCAGGCAACACAATAGGTACATGGCAGAACAGGTATATGGTATTTGCACATTTGAGGTCATGTTTTAGTTTTGTTTATTTATATTAGTAACCTGACTAGACTTTGAGTGGTAAGTTATATGATCCTTTGTTTGTTGATTGCTATCATTAGCTGACTTTTTGAGTGGTCATGATGCCTTGAATGCAAGGCTCTTATGTATGCACATTGGTTCCTTCCCCATTCCTGGTATAGACTTGGTCATCTTTCACCATACTATGCTAGCTCTAGCACCACTTTAAACTATCTCCACCCATCTGACCCATCCATACCGAATCCTACGTTGACTTGCACTGAGATATGTGATCTAGAGGACCTCCCCCTTTGACCCCTATGCATGCTAGACCCCATGTTACCTGTGTCTCGGCTCTTGAGTGTGTGAGAGTATAGCTTCAATCGTGGATCTACTTCCTTGTCGGTTGTCCCTGATGTTGTAGTGGCAGGTAGAGTTGTGGTTTCCACCGGGTGTCATCCCATTAGTCCTCAAAACAATGTGTTACTACCATCATTACATTGTCTGTGTATCATGTTGTATCCAAAGAAAGTGAAATTCAAAGCCAGAAATGGCTAAGTAAAGTTGTATCAAGCCAAAAAGGCAAATGTGAAAGTAAAGTGAATAAGGCCAAGCAGATGAGGAACAAATGCCAAATCAAAATGACCGCTTGGCCACATGCAATGAAATCAATGTAATGATTATACTTCATGGAGCCTATGGGCTGGGGCATTATATGGAGTAAGGACAGTTAATTCCAAGCGTGCCCTAGAACCTCACCAAATTACAATCACCTGTGAACTCATCACAGGGGTTCCTTGTCAGTTGCTCCATGCTTCATAGGATTTGCTAACAAGTGATAAAGGATACCCTTACACATTACTATGGCTAGAAGTCAACCAAGACTAGGGTTGCATTTTGTGACGATCACTTGCTGATTATCAAACTCAGCCACACACTTTAGATCTGTTAGACAAGAAAATGAAAAAAAGATTCTTGGTTAAACCAGGAAAATGCACCACCTCATGTAGCTAGCTGAAAAGCCTCTCCTATTGGCATGTGGAATGGGATAGAACCCATCCCAATAACTGGGTAGTTGGCATCATTACCAAGCTCCACCTGCATGTCAAAATCTCATTCTTCTAGTCTTGGGAAAGAATGTCTGTTGGTTGTCTCGTGTCTTGAAGCTCCATTGTCCACATACCACCCAACACTCGATACAGTGTTAGTGGAAAGGCATGACACCATGGAGAAGGTTGTGGCCAATCTTGAAGCAAGCTCATCTGCTCTTGCAGAAGTTTCATCACTCCCTGCAAAGTGCTTCTGTTGCTGCTGCTTACCCTTCCAGTTATTCTTGGGACACTGAGAGGCATAGTGACCAAACTTGTGGTGTTGAAGCACTTCATATGGCTCAGATCTTTCTTCCCTTGGTTCGAATACCTTGATTCTTCCTTCTTTTTTTGATTATTCCTGGAACCTCCCTTGTTTCCTCCTTTCCTCACCTTCCTAATGAGTACTAGGTCTTGAGTCTCTTGACCATCCTCAAACTAGCTAATACCGACTCTAATTTCATCTCCTTTTTGACAAAGTCATCCTAAAGCTTCTCAAAAGTGGTTAACTTCTCACGAGCACAAATACACTGCCCAAACTTGTAACAGTAGGCAAGCTATCAGATACCAAAAATGGGTGAGCATGACGAACAAACACCCATTGAAGACTCTACCATGAATTTCTTAGCTTCATCATTACCCAGAGGTTTGTTTTCCTAGATCAGGTTGTACTATATAGTGTTTGGACTTGCTCCACCTGGAATACACTCTTTACTCTTATAGTGGGTTTGTGACAGATCTACCTCGATTGAAGACAGCATCATAAACATATGTCATAAGTTAAGTTGGGTGAGGGGTTTCCATGGGTGCATCCTAAAGTCTTCTTACCATCACGCTTCCCTTTTCTCTTCCCTTCGTGGTCACTCTGTCTATCCCAATCTCTTTCCATCCCCTCCACTCCACCCATCTCCATTTTTTTGAGGACAGGTTTCTTGAGAGACACCTCTTTGTTGTTGGCCTTCAATAGTGATTTGTGTGGTCGCTCAATTACAAATTTAGCTATTGCTTTTTGGGTCTCATCACTGTGCAACTGTAATTAACAACCATATCATAGTTAAGAAGTTCAAAGTTCAAACAATGCAAAAATTATACTGCCATTTTTGGTAGCTTTCTGTGGGAAAATACTAAATAGCCAGGCTATAACATTTGGTGTCAGACTTCCTATTGTTTGGCTACGAATCTATATAAAAATGATTTGCTCTCTACATTTTCAATGGATGTTTCTAGTTTAGGGTCATGTCGTCTAGTAGGATGGCTTCAATTAGGGTAATGTTTCATTCCAGTCTTCAACTAGCATATAGTTATATCATCATGCTGGCTGCTAGAGAAAGGGCCCATTTGTTAAGGATGAATCTGTTTAGACTTCAGGGTAGATTGGTTGTAATGAGACTCTGATAAGGACATAGAATGTAGCTAATCATTATAATATGTTAAGTTGCAATTATCATAGTAAAAAATCATGTTTCTTCTGAGGCATCTGCTGAATATTAAGTGTATTTGGCTATTGAACAAAACTTCCAAGTAAAATATCAGAGACTATATGTTAGTTTTGATTTCATATGTTTTGCTGTAACTCCCTGATCCATTTTGAGTCTTGGACTCATATTACATTCAAATTTCTGGTAAAGAAATATAAAGTCGAGTGAATATTTGCATCAGGCACATATTAGTTTGATTCTTTTCCTGTTCTAATTTCAGGCAGTATTGAAAGAAAATCTGGTGCTTTCACTATATAGGGATGAGGTATGTTGTAAGTTCGTCATTTTCTTTAACTACCTGTTTTGACTATTGAAGATGTCAAACTATTTTCTTATTTGTTGGTTAATCTGTTGCAGTGTATACTTTTGCATGAAGAATACCAACTATATGTCTTGCCCAAAATACAAGAATCCAAAAAAATGGCTAAAGCTGGACGTGCAAAGCAAAAGGAAGCAGATGCTGAATACAACATTGCAAAACAGGTGGAGAAAATGATATGGTATGAAACATAAACAGACTTCATTTGATACAAAGCAAGAATAAGGTTCTGTAAGGATGAAATTTACTTTGATAGCGACTTCTGTATCACCATTGAATGCTTTGACCTTGTGTTAGCGAAACAATAATGTATATGGTTCCCAATGTGAAAATTTGGAATAAAATTGACTCGTGGTATACCAAGGTCATATACATAAAGAATTCATCTATTCAATGGAATGTGGCCACTAAATTGCTCATTAGGAATTGGAAATTTGCTTCATAGAAAACTGTTTGTTTCTGGAACAACATGTGCTCTCATACAGAACCATTCTCCAGAACGTAAGCTTGAAAGATGGAAATGGGTATACTGTGGAAATTTGACCCCCAAAATTTTAGAAATATGGTATTTAAAACATACTAAAAGTATAAATATGTCCATTTTTTTAAAATAGCACATTATCATTTAAAGTTGATAAAATGGTCAAGAAAATTAGAATGATTTTAGAGACTTAATTTGTCATTGTTTTCTTGACATAGGCATTTGTGTGCTTGTTGTGGGTCCCATGCACATTTGAAGCATTTTGTGTTCCCAAAACACGCCTTGTTTGTGCCAAAATGTGGCCTTTTCTGGTCAAAACACACCCTGCTTGGGACGAAATGTTTTGGATACTTGGTCCTGTGTTTCGGGGCATGTTTTCAATTCCCAAAAGTTCCCTGAAATGTTTACAGACATTTTGAAACACGTTTCCACGCCAAAATGCGCGGGGGTTGATGTTTCCCGTGACTTGGTCCAAACCTCTAGAAATTTGTCTTGAAATAGAGAGTTGAAGTTCCATTAACACTGGGATCTGTCCCAGTGATTGTGATAGGCTGTCCAGAGGCCATTCAAGACAGTTGGTATGGAGGGAGGGGGAGCAAATATAACAGGACCTGTGGTTGAGATCTTGGACTGGTGTGGATTTGCAAACTTTGATCATGTCCCATTTATTCTAGTCAAAGTGCATCCGCCCTGTAATGTCCTCTTCTACTTAAGCATCAAAAACACCTGCTAACCTATTTAATTCCCATAGGTTTGAGTGGGTACTTAAGGAAAAGGGAATTGGCTGAGGACATATAATACCAGGAGAGAGCAGAGCATTCATTCAGTATTAAGGCATCAGTATGATAAAGGAAGCCTTATTTCTCCAGGCTTAAAGTCAACGAGAAATTAGAACTGCATGCATGCAAAAAGTAAAGTGCAAACCCTAAAAGTACATGCTAAAGCTATATAAGAAGGGTCATTGAACCAAAAGGATATCCATGGTTATTATTATTGAGTTTGGTTTCTAGAGTAGTAGTAGCAGGTGCCGCAGCAGCAAGTTGGGGTTGGAGACGAAGGTCTTTTGCTAGCAAGGGGTTTCGGCAGTGAAATCTATCTACCCTAATCACTTCGGGATAGATCATCTAGATCTATCATCATCTATTTATCATTTTCTTTATTCTTGGTTCGATCATCTAGTAGTCAGAGAGAGTTTATTGTAGGTGCATGTTCTGCTGTTGGGGAACAATTGGAAATCCCAAGCCCATTTGCTAGCACTCAGAAATCCAGTAAAACTTCTGCATGCTTCCACCTTTCTTCTCAGCAGGGGTACACCATCGTATTGGGTGATTATCATTCCATTCCGGGCACATTCAGAGCATCCCCTAGCAGAAACGTGAGGAAGGAGGGTGTCACCCATCCAAGAGAAGATCAATTCGCTAGGGAACTAAAAGGGGTCAAAACTTTTGCATATATCTTCCTATCTCTCCGGAAGACCTATACTATCATTCCTAGCAAGTCCCAGCTTCATTGACCACTTATTGAATCCAAGGCGTGAAGGACAACACTGGAGGGGGCATTTTCCTCAGCTGGGCGTCAACTGCTGGAGAGTAGCCCTACATCTTATTCATCCTTCGTGTATGGCTTGCATGCCTCCCATATATTGACGGACTATCAGCACTATTATTAGTGGTATGTGTACCTTCTCTCACTGAAAGTCTCTTTCGTATTACCTCTCCACATCAACTGTATTTTAGGGCCTTTTGGGCATGACACAGTTTTGCATGCAAATTTTAATTATCTTTCTAGCATAACTGAAGCACCGAACCTGCAAACATACTATCAAATACAATAGAATATCAGTTGGGATATTACACGCCCTTAATTTGAGAATAGAAGTGATCATGTGTAGAACAAGACATGGATTTTTTCTCCAATCTTGGAAGGTTTATAGGGTATCTTTCATTTGTTCAAAGTTCAAACATCAAAGTTTTTGTGTAATATATATATATCTATATATCTATATATATATAGGTGTTACATGGGGACGCATTCCCTAGGGTCGGGGATGCGCCCCCTAGCTCCCTCGCCCCGGGGACTTTGGGACACCTGACGAAACGTTTCTCCTCGTGCCCAACTCGCCAAAACTTGAGGAAACTCAGGGGGGAGCTCGCCCCTTGTTTTGAAGCACGCATTGGTGAAGTGGGGGACTCCTAGGCACTCCAATAGTAATGGTAATATTAAATTCTTTAAGTAAAAGGATAGAAAAGAAAGATAAGGAATCCTTTTACTTAAAATTTTAACCTTACCATTAATTGTTTTAGGATTTTTGAGAGTGGTTCCAACCTCATCGCAGTTCATATGCAAAAGGTAGATTTTTTTATCCCATTCAGAGTTCGACAGACTTAACAGTTTTCAAGGTTTCAAGATTGCAACGTTTCCACTAGATTTTATCATGTATGAAGTTAAGGGATTGTCATTTAATCAAGCACATCAACCTTTCTGTGTACCTTGATGTTGGTGGTGCTAATTGTTGAACTCCTCTATCATGACCTTAATCAAAATGGACCCTTTAGTCAAGCAAAATCACTTTTAAGCATGGGATATTGTTTCTAGTTCTACCTTATTTTAATGCTTGGGTTAGGAAGTTTCATCAAAATAGTAGGGGGTTGAGTAATGTCCTTCAAGGATCAACTTCGAGATTCAAGGTAGAGGCAAGGGCTAAAAGCCTAAAGGAAGGGGGCACAAGGTGCTATTGATGAATAGGATCCCAATATAGGATTAATAGTTCACTTTTTCATAATTGTATGTTGGAATTGAAAGCCTCAAATAATGTGATTCCCTTTGGAATCATGAAGAAATAGGGTCCCTTGGTCACATTTCCCCACTACAACATCTATGCCATGGATTCACAAAATGTTGAATTGTGTTGAATCATTGAAGAATTAAACTGTATTTACTGGGAGCAACTTAAACTGTATTTACATGGGATGAATTGTTATTGCCGGGTTTATAATTTTTATAATTTTTATGACCTCGAACTTCCCTCGTACCCCCCAAAATTCCCTAAAATTTGGGGGTGGTACCCACACGTCCTCAATGTGCATTTCCCCACTTCCACGCTTCCACATCTCGGAAACTTGGGGGTACATATATATATATATATTAAAGCTATAAATAAATAATAGTATTAATAAGAATAAACAAATAAATAAACAATATTAATTTACTCATTAATGAAGTGATATGACCTAATAAAAAGACATGTCTATTCATCAATGGTGACCAGTCAATGCTTATGTAAGCACACTGTCCCATGGCATTGTATCATCATCTCATCTATTCTTATTCAATATATATTTTTATTATCCTCTATGGATTGTTGTTCCCTGTCCTACTTATGTTGGATATTTATTCAGTAAATGAACCGTAGTTTGTTTCATCGGTATTAGAGCTTCATTGTCTGATCTAATCTTTGGACACTCAAAAGTTTTCAGAGTTCCTCTAAATTACTAGGCATTTGGCCACCCAGATTTTTTCAGAGCTTTCCCAAGTTCTTGGTCTTTGACCATATTCAGACTTTTGGTCATTCAAAGTGCAGAATTTCTGTTGAAGAAAGAATCGCTCCACTACAAAGAAATCTTGAAGATAGAGCCAAAAAATTAGAAATTATATATATATATATATATTCTGGGAAGAAGAAATAATCCGCTGCAACAATATTTAAAGGAAAAAAAAGAAAGAGACCCGTACAGTTCTGTACACAACTACCACTATATATAGCCATATTCCAACAACTAAGTCGCCTTGCAACTAATTCTGGGAGCTCTCCATTAATTGAGGTGGTTGACCAGAAGAAAATTGAGGATACAGGGCCACCTAACCCATTGCAAAAAGGCTCAATTTATAACAAAAATGTGCCATCGTCTCTACTGCCAGTCATAAGTTGCGGATATTGAAATCCAATTCAGCATGGACAATCTCCAATTCGTTTCATTCGTTCAATTGTTAAGGGAATCAATGCACAGGTAAGACCGGTGGAAGAATAGATGCTGACGCTGAAGTATTCCACTGGGATTCGTAGACAGGTCAATGCCTTGAGCCATCATTTCACTCAACAGATCACTATTCAAGTAGCCATACTTACTTGCATGATAAGTTTAAGGGGCACTCACCAATTAAGGAAAAGTCGTGAGCCATCAAACCAAGGGTTAATTAAATAGTGCATTAAATTTGTTGCTTTGGTTTATTGCCTGAGGTTTAAATGTGGGAAAAAATTATATACAATATAATATAATTAAGAATCTTAAAAGGAATATTAAAGTCATAAAGGAAAATGGTATAAACTTTGACCAAAAGCAGGATATTAAGTGAAAAGTCAATTCATTATTAAAATATTTGTGGGTGGATGACTTAGCATCTGTCCTCCATAAGCCAATCACTGCCTCTTCCAGCTAAAAATACTGCCACCATGGTGAGATGCTACAAAATCCCAGCAAATCACTAAGAAGTGAAAGACTCTCATCAAAATTGATTCCCAATGGAAAATCTAAGTTATTATTCTTGATAAAGGTCCACCCATGACTCTCGGGCACTGAATTGCCAAGCCCTGTAATCCTAGGGTTTCATGCTAATCTCAGAAAGGAACTCCCCTGTTGACGTTGCGCCATTCTGAATCATAATTGTCTGACTATCGTGCCGATACTTTTAAGGGGGGTAATCGACGATCATGAATCATATCCTGCCAAGGCATCTTAGGGAGGTCGGAGTCTACAAATCCACAACTAAACTTGATTTTGGGTGATGAAAGGTAAAACCTATCTCGCAATATCAAACAAGTCTCAACAATTCCCCTCATGATGAACCAAAAATGAAGTAGACCAATCGTTGTCAGAACCCTGTCCATTAAAAGGTGAAGTAATCTACCAACGGCATGAATCCCTAGATCCCATAACCAAATTGGAAGTCTACCACTTCGAATTTCTATTGACTGCTATCGTGGCTCACTGATAACCATTGGAATCCAACTGAGCCTCATTTCTGATACATGTATGCAACAAGTTGGTGGAAATAATGTACTATGAGTCAACCCTACGCCTTCTAAGCTGTCTAGTTAATGCCAAACTGTACAGAGAAATTTGCTACCTCTATAGTAGGTGACGACATCCACCAATCTATGTCTATCATCTTTTGCACTGACCGCATGCCCTAAATAAAAATTCTCTGTCATGTCTGTTATCACGAATCTTGTAGTTGCCCCTTGGATTGATGCCATTCAGGATGGCAGAGGAGGAAGGCAACCAAAGTCGTGACCTACGGATACCCCAAGCCCCAAATGATAGAAAGGTTGTCACGCTGATTGAGATATCCTTCACTTTATGTCACTAAAGCCCAAGTGACAAGTGGCTTGCATGCACTTGGGCTCTCTCCTCACTCATTTCCTATTTAAGGAGGATTCCCCTCCTCATTTGGGTTTCACACTCTTTAATGCTCTCGCTCTCGTTCTTTTTCTTTTGCTCTCTTTCCCTTGCTCTTGCTTGGGCCATTATAATTTTTAGCCATTTGGTTTTGTTAATCAAAATCTTTGGAGGAATCTTGTGTCCATGGTTCCCATTCATGATTTGCTTCCATGCTTGAGGAGCTACACAAGTTAGGGAGGCCAAGGAAGCATACTCATTTGCTTTGGTAAGGCTTATGGTATTTTCATTCCATAAATTTTGTGGGTTTTTCATTTTTGTAGGAAAAGAAGTTGATATATGTTATAGTTTGAAGTTTATGATTTCTTTACTCATTATTTGATTCTCATCTTCATGTAGTTGTCTAGTGAAAATCTTGTGAGTTGCAGGTTATTTGATTGAAGAGTGGGATTCCAGGATTGCGTTGTTCGCCAATTGCACACTAGCAGCAGAATTCTTGTGAAAGCTGTCTCCTCACTTGAGAAAGTGGAAGAGGTGTGACCTTGGGGGCAAGCACAGAGCTTAGTACTGTCACCTACTCCTAGCTCCTCCGTTTAGGCTAACTTCTAACGAATCCAAGGGGGGTAGTCCCTAACAAAGAGTTTTCTATGGCTCAATGTTTAAGTTAAGTTTTAGATGTTTTCAGATGCGGATGGGTGTTGTTTAGGAGTTATTGTGATTTTAGATGATTAATGTGATGAATTGAGCACAAGACAAGGCAATCCACGTTGCTATCACCGGAATTAAAAGATAGACAAATATTTGAGAACTTCACGAACTTGATAGAGCATTCACAGATATAACTTATAATCAAAACATTCAATGGACAAATGGCCCAGATTATCAACAATGCTGAAAAATAGAACCAGTGCCTATGGAGTCAACTTATCAGAGATGCTTCGTGTATAGAAAAATGTGAATCCCAAAAGATGCCAGTGAATGTTAGGTTTTGCCAGTGCCCTTGGTAAGTTTTAAGAGTTTTTAACAGTGGTCTTGCTTTAGGGTGTCAACAAAAAGGTTTGTCAAAGCCGGAAGACTCTTCTAAGTTCTCTCCGTTGAAGACATGTCGGGCCTGCCCAGTATCCGAGGCTGATGATATTGTCAAGTGACCAGCTAGCCGGGAATCTAAGACAGCGGGAGGTTCTGACGCCTCTAACAGGAAGTACTTTGGAAGGATCCCTACAATGCCGGTGCGTTGGTTACGAGTGTTTAAGGTTAATTAAATTACTCTTGTGGGGTTTAAAGATCCAGTGTCGTTTCTGGGTACTCCGATCTAAGATCGGTCAGAGCATACTCCGGCAAGGAGGGAAGGGGGTTAATTAATTAAAGGGGTGTGAGTTGCGAATTTTATTAAGTTAATTAATTAAAACTTTCCGACAGAGAGCGCTCTTGAGCTCGTCTTATGACTGTGGTTCAAGAGACTTAGCTAATGTAGATGAAACTAATGCATGGGTTGTGCAAACCTAAGATGCTCTCCGATAGAGAGTGCTCTTGACTTGTGTTTCTGCAAGTTCAAGAGTCTTACTTATGGATGATTTGATTAAACAAACACAACAATTAAGATGAAAGGTGGTTGATTGAAACTCTCCGACAGAGAGCACTCTTGATCCACCTTATGGTGAGATTCAAGAGTTTTGGTTCTTTTTATGATTTAACAATTGATAACAAGATGCCAACATGTAATGATCAATCTAGCAATTAGTAAAAATGAAGCTAAGGAACAACTAGCAATTAGTAAGAATGAAACTAAGTCTAATCAGAGAGCTAAACTAATTGCTTAAGGAAAACTGCACTAAGTAAATCATGAAAAATGGACACTAGACACACTTCCCCAAAATAGGGGAAGTAAAACGAAAGGAGATTTGCTTCCACTCGGCCCTTTTTATTTATCTTTTACAATGATGATGTGTTCTTTGCTTCTTGGAAGAACGGGGAAAGAAGGGGATGAAAGAAGAGGGATAGCAGTCTTTTTGTTCTTTTGCACTCCTTGCTTGTTCGTGGCCTTTGGGTTCTCCTTCACCTGTCTGCAACTAAGAGTTTTAGACACACACTTGTTATGATATTAGTGATAAAAAATAACTTGAAATTTAATCTACAAACTAGCTAAAAACAACTACCCAAACTTACCAGAAAGAAGGAAGAAAAGAGGCAAGAAAAAGGCAAGGCAAGAGAGGTGGAAGAAGGGTGAAAAGAGGGCAAAAGGCAAGTCAAAGAGGGCTGGAAACTAAGTGAGAAATAAGGCTGCAAATCAAAGAAAGAGGGATGTAAATGAGGGTAAAGAAGGCTGAAAGTACAGCCCAAAAGATGGTTGAAGAAGAGGATGGAAAGGGGTTGCAAAAAGTGGAAACAAAGAGGCAAAAGATGGCTGTCCAAAAGGGTGAAAATGGGGAAAAGTGGACAGCGAACTAAAGGAAGGAATGGCTGCAAATAAAAGGCCTAAAAGGCTGAAAATAAAGTATAAGGCAGCCAACCGGGGCAAAGGCTAAGTGAATGAATGGTCACTTTAGCCCAAACATGCCCTAATTCCAAGAAAATAAAGATCTTTTTTAATTTGAAAGATGAATAAAAGTAAGGAGAGAATGGTCAAACCTGTGGATCTTTTTAAAGCATTTGGATCTCGTGGAGCATGCAATTACCGGAAAAGCGTACTTGACTCCAAGAGAAGAAGATGCAGTTGAGCTCGAACTTCTGCTTGGTTGGATGGAAGGATCTGCAAAATAACACTCATAGACTTGCCAAACAAAGGATTAGATCATGTATTGTTCACAAATTGAAATAAAGAAGAGCATGAATTATAACTGAATAAAACAATGTTTTTTTTTAAATTCTAAAAGTAAATCAATAAACAGCTAACTTGCAAACTGCAAATACCTGTTCTTATGTGCTTACAGAAGCCTTCTAAAGCATAACATCATAATCTCAAATAGACAAGAAAGAAAAGCATTAAAACAACATCACCTCATCCATCAAGTGCAATCATCCAAAGAATCACACCACATGAGCCTCCAAAGCCTTAATTTTATTCCAATGGTTGCATAAGAGCAACAAGCAATTACAAAAGTTTCACCAGAGTTTCTCTACACAAAAATCCATCTGAATAGAGCTAAAGGAGCCTCTATTTGTACAATGAGAGAGTGCTAAAACCCTAAAACCAGACCTCAAAACCTAATCAGCCTGGCCACCAAACAAAGATGCCAGTCCTAGATCGGAGAACCGAGAGTGAGGGGAGGCCTCCACCCAGGCAAGGCGCCCCCACTCCAACCTTCAGCACTGAAATCAACCCTTAGATGAAGCCACACGTGTGGAAGGCGCAACCCAGCTGAGGAGGGGCGTGAATGGTAGTAGGAGACTTCCTGCTGCATAGGAAAGACAACTGCTAGGTCTGGAAACCTACTTTGTCAGGTCTGGAGGAGCCACTGCCTAGTGGTCATTAGTGTAAGCCTGAGTTCAGCCTCGATCAAAACACCGGATGAATGAGAGCTCACCACATCACCCACACGTGAGCCTGATTGAAGGGGGGCGCAATTGCTAGGTTAGGAAGCTCTTTAAGTCATTAAATGCTGACTGAACCTACTTTCCGTTGATTCCAATGCTCATGCCCAATGAGATGTCATTTGGCCTTTTATTTCGCCGAATTTGGATTAATTTGGAGAGTTTTAATTTTCTCCAAAATAACCATTTTTTAATAAAAATCATTTTTATCCTGAAAACTGACTTTTTTTGAGAAAAAAGGCATTATGTGTCCGATTGTTGATCTGAAAGCTGGCTCTGACTAGCTGGCTGATCAAGAATGATTTTTGGCTTAAGGTTAGAGCCTTCAATCATTTAATTCGGATTTCGGATGACTAACTTATTAAAAATTGAATTTTTCCATTTAAATTATGGAAAAATTTAATTAAAAAACTTAGGAAAAATTAAAAAATTAAAAAATTAAAAATAAAAATTTTGACGCGTCCGGTAAAAATTTTTCGAATTTTTTTTTGAGGGTCCTAGTGACTTAGGATATGACCATGCTCTGTTCTAATAATGCCTAGTAGGTTTATATATACTCAGTTGGGCTCTAATAACCCCCCAAGGCCCATAATTCAAAATCGGGCATTCCAGCTTTGGAGGAAGCGGGAGAAAACCTTGTCAATTATACTCGGCTATAGGAAAAGCATAATTGTCAAGGACAAAAAACTCCCTAGAATACCTTAGTTGAGATTCTACGTCTCAGGAGACCGAACCACTCAAAAAGACCCTACTAGCACATTTTATTACAAACCCCACGGGGCCATGGTCAAAATTATTCAAATAAAAAACTGGCTAGCCAATATTGGCTAGACATGCCTATGGATCAACTGATACACTGGAATCAGACTTTGAACAAGTCTGTCAACCGGCAGCTCCTCAGGTAACCCAACTAAGTGCAAAATTAGTGGATAACAGATTGGATGCCCCCTTCCCTTTCTTTACATACAAATTTCTGCATTTTAGTTTTAGTTTATTGAGTGTTTCAAATCTGATTTTAACCCTTATATACTCAAATTCTTTCAAAATGATTCATTTGGCAACTTTGTGTAAATTTTGTATATATATTGCAGTAACATACTAACTTCCGCAAAGTGATTTTGAGCACATTTTATCATTTTTTGTTTGCTGGCTTTTAGCAGATTGGTGACAGAATAAGGCAAAACTTTGTTGAATTTCAGCCATAGAAGAGTGCAAGGTCTACCCAAAGGAAGAGCTTCAATGCCATCACAAGAAAGAGTTGAAAGCACTATTTTTCCCACTTTTTTCTTCTTTTTCTTTATGCTAGAATTTCAGTCATTGTAACAAGTCCAAGAGAGTCTCTTGGACTTGATTTATTATTTTGTATTTTAAGTTAAATTGAAGTTTCCCCTGTTTGCCATCCCTTGCCTGCAAAAGAAGTTGGGCTTGCCCACCTTTGCATAAGCAATTGTTGATTGGCTTGGGTTTTAGCTTAGTTAGAATTTCATTTTATTTTTTCTTTTATTTTGTCCACACCTTGCAAGTGATTTGGCTATGCCATCCTTGCAAAATCGTGTTGGCTAGCATTCTATTTTATTTCAATTCTATTTTTCCCACACCTTGCAAGTGAGTTGGCCAAGCCATTCTTGCAATATCATGTTGGCTTGCATTGTTCATAATCATTAAATAAATTTTTTTTTTCGTTTATAGCAAAATAAACCTTGCCCCAATCTTTGCCGTCACTCCCCTTGCCGGTTGGTCCAACCCTGGATGACAAGAAAGGGAGAAGATTCGAGTTGGCTAGAGTAATAGGTATTTCAATCTATTATTGCAAGATTGAGAAAAAATGATTAGTTTGCAGAGCTAGAGGGGTAGAGGTCATTGGGGGCCTCGTGGCACTTTGTGTCCTCCTGTTGAGCACCTAGCAGCTTGTATTCCTCCTGTTGAGCACCTATAAATATAATGGCAAAATATCAGTTTGGGATATTACAGATTCCTGTAGCAGCTTGTATTCTTCTTAGAGTGGCTTCAGATCAGACTTTGATTATGGCATTATCTTCCAATACCCAAACTTCTTCAACGGAAAGATATGCTATCTAAAGGCCTAAGTGGCTTTAAGTATAAGAAGCTTCCAAACTTCCCTTTTCCTGTAGCATACTGTGTATACAGCCTATTTGGTGGAGGAAGTGTCCCCCTTGTTGGTGTCACGACTTGCGCAGGAGACTACAGCCACTCTTTATACCACTTTGATCCCCTGAACTTCCTCAAGACTGGAGCAAACTTCCTCCCAAACAGCCACGATTTGACAAATATGCGTTGAGTATTACCTTTCTCTGAAATTTTTACACAGTGCACCCTCTCGGGAGTCCCTTTGATATCCATGAATATCTGAAACTGTATTGTGACAGTGTGCAAGGAATATGATGATATACTGCTGTAAAATTCACCCCTCTTCACCTGACCAACAGTAAAATGATCAATAAAATGACTAACAGTAAAATGATGGTTCTTCTCACTGCTGTAGCAACTCAGATATCTCCTTTAGATGGTAGGACCAAGGAAAAGAGGGTCATGCTCTCCCCTTTACATAAAACACGAGGATGTATGATGCCAAGATGAAATTTTTCAAGAAAATGCAATGTAGCCTCATCTTTAACTCTGGAAACTCAACAAGGTAGTGCACTCTTCCGCAATGGTGAGAAGCAGATGGCAAATGCGCCCTTAGTAAGATAATGATAGCAGCTTCTGCACAAATACACTCTCCTTCAATAGATGACTAAACTTGCTTGTACATGGATTCTCCTTAACCTTCAACCAAACCCAGTGAGAGATCTGGACGATCTCTTCCCTTTCAAACCCACTAGGGTGGATCTTGCACCACTGAAGAGGATTTTCTCCAAGGGTTTTCCAAACCCTCTCTCTCCAGATCACGCTCTCCAAACTCTTTTCAAAGGTCAAATCACAATAATGAGAGGACGTACCTCCCGTTGCCCCTTTTTATAACTTATTTTTCCCATTTGTCCTTTTTTCTCAATTAAATATAATAAAAAGCATTTTTCCACTTTTATCTTCATAAAGTGACTTTATTAATTTACATTCACTTTATTAACTTAAAACAAAACCAATTTCTAACTCTTCTTAATTTAATAAATTAATTACCTCTTGTCACCCTTTTAAAGTTGCTTTTTGATCCTTGTTGACTTATTGACTAAATAATCCCCTTTATTTCTACGAATTTTAGCCCCTGGGGATCAGCAGGGCTACTTCGTTGATCTCCTAATCTGTCATATGGAAGGGGACATAATAGAACCCACAATGTTTAATACCCCGATAATTGAACTTGTCCAGTTACTGCCATTATATAACTATGGAAACTATCATAAACATACATATGGAAGTCCAGGTAAGTACAGTTAATCTTTTGTACAAGTGTATTATTGCTACTGTAGTGTAGAAAATTAAATATTTATAAGGTATTGTTTCATTTGAATTGCTCAGTGAATTGTACCTATGGGGTGCTATTATTAGATTATTTATTGTGTTGTCACTTGCTCAATGTCTGTTTGGATTTGCTAAATACAGTGATGTGCATGAGCAAGCAATTGGTTCTGCTGAAGGAATACATAGAGAACGCAGAATTCTTCTCAAACAAGAGATTGGAAGAATGGTGCTCTTTTTCTCTGACCAACCTAGTTTGCTTGCACCTAATATTCAGGTATTACCTCAGATGGAATTCAGCACTTTAATTTTAAATTTTTTCATGCCCTAATATTTCCTCTTTTTCAACAGTTTAAGGATTGTTTTTGAGATTCAAAGTGTACTGGCAATCCTTGGAGTTCTCAATTAAAATTGGATGAGCAGTGCTAGATTGTTGGATGATATTCTCTGTGGAAATTTTCATCAAAGTCCAAGAAACATGTTCTTACTGTTTAGTGATTTTATAAATGTTCATGGTAAACACAGTTACTAGACCAGATTCGGAGACTGGCTTAGTGAGGATGAGGTGTAAAAATTGACTTGGAAACTTCTTTTAAAATACACTAATTACTTATTTTTTTGGAAAAATGCTACTATTGTGTTTCCAAGCAAAATGTCACAAGGAAACCCAAGAGATATTTCCCACATTCATGGATGGCATCCCTAGAAAACTTGTTGCAAGTTAGTGTGCCTTACCTAGGGGGGTTATAACAGGGGCCTGCTGGCATGGAACTTGCCAAATTCCCAGCAACATTGGCGACAGCCGGTTGAGCTAACCCCTTGGACATTTTGAAAAGTACTACTTACTTTAACAACAAATATAATACAAGGATACAAGCATTCACATATAGCTAAAGCCTAAAGGAAGGGATTTAAGTTCTGATTGTGCCTCAATAGAACACCTATGCATGTCTCTTAAAATGAGTCAGTTTTGTTACTTTTAACTCTAAAACTACACAGACAAATCATTCAACAAACACTCTTTAAATGAGACTATACAGAAATCAAGGCTGATAAACACTAGCTCACACTGCATTTAAAACAACATACAAATTGATCACTCAGATAGACTTCCAAGTCCCTTTAAAGCGGAAAGGACACATGGAATCGACATCACCTAAAAGAGCCACTTACCAGTGGTTTTTGTTGAAAAGGATGTCTCCAGGAGGACCAAACAAAATCCATCATTCTTGTGCAGCAATACAAGTCCAAAATAGGTGAAGTAGAGTACTTAACCATGGTGTGGACAAGTAGCATCAGTGAAATATGACCTTGATAGATAGATGTTCCCTGGAGGGTAGGCCCTGGAACACTAGAGCCATGCAAAGACGCGCAATTTGAATGAAAGTCTGAAGGCCCACACTGCATAGAGACAATTCACCGACTTGGCTTTATCATCTGACAAGATTCATCTTTTGTTCAACTTTTCTTAAAGACGGATGCGATTACTTAAATTCTAATAAATCCTTTAGTTTTGTAGATTCAAATAAGTTTATTATACATCCACAGCCAATCTCTCCTAATAGGACTTGAAGTGAACATACTGAGCGAAGAGATAACTCGATTAAGTTTTGTCAAAGAGCAGAGTCAAACTTAAGAGTTGGCTCAAACTCACAAGACTTGAAGACATTTTACCTTTTTCCTAGATGTTTCCCAGGTCTTAACCCTGTGAATTAACAACCTTAAGGATACTATGAAATCTAAATAACATAGCAGCGACAACGGACAATATTTCACCTCTTAACAACCCTAATCAACAAGGAAATCAAGGAGAAAAGATACCAGAGTTTGCCAACAATTTTCAGCCCTATAGGGCAACCTTATCATGCATAAAACAGATCTGAAATTCATTTTATGACAGCTGTAATCACAGCAGTAAATCTGTGCCCTCTTCTTCATGATTAATGCTAAATTATTTAACAATTCCAGCCTTAACTTATTGCACTGAGAGTAGCGAGGTGCTTACAATCTAGTATGGGGAATATGTGTAACGTTACATGTAATGAACTAATGTTATGTACCAAAAATAAAAAAGTAATTAATTTTTTATTTATGTGGGATCATAAGATGAAAAAAGAAAACCGAATAAAAAAACAAAAATCCATATCCACTAATAAAATAAAAATGTAAAACCAAATAAAATTTCATTACAAAAATAACATCTTAGGAAATTGGATGCCTCTCGGTGCTTGATAGGTCCGCGTTTATGATGGTTCTATGCTGGTGTCAAATTAGCTAGACATACTAGTGCTGGAAATTGCCAAACCATGAAGAAATAGATGGCTGAAAATCAAATCTGCTACATAGACAATTTTAGAATAACTTCATATGTATGTATAAAGATGAAGTTCGTATAGATACTATATGCTCATCCTAAGGTTAGTACATTTCTCTACCTCTCCAAACTCCTAGCTAAGGAAAACCGAGAAAACCTGAGCTCCACCAAACATTCTCCACAAGCTAGTATTAACACTAGCAAGCCTCCTTGGAAAGATGTTGCCTCTTCTTCTCAACTTCAACAAATACAATCTAGAGTCTAATCACACAACTCTAGCTCTAATGTCTCCAAGTGATGAAACTCTAACCCTAGTATTCATGGTGCTCCAAAATCTCCAAGAAACCGTAGTGCCTTCAAGGCAAGAGAGACAGAGTACTAAGATTAAGAGAGAGAGAGACACATATCCTCATAAACTATATTGAGTAAGTAGTGAGTACATATCCTCATAAACTATATTGAGGGAACACAAGATCTGTTTGGTGGAAAACATAAGCTTAAAACTTTGGCTATTGCTAATAATAGGGAAGAACAATGTGGTTTTGTAGTAGATGAAGAAGATTCTACCCTTGGTGGTGAGGAGGAATACGTGAATTGATCTGATGAGTTTTGTTCAATAAATATTTGTTCTCACTGGAAATAAATTTGTAAAGAGTAGAGTATGTCCTTGTTTATGTGTATGACAAATAGTTGGGTGTATCCTTATTTGTAGATAGTTGTTTTCTTTAGTGTGAACAGATGTGTGCGTCCTTGTTCACATGGATGTAATGTGTATGAACTTAGTGTATGTGCTAGTTTATACCAACCTTGTTGGATTGGCAATATGTTCCCATCCATTGATGATTGCTTCGAACTAGAGTATGTCCCATTTCTTTTGTGTTATCATTCGTTTGCCTTTTGGACTATGTCTATACCAAGGGGGGAGTATTAGAAGTAATAGGCACTATAGTACATGATAGTCCAGTGTGAAAATTTTTAAGAGCCTCAACTCGGTTTCAGTTTCAGTACTGCATATGGTTTAATGCCCAAACTCCATCATGCATGTACATTGAAAAATTAAAATTTTAACTGAAAAACATGAAACACATGAGATTTATTTTCAACTTTTGAACTTTGAAATTATAGCAACCCTAAACTCTTACTCAGAAATTTAAACTCAGGCACACATGAAAATTAAATGCTCAGATTTTTGGTCAAATTGACCCAGGAAAAACCCTGAAGCAAAAACCTGTATGAGAGAGAAATTTTATTAATTCTTCAGGGAAAAACAAATCAGAACAACAGTACTTATGTCCCTGATAACACCTCGAAAATTGTGCAAGAATCACTCTGTACGACTGCCTCGATTTTTGTGCTGTACGGCCCACACGTGTGCCTGTACAGACACCTTTTCCTGCCTCAAAAAACGTGCTGCTGTACAACCTATCAACAACATTAAATGTTGGTCAATTCACCTCGAATTGCGTGCTGTACGAACCGTACAGACTGGTCAAATCTTCTCGATTTGCATGTTGTACGGAATTGCTGTACGGATCAACTCGAAATTTGTGTTGCTGTGCGGATCTATACGGTACAGTTTCGAAATTTGTGCCTGCTGCAAATTTTGTCTTGGGAACCGTGCCCATATTTTTCCTCTTTTTGTCTTTGGAATGTTTGCAGAATTTTTCTCTCTTTCTCTCTCTCAAATTTCAGGAATGAAATCTCTCGAAACCCTTGTTTCTTCTCTTGTTCTCTCCCCTCCAAAAATTCTCTCTTTGGAATGTGAACAAATGATTTCCATTTGCCTTTCTCAAGCCCTTTTTGTTCGAGTAACTTCCACTTTGAGATCAATGGCTTAGATTAAAAGCCATCTAAATGAGATCTAGGGCCCATCTCATTTCCTCATTAAAAATTCACTTTTAATTAATAAATGAGAATTTAATGCACACCCACATTTAATACTCATAAAGTCATTTTAAAAATATAAACTCAAATTCACATTAAAAAGGTCACTCTATAATAAAGTCATTCTCACCTTTTTCTTAGGCTAGGGACCACTTATTAAAATGTCCTTGTCCACCTCAAGTCATAAGTGAACAAATACTACCTAGGTAAAAATTCAACACAGTGATGTATTAGCCTTATGTTTGTCATAATATATTATTGGGTGTGTGTATGCTAGTTGTGATAACAACTCACCTAAGAATAGAATTAGTTGAGTGAGAATAGGGAGAGAGAATCACATTCTCTTATATTGTACGAACAAGCAAATTGTATAAATATCTTTCCATGAATAAATAAATGAATCTAAGTTCTTTGTGCACATCTATTCTCTAAGCCAACAAAGATAAGGGAGGCCAACACAACATATATGGGTCTAAACCCTTGCAAACAACTTACAAAGCCACAAGTAGGCTCACACATGAAGAGAGCTACACTCCAAGGGTACACACGTCAAGCTCCAGGGTGATGTTGCACACAAATAAGGCTCCAATGAAAGGGCACTTCGTGAAATGTGTCGAACACTCCTCCTTCAAATCTCCAAGGAATCCAACTCTCCTAAGCCATGTGCATCATTGGGTCTACTCTCCTTGCATAAACACCGTCGCATCCCAGGCATTGCTTAGTCAACTCCATGCCTTCATGAAAGAATCCAAGCTACTCCGTGTTATCTAGGGATCAACGCCTTCCTTTTGAATGCTAAACACTCCTCCTCCAATGCAGAGTGTTTTCCAAGCAAGCAACCTCCTCCATGTGGCTTGCATGTAAAATGTCGCCAAGCTGTTTGGAATCTGTAATGTCCCCCTCTAATTAAGCACCCAAAACACCCGCTAACCTACTTAATTCCCATAGGTTCGAGTGGGTACTGCATTAGAGGGAATTGACTGAGGGCATTTGATACTTAGAGCAGGTCAGGACATTCATTAAGTGTTAAAGTCATTAGTCGGATAAAACAAGCCTTATTTCTTTAGGCTTAAAAGTAAACATCAAATTAGAATTGCATGCATGCAAAAGTGAAGCATAAACCCTAAAAGTGACATGCAAACCCTAAAAGTGCATGAGACTCTATTTAAGAGGGTTATTGGACTAAAGAGACTATCTATTATTGTTGTTGATTGATTTGGAGCTTTTGAGCAGCAACACAACGTGCGGCCGTGACAGTTGGGGTTGAGGACGACATCTTCAGCTAACGAAGGTTCGACAGTGAGATATCTACCCTATTCTCTTTTAGGGTAGGCCATTCAGGTCCACCGTTAGTTCTTCATCTTTATTCATTCATATGCAGCTATTTGGCATCCATCAGAAGATAGTTTGCAGGGACACGTGGGCAGCTGGGGATTGAGCTGGAAAACCCCAAAGCATTCACTAGGTCTCCAAATCTCAGTTTTTCTTTTGAATATTGGTAGCATCTTTATCAGCAGGATCATCCTATGGTATCAGGTGATCATTAGCTTCGAATTTGCTCATCCGAAGCAGTTCTCATCAGTTTCGTGTATCTGGGGGTGTGAACAGCTAAACAAGTGAACCAATTCACTAACTTTTCTAGAGGGGTGAGAACCTCTGCATGCTCCGATCATTCTCTCCAGCATGGGAATACCTTCATCCCGGCAAAATCTCATCGTCATCAGACAACTCCTTCACCAAAAACGTCACATTAGCTGAAGAAGGGGTTTTGTGGATGGGCGGTAACACGGGAGGAAGGGAGCACCAGTTCTTCATCAATCCAGCTCTTTATGCATGTGTATTATCTCTAGACCATTATCAGTGGGGCCACCAGTGGTAAGTGTTAAATTCCTTTTTGCAAACCCTAGCCCTAATTCAGCTATATTTTAGGGGGTTCTTGCATGGAAATTTTGCATGCACAATTATTTCGTATTTTTGCACAAGATTGAGTGTATGAGTCAACATTATACACAGTATTAGTAGAATATCAGCATTTGGGATATTACATTGGTATCAGAGCATGTTTCTTTCCAGCTGTGGGCTTGAACATGAGAAGTAAATGAATACAGAAGAAGACACTTGTAACCTATCACCAACCTTGTAGTTTCCTATGTATGATGGATGGTAGAGGGGCAAGCAACTAAGGAGGTGGAACCAAGATTGCCTAGACTCCCAAATGGATGGTTGTCACGCCAATCAAGGCAGTCTTTGCTTTATGTTATCTAAGTCCGAGACAACAAAGGGAGAGACCCAGATCTACTCTCGATAGGAGAGATCAGACCTAGACACTAGATTAGATCAAGTAAGCTTGAGGTACGTAAGGTGTAATGTAATTGAAGACCCTAGATCTCTGGGAGATAATACTAAGTGGACTAGGGCTTTGGATGAGGACTTCAGTCGTATGAGAGTTGATCCAAAGTGAAATACAAGTGACCTATAGGGGTAATACTAGATAGAGGGTTGAGGTACTAGCAACTGATGAAGATAACCGCTGCCTTGGGAAACGTAGCCGAGGCAGGGTGAGCAAGGACATATTTGGGACTGTCTAGTACCAAAGGGATAGACTCAATGAGAGATATGACAATGTCAGATTACCCGAGTCATCAAAGAGCAGTCAACTTTCAGGGGAAAGAGGTCAAAAGAGGGCTAATGCTAGGCTTAGGGATCAGTGCCTGTTGGGCCTTGGGCAATGGAGTCAGTATCTGCACATCGTTAAAGTGAACCCACTTGGGATATGCCCTGATCGATGGACCCAAAAAAGTGTTTAGCCAGTAAGATTCAGTTTACAGGGAAACTGACAGAAAGAAGGCTAGTGATAGGGTTTGGAGAGGCAAATCTGCAGATCTAGGACAACTTGGAGACTATCAGCTCAACGTTGGAGGAGAGATGAGATCAGAATGGCTTGATCTACAAACCCAAGTCAGAAAATTTCAGAAAAAATCAGATCTGGAAAAGTCAAAATCTGATGAGGGAAGCTAGGATGCTGAAAGTCAGTTTTTCAGATGTAGGGCTACCTAGCAGGAACCCAAGTGATTATTTTTCAGAAAAAATCAAATCTGGAAAAGCCAAAATTTCAGTAGGGGTGCTGGGGTTTGAGCAGTCAAAAAGTTAGATCTAGGGCAAATCAGTCACAATCTGGACAACGTTGAGGAGGATTTGGTGAGAGGGATGCCCGATCTACAAAACCCAGAAATGGTTTGTTCAAAGATCGAGCGATTCCTCGATTAAGTATTTTTTGGATTTTTATTATTTAGGAGTTTTTCAAAAAAATTGAAGAAAAGCAGGTACAATGGATTGAGATCTGAAAGAGAAGAGACTTACCTGTAGATCTTAGCTGGAAATGCTTGTAGATGCCTTGATGATGATGATCCCTGCCATCCCGATCAATTCTGGAAGATCTGAGTGAGTTCTAAGACCAACGTTATGCTCAAAGTGACCAATGTGCCCCCCTATCCTGCACAAGCAAACGTCAACAATATCAAATTTGTTGTATCATGAACGAAAAGCTAGATCTACAGAAAAGTAACAAGATGCAATCATAGGTCACAATGAAGCTAATGAAACCCCCTTGATACAAGACAAAGACAATCCGAGCGAGTTGAGGTCCCCTTGCAAAAATGCTCCAGCTGAAAACGCCCTCTTGTAGACAAGACAATGATCCCGGAAAAAGATATAGATCTCACACAATATTCTGAATGCTAGGAAGCAAGAGACTTTCCAATCACCACCGAAGAACATCAGATGCAAAGCAGATCCAGAAAATATCCACAAAAAACTCTTTCTATTATTCAGATTCAAGAGCCAAAGACCCCTTACAAATGAGAACCTCTCTCCTTTAAATAGGAACGAGAGAACCAAAATCCTAACCAATTTCAAAACGAGTGGCTAAGATTAAAAGATAAAATGTTCTAATCAATGGTTGAGATGAGCTCAACATACAACACATAGATCAATATAACCATAAAGTACCAAAGTGGACTAAATCACCCATAAAGAGGGTACCCCACTCAACAAGAAATAAATGAAGCACATGGTGGGTCCATGGAGTGTTAACTAACTCTCTCTGGATGCCCCATGGCACAATAAAATAATATAATATTTTAATTTTTTGACTTTGTGCCTCCTTGAGGAAATCGTGAGCCTCCCAAAAGCTCTAGAAAATAATATAAAAATGCCCAAAAAATAGGTGTGGTCCCAATCAGGTGTTGTAACTGCTGGAGAAGGTGCAGAAGACATCATTCTCATCATCATGACTCATCCCATGTCATTTCCTTGCCTCGGTAGCCCATATCGATTTCTTCAATAGCCATTTAATCATTTTTTAATATGCCTTGAGATATGTGAACCTGCCAAAACAGCCTCCTAGGGTGCCTCCGTAGTCCAACTGAGCGCATTAGGCTCTCTGGGATGGGGGTACTATGGTACAATCAAGTGGTTGCACCCCCTATGCCCCATGCATCGCCCTAGGAGATCCCAATAAAACATCTCCTTGCTCAGACACATCATCCTGTGAAGCAAAACTACATCAGAAAGGTAAAATGAGCCTGATCATCTTTGCAAGTGCCTGGAACTGAAAATAAGCTATCTCAGTGGACTCAGAGAGTCCAAATCCATCTAGGGTGCATACTCATACCCCTACTAGGTCTTTGCCTGATCATCAACAATATCCAATAGACAATATAATCATCTGTAAATGACCAGATACGAATAATATAACTCAGGATATCATCCATCTGCTGCAAGTGTTGCAAGGCTAAGACATGCTCTACAAATCATTTAAGTAACATTCATAACAAGTAGTAGTCACCTCACTGGCGGTACATCAACCAAATACATATATAGGATTTTATTTATTATTTACTCAGACTAGACTTTTAGGACTATACTCACTTCATAGTTGTAGTCAATTTGCTAGTGTAGGGTGAAGGCTGAAATTGTCAAGGATAGGGTAAAGGATGACTACCAACTTGACATCATGCCACTTTAAATATGGGAAGGAAAAACTCACTATAACCACATGTCGGAGAAACATCAACACAAGGAATGGCAGTGCCTCACAAATGGTTGAGTTGTTCAGAGAGTGCTTATTCAACTTAGGCATCATGTCTACATCAAGTTCGATCCAGTTTCATTAGGACCATCAATTTTATTTCCATGGCCTTTTTGGCCTATATGACCCTTTGGGACTTCACCAGTGCTTAAAAGCATAGGCAATCACAATTTTCATCCAGGACATGTTCAAATTTATACGGTCAGCAATATTTGGATATAGCATATATTTAACCATTGCTTTTGGGACCTTTCCTTATACCCTTCGAGGGGTATTTTTAGTATTTCATTGCTCTTGCCCTTTTCAGATATGTGTTAAGAAACACATTCTAGATGTTGCATTTTTCATGGGCGCATAGACACATTTTCAACACAAGTAGTACATGAGCTTTCAATTTTAGCTAACAACATCTCAAGTGACTAGGGGGAGTTCTGCACAGTGCCAAACATCGGGACAACCGACCAGAATGATTTAGGCATACAATCCAACTCACCAAAGGCAAGTTCTGCCACCAACTTAGAGCTGAGACACAATATAAACAGGGAGGCTTGTCCAACAAAGGTTTTAGGGGGGAAAGGTCCTCCATGCCACAAGTCATGTAGTAAGTCGGGTTAAAACAAAACTGGAAGGTAACGGATGGGTGGAGACAATGAATAATGAAGCCAACACTAGCAAGCTAGGTTATGGTGGGAATGGCTACCTCTATTCTCCCTAAGGAGGGTAAAACCAATGAGTATAGATTAGGAACTTCCAAGTCTAAGCAGGGACATCAATGCATAATACAAATACATCCAAGTCCATATAATTATGATCGCCAGATCATGACAATACATGTTAATACATGTCACAAGGATGAGTATAAGAGCAATGATAACCACAACACAATATAATACAAGTTGAGTCATAATCATGCATATAATCCATTTGAACCATCATCTGTCCAATGAGAAAGTGTTGATATAAAACTGGGCATCAATAACTGCTCTATAATGACCAAATGGCTACATCGATCCTCAAATTTGAGTGTCCTGAGACTCATTCCTGACATGGGAGAGTACAATAGTCCACAAATAAAATAATGGTCTGTCAAAACTGCTCATTTCAGCATCTCATATGTAAGAGATCTGGCTGCAAAATGTACTGTATCTGAAAAATAGAATATGGTAGCCCGGCTACTATATATGTGATAACAGTAGGTACACGAAGGAATTTGAAAATATCCAACTAGAAGATACCAACTTAGACATGGACCCAACGAGTATAAACTCTAACAGAGGGAAAGGAACATGAGAGGACGAAGACAGGATGGGGTTTTGTAGCTTAGTAAACGCATTGCAGGACCTAGCCAAAGGGGAAAAGGAAGTATTGCATGCAATAAACAGACTGTCTTCGAAACCTGAACCAAGTAATAATAGTATATCTCTCTCACCAGTAGATATAAGGTCTACAAGCAGTAGTGGGAAGCATGCATACACCAATATGCAAAATACACCCCACATATATAACAGACCTTCTAGCAGGCCCACTATGCCTCACTTTCTGGCAGATGCAATAGAAGGACCAGTCATGCTAGTAGATCCTAGTGAACCATTTGGAGCCTATTTACAGGAATACAAGGATTTGGGGGGTGAGTTTCATGCAGCGATGTCCTTTTCATATTTCTGCAATAGGAAGAGTAGGAACCGACCTAGGAATTTCAATAGGGGATTTAATCACAATTACGAGTTGCAGAAAACCTTGAGTTGGAGGAGGGGACTCAAGCAGTCATCACCACTCTGTTGCCGCCTAATACACACTTTAGGGCATAGGAAAGTCAACAACCTGCTATGTGTGTCCTTGGGGGCAAGTGAGAGCTGGGGACCACTGTCACCACTGTCCACAACTCCTCCGTTTAGGCCAGATCGTAATGGAGCCAAGGGGGGTAGTCCCTACGGAAGACTATATTCCTAAGTTTATTAACAGTTGAGTTAAAATGATCTTTATTATGAGGTGAAAGGCTTAGGTTTTACTATTTACTAAGGATGACAATCAGCCAATGCAAATGTAATATTTCTCAAATGACAATCAAGCCTTTATTCCTAAGAAACCGGATTCGTTCTATACCCCCCTCGTGTCCCGTGGGGAACGAATCAGACACGATTCGTGTCCGACACGAGGTCGATTCGACCTTCGGTCGAATCCGAAATCGGGACACGAACTCCCCATCGAATCGGACACGAAATCCATCGAATCGCGAAAATCGGACACGAACCCCCAAAAACAGGACACATAACCCGCGGAAAGAGACAGTCCGGTTCACTTAAATTCAATTTTTTGTGTTTCTATTTGTCATTTGAAAGGAAGCAATTGATTGAGAGTGAGTTTTATGTGCAGGTGAAGGAGTTTTGAAGGAGATTTGAAGGCTATCCATTGTTTCCAAGCGGTTCCAAGTGCATTCCGACGGATTTGTGGAGAGGATTGCAAGCTCAACCATCACACAAGAAAATGAATGTCTCAATCAGCTAGGGGAGGAGGTAGGGGTCAAAGGAAAGGGAGAAATGCACCATCTAGGGCCTCCCCTCCTATTCCACCAAGCACAACCGATTCTCCTCCTCCGTCAAGTGCTCCATCGGCTTCTAGTGGAGCTCATACTCCATATGA
>LPNX010088863.1:358551-405319 GCA_001517045.1 Pseudotsuga menziesii | reverse complement strand
ATAAACAAATAGATGATACAATTATAAACAGTAATGAATCAAGATATCTAAGCAATGTATAGATGGTCTAAATTTATCAGTATAAACAAATGAACAAGTAAAATAGTTACAGTTTAGACAAATATGAACTTGATTTACAAGTTATAGACAAGAGATAGCAGAAGGAAAATGCCTTAAGTGAAATTTATTAAACCAACAGTAAATGAAAATGGAAAGACTTTAAGTTGAATTACTTGAAGCAGTTAAACAAATGTTATTGAGTTATTAAGCATTCACCACTTAAACAATTGCAGAACTGAAAGTAAATAAGACTGAAAGTAAACTGTTGTAGTGCAATGCTGGAGTGAAAATGTACTGTAAATCCCTGCTGGAGTGTAGAGCCTGTTTTGCAATGCTTCTTGTTCTTTTTAGTAAATTTTATTACAGTTTTTTTTCTTATATTAGGTTTTCAAACAGTGGTGTGTCTACCCCTACCATGTATCCCCTTAATCCAAAGGTGGGGTGTTGTTGCGCTCCAAACAATGGGAAGAAGCCCACCTGTAACTCATAGATCAAACCTGCAGTGCCAGGCGCCCAACAAGGGAGGACGCGAATGCCGTGAGACCCCCCTTGGTCTCTCACCCCCTGTGGCTTCCAAAGGTCACCAATTTTCAGTTGGATTAAAGCAATAATGTGATGGATTCCTATTACTAAAACTCCTCTACCCCTTGTCGTATCTCGTGAGTACCCCGAAGAGTGATAACCGAGTAGAAGAACAGGGGCTAAATTCGTTGTTGGTTAATTTTAGGGGTAAATTTTAAATGTTGTAGTGCTTAAGCATGCAAGTAAATTTTAAAACTATCAACAGGCCAAGCGGTATCGCTTATGGGAGGTGTTGGTACTTGAACCCTAGACCAGTAAAGCAAATGTGTTTGGTACATAAATAAGTAAACAAACAAGGCAGTGTTATCTAATGAAATCTAAGCCCCTGCCTTTCTGCTTTTCATACCGTGATCCGAGTTCCCTAAAGGGTGATAACGGATAGGGACAGAGGATACATCGAAAGCCAAGTTGTAAAATTACTTCTTTGCAACAGAAACTAAATCTAACTAAGTGCTTGGAAATAAAAAAGAATAGAAACGAAAGAACTACTCTAAACAATTAACCTAACCACACATCAATCTCTCTAATAGAAATGGTGGGTAAACAGAAAGCAAAGACTAGATCTACTTGCAGAAAAGTAAATCTAACAACTAGTGTTCTACCCTATCACTACTCTAACTTCATATACAAGATTTACAAATGATTTTAAAGAGCTTTGAAGAATACCCCAAGAGTACTACTCTTTGGGGTTTACAAATGATAGAAAAGAGGGGAAAAAAATGGGGTTTTGGACCCCTTTTGCAGCCAAAACTTTTACGGCCTTTTTTTTGATGAAATTTTGGTAGCACCTCCTCCTTCCCTGTGTAAAAACCTGCAAAAAATAGTGACCTACTTCGCTGGAATTTACAGCAGAAAACACTACAGAAAGTATGTTAGAAGTTAATCCCAAAAATTCAGAAAAAACAATGCAAAAATCTGAACTTGAAACTATGTAAAACTTGAGCTTCTTGTGTCCTAAAAATGAGTTTTTAGCGGTGTTCCACCAAGTTTCCGGGACGCGAGAGCAGGGAAATGCACATTGGGGATGTGTAGAGACACCCCAAAATATTGGGGTATTTTGGGGGACAGGGGGGCAAGGGGGCGTTGGGGTCCATAACATAGGGGGGCTGGTCTCTAAAATTATAAAAAATAGAAAATTAATAAAAATATGAACCCCAACATATAAACATATCAAGTCCTCATCCCATCACCATTTAGTATGACCATTTAGTGTAAAAGCCTAATATTTAAGATGAACAATTTTTTTGTAAATAAAAAAAATTTAAAAAATCGAGGGGGATGGGGGCCTGTTGGAGCCCCCCATTTTTAGGAGGGGTCGTGTGGGAGCCCCCCAACCTGGGAAACTCTTAGTCTCGCGTTTCCCCAAGTTTCGTAGAAAGGGGGGGGCTGGAAAACGTTTTCCATGGAGCCCCCCAGTCCTCAGGGCGTGGGAAGCGCAGGGGGCGACCCCCTGAGCCTGGGAGGCGCGTCCCATGGAACACTGGTTTTTAGGCCCTGAAATGACAAGTAAATTGCAGATTTATAATACCAAACTAATCTACTATGAATGAAAGCCCTAAAACAAGGGTTTTATTCACTATACAGTGAATAAAACCTAGTTTTAAAACAGTGACAAAAATATGAGCGAAAATGCAAAATACAAAATGAAACCCTGAATAAATGAATGGATCTTGAGGATAAAATGCAAGACAGGTGCATGGCCTGGGAGGCCCTCTTCCAAACCCTTGGGTCTGCAAAATAACTATGTGAAATCTACAAAATACAGCAAGAGGTTAGCAAAATAAAAAGATCTACAAAGACCTTTGTAGATCTCGCTAAAACTACTCACAAATAGATGTAAATAACCATTCACAACTAAATCCCCTTTGCAAAGACCTTTGCAAGGGGCATCTATTCATGTATAATGAAAAATAAACTCACAAATGAAAATGTTATACCTCAGATTTGAAAATGGAAAGCCAACACCATGAGACAAGAGTTCCTCCAAAGATTTCACTTGATTATGGCCCAACTAGGGCAAAGCTTGATACAAATGAGCCTCTTAGGGCTTGAGCAAAATGAGCAAGAGCTAGAGATAGGAGAAGAGAAGAGAGGAGAGAATTTGGTAGCATGACCTTAGCATGAGAAAATTGTGTGGAGTGAGGCAGAGGAGCCCTCCTTTTATAGTTGAAGAGGTCCCAAACCCACTCCTAAATCAAGGGTCCAAAACATAGATCTAAACTCTAGCTCTCCTCCACCCTTAGATTTAGGTTTGTTGACTTTGCAAGCCATCCACCAATCATAAGCAAGGGGGCCTCTTCAAATCAATGGTCAAAACGATAGATCCATGTCACAATGAAGCTTAACCCTTAGATCTAGGGTTTCCATGACTCAAGTTTTGATTTTATTATTTTTAATTTTTATCTTTTTTTATCTTTTATTTTTTAAATTTTTAATCTTTTATTTTTAAGTTTTAATCTTATATTTAATCTTTTATTTGTTATTTTTTATTTTAGCTTTAATTTTTTAATTTTTTAATTTTTAATTTTTAAGTTTTAATCTTATATTTAATCTTTATTTTTTATTTTTATCTTTTTATTTCTTAATCTTTTATTTTATCTTTTATTTTTTAATCTTTTAATCTTTTATTAAGACAAGAGGGGAGGGGGGGGGTTTATTTAAATGAAATTTGGACTATGCTTAGCCATCCCCCAAACTTAATTACCATGGCCTTATTTGATTTTTTCCTTCAAAATCAAATAATTTAATTTTTTACCCTAGGAAATTAAATTAATTTCGTAGGAAAAAATACCTTGTCTTAACCAAAATTGGTCTAACTTTTTAACCCCTTGTCAGAATGACATGAGACTTGAACCAATGGTTTAGGGGGTGTCATAGAATTTTCATTTGCATTCATCCCTTATTAGAAAATGCCAAGGTTCAAGAGATTACATTATTACATCAAAACTTAATTAATTAACCACCAAATGGTAAAGTTAATTAATTAGGAAAAATCAAAATAAAAGTTAAAATCCTAACGAAATTCCGCAAGACTACAAGATATGGCTAGCATGGTCATGGACAACAACTTGAAACCTTAGCCACTTCATGGGCTTGATTATCAGAACGCCAATTCACCACTTTGGAAGATTGGTGAGTGAAAAACCCAACCAATCAAAATTGTTAACTGACAAAATCAACTGGAAGGGGAAAAAAACACTATGTGGAGGGGATTTCCCTGGTAATAAAATCCATAGTGACATCCTTAGAGGAATGACCCATGCTGATATATAAAGTTACATTAATTATCCCACATAGGGGAATGGACATTTCATGTACAAAGGGGCAAATTGCCCTGCAGGAGTGAAAAATCCATAGTTTTTTCCATGGTATAAATGCACAATAATGTACATGAAGTTGCTACCTAGTTGAAATAGGTGGGAAACACACTCCATACAGGCATCCCGAAAGATACAAGGATGAGATCGAGAAGACGATCAAAGAATTACTAGAACTAGGATATATTCGGCCAAGTTCTAGTCCCTTTGCATCATCAGTGGTCTTAGTTAAAAAGAAGGATGGCACATTGCGAATGTGTATTGATTACAGAGCCCTCAACAAGAAGACCATAAAAAACAGGCATCCCATCCCCAAGATTGATGAACTAATGGACGGGCTACAAGGTGCCAAATACTTTTCCAAAATCGATCTCTAATCAGGGTACCATCAAATCTGAGTAAGGGATCAAGACATTCCCAAGCAACTTTTCGTTGCCACTATGGACACTATGAGTTCTTGGTCAGGCCTTTTGGACTCACCAATGCTCCAGCCACCTTCCAGTCGTGCATGAACCACACTTTCAAGGCTCAGTTACGTAAGTGTTTGCTAGTATTCTTTGATGATATTCTAATTTACAGCAAAACTTGGGAGGAACATTTGAAACAGTTAGATGAGGTATTGAAAATTCTGAAAGAGCATTCGCTTTGCGCGAAGATGTCTAAGTGTGAATTCGACATGAAATAGATGTTGTATCTAGGACACATAATCAGTGCAGAAGGGGTACAGGTTCATATGAAGAAGATTAGAGCTATCCTAGATTGGCCAACGCCGAAGACAGTTACTGAGTTGAAGGGATTCTTAGGCCTTTGCACCTACTATAGGAGGTACGTTAGGGGATTCTCTCAATTTTGCGCACTGCTCACCGACCTCGCCAAGAAAGGGGCATTCACATGGACAGAATTGGCAGAACGTACCTTTGAGGAAATGAAAACCATCATGAGTTCTTGCCCAGTTTTGGCTGTACCAGATTTCTTACAACAATTCATAGTGGAATGCGATGCTTTAGGAGAAGAGATAGGAGCAGTACTGATGCAAAACCATCACCCGGTTGCATTTGAGAGCCGGAAATTGAAAGACTATGAGCGCCACTGCTCCATATACGAAAAAGAGATGTTAGCCATCTTACATGCCCTCACTAAATTCAGGCAGTACTTAGTGGGAAGCAAATTCAAAATCAAGACAGATCATAACAACCTCAAGTACTTCTTGGAGCAGAGGAGTTAAATGAGCGCCAACAGAAATGGGTTAGCAAGGTGCAGGCTTATGATTTTGAGATAGAGTATGTGAAGAGTAAGAACAATATAGTAGTTGATGCCTTATCCAGACGACCAACTTCCTTATCTTTCATGAGTATATCCACAGATTGGAGGTCTCTTCTCTTAGTAGAGTACTTCAAAAACAAATTTGCTTGTGAATTATTGGATGGACAGATCCAGGATGACAGGTACAGAATTATTGATGGCATCATCTATTATAAGGGCAGGATATACCTCGTCCCAGAATCAGCTTTAAAAAAGAAGATCATACAGGCATCACATGACTCACCGTTATCAGGGCATCAGGGTTCCTTGAAGACCTACAGGCGGATCCGAGAGAGGTTCCCATGGAAGGGCCTCAAAGGGGAAGTAATGCAACACGTTCGGGAATGCAGCATCTGCAAGCAGAACAAGATCGAACACACTCATTTGGTAGGGTTACTTCCACCATTACCGATACCGGAGCAGAAGTGGGAAACCATCTCAATGAACTTCATTACAGGGTTACCCAAGGTACAGGGATGAGACTGCTTATATGTAGTTGTAGACCGGTTGACCAAATTTGCTCACTTCTTTGCTATCTCTTCCGATTATTCAGCATCACAGGTAGCGTAGTTATTTTTCAAAGAGGTTTTCAGGCTACATGGCCTATGCAAAACCATTGTCAGTGATCATGACAGTAAATTCACCACTGCTTTTTGGCAGCAACTATTCTGGTTGGTAGGGACTGAACTTGCTATAAGTACAAGTTATCATCCACAAAGTGACGTGCATATAGAGATTGTCAACAAATGGGTTGAAGGGCATCTGCGCAATTATGTAACAAGCCAATAGAGGACATCGATTAAATGGCTATACTTAGGGGAATACTGCTACAATACTACCTACTGTATGTCTATCAAGATGATACCTTTTAAAGCACTGTATGGCTATGAGGCACTGAACTTGGCGGATTTAGCTTTTGGAGATAGCAGAGCACTCGAGGCAAAAGATTGGGTACAGGACAGTCAGGATATTCTTAAGGTCCCGAGGGAGAATTTACAGGTAGCACATAATCATCAGAAGCTCTACGCAGAGAGACACAGAGTTGAGAGGAGTTTTGAGGTGGGAGATCTGGTATATTTATGGATACAACCCTATAGGAAATCTTCCCTCAAGAAAATAGGAGCGGAGAAACTAAAACCTCGCTTCTATGGTCCTTACAGGATAGTTCAGAAGGTTGGAGAGGTGGCTTATGAGCTAGAACTCCCGGAGGAGAGCAATATTCACAATGTGTTTCATGTGTCCAATCTCAAGAAAACATTAGGACAACACATTGCTCCGTCCACTGAGCTGCCTCCCTTAGATGATGAAGGGCCGCTGGTACTGATTCCAGAGAGAATCCTACAGGTGCGAGAAAGGAAGCTTCGAAACAGGGTGATTTGAGAGTATTTGGTAAAATCGAAAGAATTACCTATGGAGGATGCCACATGCGAGGGAGAACAGGTATTGCAGCATCCTAGTTTGCAGTTACTTGAGGACAAGAAATTTCAAGCGGGGAGGACTGTAATGGCCCCCTCTAATTAAGCACTAAAAACACCCGCTAACCTACTTAATTCCCATAGGTTCGAGCAGGTACTGCATCAGAGGGAATTGACTAAGGGCATTTGATACTTAGAGCAGATCAAGACATTCATCGAGTGTTAAAGTCATCAGTCGGATAAAAGAAGCCTTATTTCTTTAGGCTTAAAAGTCAACATCAAATTAGAATTGCATGCATGCAAAAGTGAAGCATAAACCCTAAAAGTGGCATGCAAACCCTAAAAGCGCACGAGACTCTATTTAAGAGGATTATTGGACTAAAGAGACGATCTATTGTTGTTGTTGATTGATTTAGAGCTTTTGAGCAGCAACATAGCGTGCAACCGCGACAGTTGGGGTTGAGGACGACGTCTTCAACTAACGAGGGTTCGACAGTGAGATATCTGCCCTAGTCTCTTTCAGGGTAGGCCATTCAGGTCCACTGTCAGTTCTTCATCTTTATTCATTCATATCCAGCTATTTGGCATCCATCAAAAGATAGTTTGTAGGGATACGTGGGCAGCTGGAGATTGAGCTGGAAAACCCCAAAGCATTCACTGGGTCTCTAGATCTCAGTTTTTCTTCTGAATATTGGTAGCATCTTCATCAGCAGTATCATCATACAGTATCAGGTGATCATCAGCTTCCAGTTTGCTCATCCAGAGCAGTTCTCATCAGTTTCATGTAGCTGGGGGCGTGATCAGCTAAACAGGTGAACCAATTCGCTAGCCTACCGAGAGGGGTCAGAACCTGTGCATGCTTTAGTCATTCTCTCTGGTATGGGAAGACCTTCATCCCGACAAAATCTCATTGTCATCAGATAGCTCCTTCACCAAAACGGTCACATTTAGCTGAAGAGGAGGTTTTGCTCACGGTAACACCGGAGGAAGGGAGCACTAGTTCTTCATCAGTCCAACTCTTTATGCATGCGTATTATCTTTGGAGCATTATCATCCGGGTTACTAGTGGTAAGTGTTAAATTCCGCTATGCAAACCCTAGCCCTAATTCGGCTATATTTAGGGGGTTCTTGCATGGCAATTTTGCATGCACAATTATTTCGTATTTTTGCACAAGATTGAGTGTATGAGTCAGCATTATAGACAGTATCAGTAGAATATCAGTATTTGGGATATTACAAAATCTCTAATGCTTTATGGAGTAATGTTATAAAAACACACAACCCAGGTCAAGCATGCACTAAGTAAGCCATCTCCAATGTGCAATTCCATCGTGCACTATCTGTGAGCTAATCATAAACCATGTACCTCAAATGTCATAAATTGTTGAAAAAGTAAATTTGGACAAGTAGTTTCCTGGGCTTGGTTCCTAGCCTAGGAAAATTGTCCAAGGAGGACCGCATGTTATTTGACTTTATGACGTATAAGGTTAAAGTATCTTTTCAATTTAATATTTATGAACAAAGTGACTTAAGGTGTCTAAAGTTGTGTCAACGAAGAATTTAAACAGAACCGTTGATTTGGATGGTCCAAGATCTAATCTCCACCGTTAGATCCTTTTGAGTCAAATTCATAATCCTAGGAGGTAGTTTTTGGTATGTCACGTTTCTGGAGGCAGATAAAAAATAATTAAAATGGCTACTGAAGAACTCGATTTGGACTACTGAGGCAAGGAAATGGTATGGGATGAGTTTTGATGATGAGTGTGATGTCTTCCACTCCTCCAATAGTTGTAGCACTTGGGTGGGCCCACATCCATTGTTTGAGCATAATTTATTATTTTCTGGAGCTTTTGGAGGCTCACGATTTCCTCAAGGAGGCACAATTTCATAGTTTAAAAATTATATTATTTTTATTGTGCCATGGGGACACCCAAAGGGAGTTAGTTAACACTCCATGGACCCACCATGTGCATCATTTATTTTTTGTTGAGTGGATCCCCTCTCCTAGGGTGATTTAGTCCACTTTTATATTATATTATTGTATTGTTCCATGTATTGTACGTTGAGCTCATCTCAACCGTTGATTAGAACAGTTTTATCTTTTAATCTTAGCCACCCATTGGAAAAGTGGTTAGGATTTTGGTTCTCTCATTCCTATTTAAAAGAGAGAGCTTCTTATTTGTAAGGGGTCTTTGGCTCTTAGATCTGGATAATAGAAAAAGTTTTCTTGTGGATACTTTTGGATCTCCTGTGCATTTGGTGTTCTTCGATGGTGATTGGAAAATATTTTGCTTCCTAGCATTTGGGTATTTGTTGTGAGATCTATATATTTTTTGGGGAAACATTGTCTTGTCTATAGGAGGGCAACTTCAACTTGGGCGTTTTTGCAGGGCTTCCTCAACTCGCTTGGCTTGGATGCGTTTTGTATCAGGGGGTTTTCATTAGCATCAATGCGATCTATGATTTCATCTTGCTATTTTTCTGTAGCATTTGCTTTTTTCTCATGATGCAGCAAATATGATTTGGTTAACGTTTGTTGTGCAGGAGAGAGGGCGTAGTGGCTTCTTCGGGCAAAACGTTGGGATAGAATTCACTCAAATCTTCTGAAATTGATCGGGATAGTAGGGATCATCATCATCAAGGCATCTACAAGGTTTTTCGGGTAAGATCTACAGGTTAGTGCTTTTCTTCCAAGATCTCAATCCATTGGCATTGCTACTTACATTTTTATTCTCAAAACCCTAAATATAAAAAACCAAAAAACATTATGGCTCAATCTGCTTGAGTTCTCGGCAAACCATTTATGGGTTTCGTAGATCAGGTCATGCCCTAAGTGGGTCTTCCTCAACGCTGAGCTAGAAGTGTCTCTGTTGCCCTAGATCTGAAAAACACTGATCTTCAAACCCTAGCGCTACCTTCCAGGTTGCCCTCTTTTCTCAAAATTTCTTCTTTTCCGGCAAAACCACTTTTTGGGTTTGTAGATCGGGTCTATACCCAGGTGGCTCTCCTTCAACGCTAGGCAAAAACTGGCTCCATTTCCCTAGATCTGAAAGGAACTGATCTCCAACCCTAGCGCTACCCCTTCTTTTGCCTTTTTCCCTTGTGTTTTGGTCTTCTCCGACTGACTCAGGTGCTTTGACACTGTCATACCTTCCTTCGAGTCTATCCCTTGGTACTAGATAGCCCCAATCTCGTTTTCACCTGTTCTGCATTGGTCACCTTTCCCAAGGTAGTGGATATCTTCACCTCTTGCTAGTACCTTAAACCCCAGATCTAGTATTTACCTCATAAGTCATCCGTGTCCCAACTTGGATCAAATATCATATCTCCTAAACCCTGATCCAAAGTCTTGGTTCACCTAGTGACGTCATCCATAGATCTAGGGTTTCCATCACCTTGCACCTTACGTACCTCAAGTCCATTTGATCTGATCTGGTGTCTAGGTCTGGTCTCTCTCCTGTCGGGAGTAGATCTTGGTCTCCTCCATTGTTGTCTTGGGCTAAGATAACATAAAGTGAAGACTGCCTCGATTGGTGTGACAACCATCCATTTGGGAGTCGAGGCAATCTTGGTTCCACCTCCTTAATTGCTTGCCCCTCTACCGTCCATCCTGGATCCATCTCACATAGGCAACTACAAGGTTGGTGATAACACAATCAATGCTCCTTTTTATCTTCTAGACACTCTACCATGTTAAAATTCCCTAAATGAGTCATGGGGCATTAACTGTCTTATTTGCTAGCCAACACAAATCATTGCATGCTATCAGAGTCATTGCACGAATAAATGCTGGCTTAAGCCTAAGCACCAGCCATCGAGATTATGGAGCATCTGGAGCAAGCTTTGCAAGGTGTCAGTCACCTATTCAACAACAATGCCAGCTATTTAAGGAGAGATTAGTACAACACCTTTTCCTTAACATGATCGGAGTAAATATGTTTGGCCCTTGGCCATATGTTGGTAAAGGCTGTATGTGGCAAAAGGCTTGTAATTTTGATTTCTTGTAATTACTAATTAGAGAATAAGTGTCCCACCAATTGAAATCAAAAGCTGCCGGGCATTATGTTTTCTTCCTAGGTCACTTAGGTCCCAAACATTCCATGAGGTCACTTTCATTTCAAACTAGTAACATTGTGCATCTGTGCCTCATTATTCTTGAAGTCTGGGAGAATGCCAAAGGGGTTATTAACTTATTTGCAGTAGCTGAGAATCTGAGCAGACAATTCCCAAGAGTAATCTGTCTTGGCTATTTCATTTGGCCATCAACATTAGTTATTGCTTCCTTAACCTGAGCATGTAGGAGCAGCAGAGGAGAGTGAGCTCAATGACTACCACTTCCTTGTTGGGCTGAGTTAGTGGCAGGGTCATTGTGAATTGTAGCCAATGGTCTACTAGGCCCAACTATGATTGAGGCTTTATAGGCTGAGACTTTTATGGCTTGGGCTCTAGTTACCATGATGCTTTTGTTCGTCCTTACCTCCTAAGTCCAACCATCTTCATGCACATTTGTTGCTTGGGAAACTTCAGGCACTAGAGGGCCTGTGTGGGTTGGGGTGTCGCATGATTGACTTGAGAGATGAACATGCAGTCATGCGTTGATGACCCAGGGTTTGGCACTAAAAACAAGTGTCAGGAAGATTGGTCTAGCAGATTGACTGTTGCAGAACTGTATCCCCTACTTGGATGAGCATGAATTCGTTAAGTTCCTTCAAAAGCTTCACCTTAATGCAAAGTTGACAGCAGGGCCCAGGCTTGAAGAATCATTCAATTTCATGACAAATGAAACTTCCTAAAGGGCCAGAGGTATGCTTTAGGGCTGGTTGGGACTGCATCTAGGGGCTCTGAAATTCAATCCAAACATGGCAAGACGTCTGAGTGGCTTTACCATCCAAATAGTCACAGGACCAGGAAGAAAAAACAATCAGCTATTCTTGCAGACCTAGGGATTTTGGTGTAAAATTTTCATCACATGGGTCAAGTCATCAAATTAGAACAGAAGGAACCCCTTGGTCAGACTGCAGTTATGGGTGTAGTGCCAGCCTTGTGGATCCCACACCACCTCGACCCTTCCTTCGATAACAGCTTCAGGAGGTTCCCTCTAGTTAAAGTAACCCAAAATGAAGCCCACATGAAATTGATTACATAAGCTACCATATTCAGACTCAAAATATTCAATATCAAGAGGGGGGTCATTACCTTGTGATATATCTCTGAACAAACTTTCGAGGAGGCTTGGGTGCCATTACCAGAGTGCCACCCTTTTTTACGATAAACCACTGCCCAGGTGGAAATCTAGACTCTTAATGTAGCTTATGTACTCCCTAGTGTTTTCCTCTTTTCCAAATGGTTGCAAATGGTCAAAGAATGAAATGAGGACAAGCAAACCCTTCAAAGTGTTCAGCAAAAGGAAACCCTTTACACACAAAATAAACAGCAGAAGAAAGAACTCAAAATGATGAAACAAATCTACCTTTTGTCCTTATATTGTCTGAGTCTGCTTCACAGGGACACTGATTTTCATGAAACTGGGCAAGTACTCGATCAACTTGCCAAATCTGGTCGAAATTCCGGAGTGTTGATGTTTACTGGCGAGTATAGGCAAGTTCTGTTACTCAGCTTAGAAACTGATGAGCTGAGGGTAGACTCACTGAAATGTGTCATTTTTCGGCAGGCCATGTTAGTCTGTTTGGAAAGACCACTGCGGAGAGAGGAAAACTTAACAGATATGTCATCATGCACATTATAATGCTCATATCTGCTTGATTTTGTATCCTTTTACTGTGATCTAACATGTCTATTTAGTTTCCTTCTATGCTTAGTTATCTTTCTCAATTTATAATTTTATTCTCACCCCTTAGTCTTGACTCTTGGAAATCTATTTAATATGTTTTATTTTCTCAGATGGTGTTTTCAGCTTTAGCCTTGGCTCGCTCTGAAGTTATGTGGTACTTCCGACATATTGGTGTTGTATCAGTAAAATCCAAAGCGACGCGTGTTGTGCCTGTAGAGATTGTAAGTGCTTTTTTTAAACTGATTCTATTTTTTGAGTTAAACTTAATCTATTTTTTGATTTGGAATTGCATTACAAAATACATTATGAGGAATAATTTGAATAAACAAGCAGAAGGTTTGATTTCTTTGTTGTTTTAAAGATTTAAATTAGTCTGTTGTAACAGGATTCAAGTGATCCAACTGTCGGTTTTTTATTGGATGGAATGGACAAGCTTTGTTCCTTGGTTCGAAAATATGTATCAGGTAAAAAACGGATCTTGTAGAAATGCCTGGAATGATTGTAAACCTTGAAATGACTGTTGGTTTCCTACTGGATTGAATGTAAGAAGTCACTACTTCATATTAGATGCAGAGAGAAGATAACACAGCTAACATTTAAGCAAAGACCACCAATTATTTAACATAATTGTGGTCTCAGTTTCTTCCTTGTGCTCAAAGATAGCATGAAAGCAAACCGTTATGATTGTGTGATCTGCATGTGCATTTGCAACCTCTGTTTATTTACATTATTGACCACATAGGCATAAAACATCTTCCAAGATAAAGCCAATAAACCAAAACTGTCTGCAAGAGATTTTAGACACTATTCTTTTGATGTGACTGAAACAGGTTTGTTTAAGGTGGATCGAATTTGCCATTTTTATAGGATTAACATTAGGAGTTCAGACTAGTCTTTCCACTGGCTTGTGACCACAAACACATGGTTGGAAATGACTGGAGAAATTTCTGCATGAAACACCTTGCTGCCATGTACTTTTTCCAGCACATAAATCACTGTTCATAACTGAAATTCACCTGCAAACATATCAAAATTTGAAGAATAAGCAAGCTGGAAAAATCTTTGAAACTTCGCTGTCCTACGTAATTTTGACTCTCGAGCACCAAAAACATCATTCCTAGCTGATTTCTCATCCATAAATGCATCAACAATTATGGCATCTTGTGGCTAGGAAATTTCTGAGTTGTTAACCTCAAAATACAACCCTAAAACTACAGAAAAATCAGCATATAAAGGTGAATAACAGGGCTGAAAATTGCCATTAGACTGCTTCCCTACTCTAAGCATGAGATGGAGCAATATCAAGTGAAATCATATAACCAATGTAACTGAGTGCTTATCACATCATTGTCAAGGCATCTTCCCTTGTGTTTGGTCCCTATGATGGCTTGATTTAGCACTGTTATCAGATATATATTGCAGCTGGGCTACCATGATGCAACATACAGATTGATATCTTTATTTTCCCGAGCTATTCATTCAGATGGGGTTTTAGCATGGATCATTACAGCCTCAGCCATTTCAGAGACTTGTTTAGCAATATTTCCTTACCAGGACTAAGATTTCCTTGTCCATTCAGAGAATCTCAGTGGCGACCTAGTTCATTTGAACAGATAGCAGATCATTTATGGTACACAGTTACAGAGGGGCATTATCAGATGGAGACAGGTATATGGTGAGATCATGTATATGGCTTATTGGTGGCTTTGTGCTCTTTGATGTATGTTAAACACCTAGGCTTGTCATGTAAGGATGATCATGGTAAATTATGCTTAAATTACATATGTACTAATGCTTAAACTTGTGTTGTGAACAATCAAAGAGTCTGATGTGGAAGACTATTGTTTATGCCATGCTTTACACAAATTTTAAACCTTAGTGCTATGTTGGTTCCATGTATCACTTGCCCCCATTCATTCAGTTCATTCGTATTTGTTTTTTCTCCCATGACCTAGTTGATTGAGACTTGTGAGATTGGAGATGTTTTCCCCATCTTGACCTCTATGCATGATTGACTCCATGTTGCTATGTGTCTCTGGCTATGAAGTATGTGGTTTAGCCAGTGTGGCTAAGTTCATCAGGTAGTCTTCCTTTAGTCCTCAAAACAAGTGCTCCACCCAACAGTGTCTTTAGACACTAACACATCGGAACGCATAAACGTTATATCTAAATGATGCAAAGTATGAATGTTAAAAAGCAGTCAGTGGCCAAAGGACGAGCACTCATTCCTTGTATAATGTTAGGCTCATTTGCCCTCCATAGGGGCAATAGGATGAGGCAAACCCGTAGAGGCTATGGATGCTCTTTGGCAGCGGGCCTAAGCCTTAGTCATTTACTGGAGCCCAGAAGGCTTTCAAGGGCACCTGCCTTTATAGGCTGGCTACTATCTTATGTGAAATTGAAAGTTATTGAAAAGGTCAATGGTCAAAGGATGAGCACTCATTCTTTGTATAGTGTTCAACTCATTTTCCCCTATAGGGCAATAAGGTGAGACTAACCTGCAAAGGTTGTGTCTTTTTCATTTACTGGAGCGCAAAAGGCTTTCTAGGGCACCTGCCTTTGAAAGTTGACCAATGTTCCAAAGTAATGAAAAAGAAAACTTGCTATAGTCTGAAAGAAAGAAGCCCAAGTCATTTTGGTTGACTGTATCTGTTATCATTCGGAGAGATCAATTTGTCAAAACCAACAAAAGGTCATCACCCATTACTTAGCCTTGTTTTCCATCCTCACTCAGCAATATTAAATGGTTTAAGCTTTGTAAGTATGACATACACAAAATGCTTCCAAAAGGTTCAATGATTCTTTAACAGACACAGGTATATCTTATTGGTTGTTACTATTATTATTATTATTATTGTCACCATGATTCTGAATAACATCATTAAAGTTGGGTTTTAATATACACCTTGGAGCAGTTCTTACCCTGGATGCATGCAGGATCATCTTAGTTCAATATCTCACCTACAGTTTGGGTACTTTGACCTGGTCAACCCAATTGACCAAGTCAAACATAGTTCCCAATGCAGTTGCTCAAAAAACAACAATGCCTATATTTACCCCAAACATGCCCAGGACCAATACAACGGTTCTAGTTTTCAGAGTTTGGCCTTAGATTGCATGATCCGTGATTATTATCACTTTATTATTGGCCATATTATATTATTATTGTAGTGATTGTGGTTCTTCTAGAGCACCACAACGTTCCAGGGGGTGTGAGAAGTTACTTGTATCATTCTTCTGTGTCTCCAGATACTACTCCGGTGCAGTCAGTTTGCCCCAGTTCTCAGGTTGAAGGAAGATATGATGACTTTTATGATTTTTAGAGGTTGTACCATCAGAAAATGAACTAGGAAATTACTGAGAAAATTGATTGGTTAGGGAAGTCAAGGAAATGGCAAAAAATTAATCCAGTTGATGTATTATCTAAGTTGCCAGAAAACGTGGGTACGGGGACGGGTACTGGTATAGGGACGGGGACGGGGACGCCACTTTTTGAAACAGGGTACTTCGGTACGTCGAGGGTACTGTAGACATATATATATATATATATATATATATATATATATATATATATATATATATATATGTGTGTGTGTGTGTGTGTGTGTTAAAATTTATAAAAAGAAAACATTTCACACTCACATCATACATGCATATTTGATATTTCTAAATTCAATGATTCATATGAACATTCGCATTGAAAATTTCTAACATAAAATAATAAATTTGATAAATCATATGACATAGACTCATATTAGATATCAACTGGAAGACTGAAGTTATATTAATATAATTAACAACATAAAATATTATATGTCGATGACACCATGAGTTCAAACTTCATTGCCATACTACATCCAAAATTTGCCTAAAGGCATTTTTAGACATGAAAAAAAAAGTTCAAAAAGTAAACATTGAACATGAACAAGATAGTTGATTTGGCTTCCTCAAGCCATGTCATCAGCAGCCTTAGGATCAATGTCATTAGCATCACTAAGGTCCTCTGTCATGTTGTCGCTGGAGTAGTGAGCACAGTGCACTAGCCGTGAGAAATGCAGTGTGGGGCTGGTTTAGGTAAGGGGCAAGGGCTCACATAACATCTGTTTTAGTGTTATTTAATTTTTAAAATTTTAAACTTCAAACTTTTGAAATAGACTCATCCCGAACAACGAGCTAAGATAAATTGTCCAATGGTTGTATCGGCCGCATACCCAATCACGTGGTACGGCGTACCAAAATCCACGCAAGTACCCTATTTTCATACATGAAGTACCCGGTACGTCAGATTGGATTTAGGTATGCTTGGGTACGGCTGGGGACGTACCATTGAAGTACCCGAGTACCCGGTACTGGTTCGTGTACCCGACCCCCCGGTACAGGTACCCATGCAACACAGTGTATTATGGTTCTCTGGACACTTCTTCATCAATTTTAGTCAGCATTTGGTCCAAGATTATTTATTTTGGCTTATGCAGTGAGGACGTCCCCCTAGGGACGCCCCTCAACTTGGCTACCTGATGTATCACATTGTTATATCTTATGATTTGAGGTTGTAATGGGGCCTAGGGTGAATTAAGCCCCTAGTGACCCCTTCGATGTATTATCATGATTATATCTTATGTTATCTTATGTTTTGACTTAGACATGGTGTCATTGGGAAAAAAGTGCGCCCCCCTTGATCTAGTCAAATTGATCCATGTTGTGATCCATGTAAAGTTGATCTCCACCGTTGATGATGTTATAATCTCAACCGTCGGATGTAAAAGTGACTTAGGGTTTGCGCATCTTAAAATCTATATAAAGACGAGGCCCCCCCATTGTAAAGCATGATCTCTGGCATTCGAACTTCTAATAAAGAGATTATTTTGGGATTCAACACTTGTGTCTCTGTAGATAGATAAATGTGATGATTGATATTGCTTATCTCTTGCATTGAGATAAATCTGACATAATTCTTGTATCTTTTTGTACCCAATTTTATTTACAGGTTGAAGGAGGCGAGTTGAAGGAGGCGAATTGAAGGAGGCGCATTGGTGGGGAGACTCACCTTTTGGTCATCTCTCGATTCGGTTTATCAGGGAGTGGTTACTTCTTTATGATTTCTCTTTCATGTATCTTCTTTATTTGCAAATCCCATTTATCTGTCATTGCTAATTGATTTCCTTGGTGGCAGGTGGAAGGGGGTGCTAGGGTCATTGAGCAAAGCATAAATTCATCAAGATCTTGCCTGAATCTTTTACTTGACTTGTGAGGAAGCATTCTTCATCATCCAAGAGGACATCTACGGGTTTCAAGTACGTCTCTCAGCTTATTTCTATATATTTTAGTTTTCATGCATTTCACATCACCCACAACACTTTAAAAAAATCACTTGTAGTAAGTAGGAAAAATCACCAGAACATTTTGCACTGGGAATCTGCAAAATTGACTATCTAGGTTTTGTTTCCCTTCATTGAAAACCCCCTCTCCCGCCTAAGCGTCAACATTGGAATCCATTTTCCCACCTTAAAGAAACACTAATCCCTGGGAGAAAGTACCCTTCCTGCCCTATCAGTGTTTTTCCAGAGAGTTCTCTATTCCCATTTTTTTCTTGGATTTCTTCACATTGTGAAATCTATCATCCATGCAATTGTGTTGTAAGCCCTAATTCTCTGATTTAACCTTACCTTAGATATTTCAATATTTCTATCTAAATCCCCCTAGGGTTCCTCGTTTGATCAATCAAATAAACACAGTAATCCTAGCTCTGATCTTTAAATCCATAAGTCACTATTTTGTTTAGCTTGAGTAACATTTCCAACACCCGTAACCAACTCCACTGAGGCATTCCTTAAATTGTGGCTTACTCCTTAAATCTAAGGTTTCAAGTTGCCACTTTACATATTCTCCATTTGGGTTTGATCTGATGATTTGCTTTAGGTCTTTCCTTTTAGGATAGGTCTCGTTCTCCCCCTTTGTCACTTGGGCTTCAGTGGCATAAAGCGAAGGATATCTCAACCGGCGTGACAACCATCCATCATCTGGGGGTTGGGATATTCGTAGGTCACGACTTTGGTTGCCTGTCCCCTTTGCCGTCCTGAATAGGATCAATCCATGGGGCAACTACAAGATTCGTGATAACAAGCACCTAAGTGGAAAAGTCTTAATGCTATCAAGTGCAAGTTCGAAAGAAAAGCACCACTGTCACCTTAGTGCTCAACTTCCCTCTTTTAGACTAAATCTCATGCCCAAGGGAGGCTTCCCTATAGGTTGGTTGGATTTAAGGTTTTTTGTAGAGCTAAGGGAAAGAGATTAACTTGTTTGAGATGTGACGTGTGTATTTGTTAAGTTAATTCCCCAAATAAGTATTCAATGACTTTAGATTTGAAATAACCAATAAATAAAGACTTAGAAGATTGCTCAATGATGTAGAATAAAATAAACTATTAACATTTCAATAACAATGGTGAATTAAAGATGTAGGCCCCACTACACATTGCGCTATTTGACATATGCTATTTGTATTCCTTCAGGCTAGTTCAGAGTGGCTCCCACCATCTTAGTTTTGAGATAGATCGCCATATAGTTTGATCAGACAGGATCTGCTAGGTTTGCCACCTTCCAGAGGCTAAGACAGGGGAGCACTTCATCTTTCATTGTCCTGTATACGACGAGATTTGTGGATGGTTGCATTGTCCTTTTAGAGAGCTCCTTCAAAGGGAGCTCCAGACACTGTCCAAGTTCTTTTAGTACCCCAACTAGAGGTGTCTGACCTTGTATTTACAAAAGGCCCTCTAGCTCGACTCTCTCGTCCTTTAGTCATGTTCATCTACAACAATAGTCTCCAGCCACTACATCACTTCTTTTTCCAGTGCTCCCATTTTTGAAGGGTACCAAGAGGCAAATAGATGACGACAGTTCTTTCGACTCCATACGTATTTAGATATGAAGGATTTCCTCATCTTGTGTCCGACCTCAACAACATAGACAGTATCGACCTTCTACCAACTCTCAACCATCTTCTAGGGCATAGAGGCTGACACATCACTCCAGGCAGAGACACATCACCCTGTCTACTTTCACTTCCAGCTCTTTTGGTAGGGTTTTATTATGTGCTTCCTCCAGTTGGCCTCAGATGTTAGGACCGATGGCTTTGATGTAAGATGACAAACATATGCCTTTTGTTTCACAGGCCCTAGATCTACTATATTGGTACATCTCTGTCCTAGATTGAGTCTCCATTTGTGGAGTTTGATATCTAGGTTTTGGTCTTACTTTTCTTTTTAAATTTCATTTTATAGGAGCCCCCTTAGTGCTCCCACTATGTATTGACATCTTGGTACCCTACATTCCCATTGACCAACTTTTGTGGTCATTTGTTGGACATTAATAAATTTATTTTTTTCTTATCTTATCTATATCTATTAGGTAAGAGGGCAATAACGCCTTCCACAATATTTCCAACCTTTCCTTCTTCATCATAATCCCAATGCTTGCGAAACAACTTGAATATTTTTTGCAATTGAAGAAATCTCCTTGATACCAAGATTTAAATACCGCTCTAATGCATCATACTCCAAAGTGCAAACAAAAATTATCATCAAATCATCTTCATGAATAATGTTAAAAACAATCACAACCTTAGTAGGATATGTTGCTTCCTAATACACACCTTTGGTAACATTGCAGAAATCTTCAAAAGACTGGGTGTGTCCTTGGGGGCAAGCCTTGAGTCGAGTTATTGCCACTGAACACTTGACTCCTTCGTCTAGGCCAATTCCTGTCGAAGCCATGGGGGGTGGTCCGTAATAAAAAAGAAAATTAAGGCTATAAGTAAGCTATAGCAAAAATGAATCTAGGAGTTTTATACTAAAACAAGAGCAATAAGCAGATCTAGTCTAGTAGCATAGCAAATCAGATAGATGCTTGAAGTAAACGACTGAATCAAAATGTAGACCAGTGCCGAAAAATAAAGTGAATGTTGCTGAAAGGAAGTGTTGTAGTGCTCTTGAAAGTTTAGTTTATTAAAGTGAGTTGTTTAAATGGGTTTATTGATTTGTTTGGCCCACTAAACGTTATCCTCAAAGTGTGTGTAGGGAACATAGTCGGATGTCCAACAGGGAGAGAATGAATCTCAATGAGTATCCCTCTCAATTCACACCAAGTTCAATAAAGGTTCTCAAGACACTAGATTTCCCTATTTAGACTAGACACTAGATGTGCCTTTTCTGATTGTTAACCAAATATTAGGAAAGCCCGCAATGCTCACAAGAGCATAGTAGCAAACACAAGTCTAGGTTCATTACTTTAAGCGAAAAATGAAAGACTAATCTAACTAATCTAAGAAATGAAATGCTTGGGTTAGTAATTGAAAGCAAAAGAAAAAAGAAAGGAAAAATAAGCGATTGCACGAAACAACGCAAATCCCCCTTGGGGGATTGAGACTGGGCATTGGGTATCCCACTGATCCAATTCTGAATTACAACTTTTTGGGAATGTTTGTGGTTCTTTGTATGTTAGGACCAACAAACTTACAAGTTTTCAGAGTTTCATATTTTTAGAGAAAGATAGGAGGCTCTCAGGCGCCCTGGATGGCCAAATCTTCAAAATTTGGGTAGAGTTTCCTCCTACCTGTTCATCAAAAGATAAGAAACATCCAACAAGATGGTACTTAGAATACTAGATTAGTCAAATAAAAACTTGAAAAGGATCTTGACCATTAGTACTAAAATCTGGTTTTAAACTTAGCTAAAAGTTGGTCCAAGAAGCTAGATTTAAAGTCAGATCTAGTCTCTAAACAAACATAAACGAACTAACTTTTTTGATTTAATCTTGAAAAATAAGCTATCTAGAACTTGCATGCACAATGTAACCTAGAATAACTTTAAAGAATTAAGTGAAGGAGAGAGAGAGAAAGCAACTTAAAGCTGGGAAATACTGAACAATGGATTCTGCTGGTGGAATGCTGAGGGATTATGTCTTTCAGAAAATCTTGAAGCGAGTAGAAGAAACAACCAAGCTCAGCCACCTCTTCAAGCAAAGGAACCTACAACTAAGATAGACTTGCAACAAAACTTATCAAATTTGGTATCATTTACATAAAAGATTAAGATGACATGCATATAAACTTATACAATGTTAGAATTTTATACTTCAACAATGGTTATGTCATAACTTCAAACAATTTGCATTTTATCATAATAACCATAAGCAATAGGATCACTGAAAGAAAGACAAGAGACAAAAACCCAATTTCTTCAGTATAGATTCAGTCAACAAGTACAATGCCAAACCAAGATAAGATGACCCCAAAAGATAAGAGCAAATTCTTCTTCTTCCCAACGAACTTCTTCTTCCCTCTCTTGTGCACTTGCTTGAGAAAACTTGTTTGTCCAAATGAGAGGAGTCTCTCATCTATTTATACTCAACGTGTGAGTGACCTTTTACCCTAACTAGGCTAACTTCTCTTTCTAACTGGGTCGACTTCTCTAGGGAGACTCAAAATGACATTTATATAATAATTCTTTTGGGTACTATTGATCTGACTTACAACTGAAGGTTTACATTGATTATGTCAAAACTTTTACATGACCAATTACATCAATAACCTCGCTCGAAATAGGTATACCAATAATAAATAAAAGTACAATAATAATATCTTCTAAAGTTACACAAACTTCAACAATCCCTCTTAATGAGGAAGGTATTCTCCAATTACGGTCATCATCACTAGACATCATCATTGGATCACTACTGTTGCAACTCTATACTCAGACCATTGACTTGTGACACCTATTGAATCTATAGATCATAAGAAGTTCTATAATGCCAACCCTTTTTCATGTTGGATGTATATTCACATATCTCTATAGTGCCAACCCTTTTTCATGCTGAATGTAGCTCCAAATATCTCTACAATGCCATCCCTTTTTCATGTTGGATGTAGTTGCAAATATCTCTACAGTGCCATTCCATTTTCATGCTGGATGTAGCTCCACATATCTCTACAGTTCCAACCCTTTTCATTATGGATGTAGAACTCACATGTCTTTGCAGTGCCTGCCCTTTTGCATACTGGAAGAAAATCTTTACAGTGCCAACCCTTTTTCATCCTGGATGTAAGTCTCACACATGTCTATAGTGCCAACCCTTTTTCATGTTGGATGCACATCTTTACAGTGCCAACCATGTTTTGCAGCGCCAACCCTTTTTCATGCTGGATGCACATCTTTATAGTGACAACCCTTTTTCATGTTGGATGTAAAGTACACACATCTTTCACAGTGCCAACCCATTTTCATGTTGGATGTGAATACCACTCAACTTCCATAGTTCCAACCCTTTTTCATGCTGGATGTGAAGACCACTCGTTTGCATCAAGGACTCATCACTCCCTCTTACGATGGACATCGATCTGAACAACTCGAAGCTTGTCCCTGAAGTACTCAAACTTCACTCTTGAGAAAGACTTGGTCAATACATCAACTATTTGCTCATCCGTCGCAATATATTGGAGCTTCACTGCTCTTCTTAGCACACCGTATCCTTGATATATTGGTACTGGATCTCAATGTGCTTTGACTTGTCATGAAACACATAGTTCTCAGACAACTTCACACAACTTTGGTTGTCACAGAACACACAAGTCTCCTCTAACTCGAGATCAAACAATCATGTAAGTTACTTTCTAACCCACATTTCCTCATAGCTAGCTGAATAAACTACAATGTATTTTTCCTCGACTGTACTTAGTGCCACACTCTTTTGCTTCCTGCTAAGCTAGGAGATCATGCCAGACCCCAAATTGAAGCAACATCCCAAAGTGCTCTTCCTATCCGTGACACTACCATCCCAATTTGAGTCAACATAGCCCTACAAGCTAATCCTCTGATCTGTCGCATATCTGACGCCATAATCAATCATATCCTTCGGGTACCTCAACACATGCTTTGCCGCAATTAGGTGAACACGTCTCAGTTCTACCATGTACTGACTCTATGTGTTCACAGTAAAGCATATATTTGGCCTCGTATTCGTTAAGTACATCAACGAACCAATAATATGTCTATATACTGTGTCATCAATTGTCTCTGAAGTAGTATCACATAGCAACTTCATGTCCGATGCCATCGGTGTGACCAAGGCCTTGCAATCCATCATCCCGAATCTCTTTAGGATCTCTATTGTTAGACACTGAGAGGGGGGTGAATCAGTGTAAAGCCAATTTTACAACTTTTCTTAACTTGTCACAATTAGCTACTAATCCATCATTCCATTATTCTACCAATCTTATAATCATTTCATAAACTTCATCATTCACATATCATAGTATTTAAATCATCAAGAACCACAACACAAAAGAACACAACACCATATAATTTTGTAATCTTTTTGTATTAGTTTTGGTCCGGCTACAACCGTTAGGTAAAATCAGCACCTACTGATATGAAGAGCACCTACTCTGCTTCCAGGACCCTGCCTGGTTTTCTTAGACCCTGCTAAGAAGGGTTTGAGGTATCCTAACCTCAAAAGCAAGTCAAGCTTGCATTTACAATTAAAGTTCACTGTCATATCAACATCATCTGTTTCTTCAATCTATTCTGCTGCTGGTCAATACTGCTGATCATCTGCTCAACTCTGATCATGCTCATCTGCTCATCATCAACGCTGCTCATCATAAATTAGTTCTGCTGCTCATTGTCATCAACTTGTCCTTATCATCAACCTGTCAAACCTGTTGTTCAAGGATGTGCTCACAAGGATCTGCTCCAACCACTGCCAAAACATCACTGTATACTGATATATTGTTTCTCTGCTATACACTGCTCATGTATCTTTGCTGGTCATTCTCTGGGATCTTCTTATCAAACTACTGGTCAATTTCTGCTGCTCATCCTCATCTTTGATCATCATCATAAAACATCAAGGCATGTATATGTCATCAAGGTTCCAATGTTACCAAGAAGGTCTGGAACATCATGGGGTACGCATTATAGTGTTCAAGGCACTATCATATGATCAACTCAGCTCATGTCAGCACTCTACAGTAAACCACTTAGTACATACCTCTGTCCATCATTCTTGCACATCACAAATACTTCTTGCATATCAAGCATACATCATCATTATCAACATCATATCACAGTTTATACACTACATATATATACACTGTATACCTGTCACTGCATACAGTACATCAATTTCTGTCTTGATTGTGTATTCCAGTCATCATCCTAGGGCAGTGAACATCATATAGAGTACCATTCCAGTGTATATGGTGTATAGGGTAGTATCATCATTCACATGATGCATCTTCATACAGTATCACAATAGTTATAATACACAACATTAAACATACCTTGTATATCATGTCATCATCACTGAATATGTCTCTTTTGTAGATGATCAGAACTGTAGATAATCATGTGACTGCTGTAGATATCACTGCCACCTTATCACTATCATCAACCTGTCACTTCCATGCCCCACTATCATATCAAGGAAGTCATTATCATCGTTATGTTGAACTGTCAAGCCAAGCTGTAACTTGTCATCAACTGTTGCACTTGTCATCAGCTGCTATTCTTGTCATCATATCACTAGTCATCACTGTATGTGCAACTTTACTACTAGGGCATCATCAAAACCTTATTTACTTGGCTTCAAGAAATAACTGCTGCAATAAATTAGCAAAAACAAACTTCAAACTTGAATGATGATCATCTTCATGCTGTCCTGTGTATTAGCTTGCACACAGTCAACTCAGGACTGCGTCTTCTCTTGCAAACTCAAGACTGCCATCTACTTATACAATCAGAGTATGTCAAAACTTTTACTTGGGCTGTGTTAGTCTTTTGTAGAAGACCCCAACAATTTATCAAACCTTAGATTGTGTATCAAGCTGCCACTGTGGGTGTCCTTTAGACGATGAATGTGTTGAGAAGTACCCCAAACAATGTCCACACTAGGACTGTGTAGAAGCCAAAAGAAAACTTCAAGTCAATGCTGAACTGTGTATATACAATGTATGTCAAATTGGCCTGTGTATATCAAAATTGCATGGACTGTGTATTCCTCAGAAATTTGGACTATGTAGATGACTTCAAAGACTGTCTGTGTAAAACCCTAACCAAAAACAACTTCAGACTGTTTATCAGGCTTCACCAAAATTGACTGTGCAAGCAAACTAACTCTTATCAAACCCTAATCATGCCTATTCAGTGCTAGTACATCCAACAGTACTCGGCTGTTGAGAAGAGTCCCTATAGGGCTGCTTCTTGATTAGTGCTACAAAACAGTCTTCACTGAGTGACTTCTATATCACAGTGGGTATGGAGAAGTAAAGAAACAAAACCAAAAGAAATTCTTGAGCTACTATCACAAAAAATCTCAGTCTGCTGGTCATACTGTGAAAAACTCAAAAAAAACAAAAATTATTGCTGTTAGCTCCACCGAATTTCTTCCTTAGTTCAACGTTAGCCTACTGTTGCTGCCATATTCAGATCCTCTCTTTTTGCTGCTGCTATCAAGAGTTTACCTCATGCAATTTCCATTCCAAAATTTGATCTTTATATTGCTCACGAAAAAGGAAACTCCACGATCACTGTCTGTTAGTCATCTGCGGCTGCCACAGAAGATGGATCTCATAAACTCCACCGAGACTGCCCTTATCATTTGGTGTGACTGCCACCACGTGTGGTCTGCTGCCCAAAACAAAATTGTAGTCTACTACTACTGATTCCGAAAATCCTCAGAGATCTCTATGTCCACCGATTCTTCCTTGTAAATATTGGGGCTTACTGCGACTACACCAGCTCTCCCAAAAATTTCAGATCACCAACGAATACATTCTCACACTTCAAATTCTTCAAACAACTGCTCCATAGCGAGCTCTCCACAGTCAGCTAATTCCTTGCCTCAGTCCAGCGAGCTACTCCACCGAAAATTTCACACTATAAAAGTGAGGATGTGATAGGTTATATATACTAAATTTTCACCATAATTTCGGGGCCGACCTGCTATTTTTAATTTGACTTTGGAGCCGACTCAGCAATTTAAAATTTAAAATTAAATATTAACACTTTGATGGAACCGACTTCTTCAAGGGCAAGAAGGTATTGTTTATTGTTTTATATTTTAATATTTTGTGTCTTTATTTGTCACACAAACCCCTTTCTTACCATGAGCAAGGGTGTCCTTACGTGGGCTTCTTCAAGAGTAGTTATCATCTTCAAGGTGGGCTTTGTCATTATCTTCAAGATCTTGGGGTGTGCTCCACCTTTGTCCACAACCAACTTAGGTCACCACAAGCCTCAAGGGCTTCATCAAGAACCAAGGACAAATGACCATATGCAAGAAGGTTATATGCCCACCTCCAAGAACTCCATGACCTTATCAAGGGTATCAAGGTCATCTTCAAGGACAAGCAAGTGTTCCATAACATGCAAGCAAGTGTCCAAGTGTCATCCCATCACTATATAAGTAGGTACCAAGTCTTCCTCATGTCCTAGGAACATCTCCAAGGGTTTTAAGACCCCATCAACCTACAAATGACCATAGAATGGTGTTATTAATGTTTCTTCAACCTATGAAGGGCTTCTCCATCGTCCATAAGGGTTTTAGCATCATCACCAAGGCTTTCATCATCATTGGCAGGGTCTTCAGCTCCATCAGCAAGGTCTTCAACATCTTCAGCAAAGTGGTGGCTTCAAGATCCAAGCTTGTGGGTACAGGAACCTTGTCAACTGGGTACAAGGTGCTTCACGCCACAAACCGACTCTGTAAGAGATCAAGCCACTGTAGGTAGGACTTGGTGGCATCACTGACATCCCGTGGGGCCACTGCAAGTCCAAGTTGGCATCAATGACAATTTCATCAACATCTATTGCATATTTTCCTTGACTATGGAAAATCTCATCTGGATTCTGCCACCCCTCAAGACCTAAGAAATAATGCATCATACCCAGATCTTTCATCTCAAACTCTACGGAAAGCTTCTTCTTTATTTCTGCAATGACCTCCTCATCACCTGTCAGGAACAAGTCATCTACATACAACAATAGTATCACAGGTTTTCCATCCTCAACCTTGAGGTAGAGGTTGGAATCTGCTTTACTCTTGGTAAAGCCCAGGCTTGTCCGAAATCCATCTATCTCGTCGTACCATGTCTTGGGTGCCTGTTTCAAACTGTACAAGGCCTTCTTCAATTTGCACACGTGTCTTTCTGTCATGTGTCTCAAATCCTGGTGGCTTCTCTACATACACTTTCTCTTCTACTACACCATTTAGGAAAGCTATCTTCACGTCCATCTGGTATACCTTCCACTTCATCACTGTAGCTGTGGCAAGTATAGCTCTAATCAAAGTGTATCTAGCTATAAGAGCAAATGTCTCCTCATAGTCTATGCCTTCTTTTTGGGAGAAGCCACATAATCTTGCTTTGTATTTCAATATTTCTCAATGATGCCAGCTACTGCATGCTTTATATTGTAGATCCATTTAGAAGATGCTACAAAATTCTAATCTGTTCTCGGAACCACATCCCGAACATCATTCTTCATGATTGACTGGTATTTTTAGATCATGGCATCCTCGGTGCCGCCTGAGGCCGGCGTGTGCGTGCCAAAGCCCAAAAGTTAGGCACACCAGCCTGATGGCAACTGGGAAAAGAGCAACCACTGTCACCACACCCGTCTCTTCCTCGCTTTAGGTTGGCTTTTCTCCAACTCACGGGGGGCTTCCCTAAGGTTAGGATCACTAAGGCAGGTGCATTGAATGTCAAGGTGAATTGAAGAGTCTTTGTTAGAGAAACAGTTGTAGTACATCAAAGGGGAGAATAGAGTCAAAAAGAAAACTCAAGAGGGCCCTGTGTCAGATGTGACTAAGGGGGATAGATTGCATGATTGAGCCAACCCTGATTAGTTAAGTGTACAACTACTAGATTTACTTCTCCTAATTGTTGGAGATGCGCTATGCACACAAAAGATCAAGATTACACAATCAAACTTAATTAAATGCAAATATTGATGCCTGTCTATACATGCTTATAGAGGGAAAAGGCTAACAGTTGCTAAGAATTTTCACCTTTTAAAGTGATGGTAGCATCTATTTATGGTCTCCAACGCAAACATAGAAAGAAAATCTAAATTCTAGCGATGTTCACAATCATTGAAACTTCATAAGTTTTTTCCACATTAAAAAAAAAGCTCCCATATATGTCGAAAAAACACCTTTGGATGGTTTTCTATTAAGCTTTGGGAAAAAAATCCTCCCAACTTTCCCCATAGTTACAAAGAAGGTTGGTCCTTTTATAGACCCAAGAAAGCCATTCTCACTTTATTTTCAAAAATAAATAACAAAATATCTCAAGGAAAAGGTGGGATCTTAGATCCCCCTTTTTTCTCGATCGAATATAAGGCCACCTTACTTTATTTAATGAAACCTTAATTTAGTGGTTTTAACTTTTGGTTAACACAAAGCCATGCCAAACAAACGTGTCGAATTATCCAAATGTGCCAACGGCTGCCAAAACGTGGGTCAAGGAGTGGCTTTGTTAGCCATAACAAAACTGCTCTAGAAACTCCACATGATTGGTGAAGCTTATCTCGAGCGACTACCAAAGGAAATGCGAGCGAGTCTCCACGACTCGGCTGCCATAACATTAAGACGTGGGGATCAATAGATGGTTGCGTTGGTTGCCCCACCACCCATGTTTACAGTGAAGCCGCCACAAAATATTCACGGGCTGCTTCCAAACTTCATGTAACAACATCTAGAAGCAAAACTTATTTCAACGCGAATTTCCTTCATGCAATCACTTGGGAATCGACTGATTGTGATCACAGCTTCTCTCCATAGCAGTTGATTTGCCACAATGACGCAATGGGTGCTAATTTCCTTGCAATCAACAATTGTCTAGTAGATTTTTCCATGCAAAAGATCAATTTTAAACTGGCCGCCAATTTTAAACATTAAATTGGAATCTAGGATTGGCGTATTATCTCTAGAATGGTCACCATATATCCCAATTCACTGAGCTTTGGGTGAATTCTCCAAATACGACAGCTAACTAAGACTCATTAGACTTCCATTTGTGCTTGCACAAATTGACTGGTTGCTCCAAGCTCTGGCATGAAAATTCGTTTTGGATTCGACTATCAAAGAAAGCCAGGTTTGAAATCCACGATTTTGGTTGCCAAAAAGATCACGGGTCACCAACACATCCAATGTTTACTAAATCGCGTTGAGAGAAACCACCAATTGCTAATGCGTCTTAAATAAATGATGTGGTTGATCCTATGGTGGATGGATTGGTGATCTTACGACTGAGAAGAGGCAACAAGACAGAGTGTTGAATACATTCTCAAATAGCTCAAATACTTGACCAACAGATCGCAAATTTTGCTTACTCCCTGTGGAGTCCTTTCCAATTCTTTTTACTACAGGAATTCTGATAATTTCATTGTTTTTTGCAGGTAGGTGAAAGGTAGTCTTTTCTACTGTGAGTTGACCAAGGTTTCCCTTTGTACCATGGCTTTGCATGAATGCCGACCTGCTTCTAGATACCTTTTGCTTCTCCTCACCGATTCTCTTGTCATAGTAGTGCTTGATCCACTCTTTAATACCCCCATCTTGTCTCAAAAGTCCTTAGAATACCTTTGATGGCAGGGCCATAGAGGAATTGACTTGTTTTTGTAAAGAAAATCCCGACCACAAAAATGTAGATGCATTTGGAAGGGTAGCAATCCTTACACTCTTTCTTCTCACTTACTTCTTCATAGCTGGAAGGATCTGCATCAGTGATATCGCATAACAATGCTACATAGCTGGAGTATGGTCGAGGTCTCTTACTTTTTTTTGAAGTCCTGTCTGGAGTACCATACTTCTCTACATCTTAGATGATCTCTCGTGCCCAAGTTGGTCTTCTCTTGTGTAATGTCCTCTTCTGCTTAGGCATTGAGGACCAACCCGCTAACCTATGTGATTCCTATAGGTTCGAGCGGGTACTGACAGTCAAGGAATCAACCGAAGACTGATGCCATATATAGAAGATCTAGGGCATCAATATTATATCACCATTGGGTCGAAGAGGGCCACTAGAGCCAAAGGCCACCTGTATGCATGACATTCGAGCATTATTTAATGATGCATGAACCCGATTAAGTCTCCATGCGCATGCATGCAAGTCAATTGCAAATTAGAAGATAAAGTGACCTAATTAGGTCAAAAGTTAGGGTTTTCGCAGTTGAGAGTTATAAAAGAAAGATAAAGTGAATGGAGAAGTCACTTATGTGATAATTGATTCATGGAGTCGAATTGGAGAGCTCGGCGAGCTAAGTTGGGGTTGAGCGCATGCTCAACTAACTGGTGTATTTCGGCAGCGAAATCTATCTGCCCTAGTTCATCATCAGGTTGGATCATCCAGGTTCAGCACTAGTTCATCATCAGGTTACATTTAGCAGTTATTCCGGGAGGTTGATTATTCATCCAGCGAGAGGGTTTCACCGTCACACCGTGTCACTATGATTAGAGACAAAGCAATTCGTTTTCCTACCTACAGGGTTCAGAACTTACGCATGCTGCTTCCATCATCATCAGAGGGGTATTATAACCCTTGTGCACATCATCCGGGCTTCCAGCAACAGCTTATTTATTATTCTGGAGCTTATATAGTTTGAGAGGAGGGCGCATTCACCTGTGGAGGACGATTTGGTCTATCTTGGTCTCCTTATTCCTCCGGCAGAATCCTTGCATGCTGGGACCAGTCTCTTCACCATCAGCTGATCTATATATTGGTATGTACATGAATTGATTTCTCCTATTTTATAGCATCTCAGTATTTTTCTAGGGCACATATTTGCATGCAACTGCATGCATGCAAAGTTCGGGGTTTGCTTTCCTATTTGATTAAGGAGTAAGTCTATTAGTCATCTACAGTATACACATAAACAGGAAAATATCAGTTTGGGATATTATATCTTGTGTGTGTTCACCTCTCGGGGTGGACCTATAGGTCTCTGTGGCTATGTCATATCATGGTCTTCATGTTCTTCAAGAATTCTCTCTTCAATAGTCGTGTCTCTAACTCTGGGAGCTTCAGGTTCTTCTTCATGTACTTTATCAGAGTGAATTTGTCTTTATCTACTGAAGGATGTATCCTCATTGAAGGTAACATCTCTGCTAGTCTCAATCTTCTTGAAGCTTGGTATATAGACGCTATAAGCCTTCAATGTATCACTGTATCCATTGAAGATGCCCTTCTTTCCTGAAGGATCCAACTTTTTTCTCTTCTCTTTGGGAATATGTATGTAAACTAAGCAGCCAAATATTCTGAGATGGATGACTTCTAGTTTCTCTCCTATGAACATCTCTTCTGGTGTCTTGTTCTCTAGTACATGATGTGGTGTTTTGTTCTAGACATAAACAGTTGTTCTTGCTGCTTCAACCCATAAGTGCATTGGAAGATCTTGATCATGAATCATGGCTTTCACTGCTTCCATTATTGTCCTGTTCTTTCTTTCCGCAACGCCATTTTGTTGTGGACTGTAGGGAGTGCTCAACTCCCTCTTAATCCCTGATTCTTTACATAAAGTTTTGAGACTTTTTGACGTAAGTTCACCACCATTATTTGATCTCAATGTCTTTATTTTCTTTTTAGTATGATTCTCTACAAGAGCTTTAAATTCTTTGAATTTACTAAACACTTCATCTTTGCATACGTCTGAGTGTACAATCTCCAAGATCTCCTTCGCTTTGTTGTCATTGCTTGGAAATGGTTTCTTCACATTCTTTGCATACGCCTTCATGTTTTGTTTGGAGCTCTGGTAGACCTCTCACCACTTTGATCACGATCGGTAATGCCTTGTATTATATATGCGCAAGCCTTCTATGCCATAGTTCATTTGGTTACATTGTCTCATGAACCAAGGCTTGTTTTGGTTGGCCCTTGAGTTTGAACAAGCCTCCCTCTTGCTCTTTAATTACTATTGCATCATCAAAAGTCTTACCTCTTGGCCACATGAGTACTTGGCCATCAACAAATGCAAATCTGAATCATTTCACATCCAGGCATGATATGGAAAGGAGATTTTTCTTCAATCCTGGTACGTAGAGAACATCTTTCATCTTGATAGATTTTCTTGAGTCTAGCTTGTAGGATGCTTCTCCTACCCCTTTTATGGGATATTGGTAATCATCTCCAAGTTTCACCCTGTGAGGTGAGTCTTCTTTTGTGAAGGAGTGCTTGAACCCGGTTCTGAGAGTTCTAGCTAGGACACCCCCCCAAAAGGCCCAAGATGATGTCTACAATCAACAATTACCCTTCAAGCTAGAACGTGACCTCCGAAGGCCCAATATCTAGTGTACCACCTCATCAATACATGATCAAAGGATAAACCCATGGAACAAGGAGTCCACCAATCAAGGCTTAGAACATCAGACCCAAAAGGAAAGTGCCCACAATACCTAACCAATTCATGAGAAAGGAGACGTCCCCTTCTATAAGTCAATAACATGTCTTTTTTCTTTGGGCAAAAAAGTCAATAACATGCGTCCACATGTGCCAAGAGAAGGAGGAAATGATAACATTCAGCCAATAAAGATACCCAATGAAGTTAAGATGCCATCTTGTGACAAGAACCAATGATGCTCCACAAGAAACGACCTCCATATGTCACCATGTCATCCATATAAGCCAATGAAGTGTCTAGGAAGAAGGGCGCTCTAACAAATGAATTCCATATGTCACCAAACATGTGCTAGGACTCAGAAGGAGGGTACTCTATGGAAAACCAACCACAATACATTTATATAATTAGATCATGCCCAAGAAGCTAGAGTGCTCACATATACAAGTCTCCAAATACCATATCATTATGTAAACAAGCCAAGTGCTCCATGTACAATGATAGTACATGTAATCTAAATGCCAAATAAGACCAAGAGCACTTGGGCACTTTACAAGAAAGCTCTTTGTGTCATGAACCGGTGCAACATGATCCATATTAGTGCTAACCCAAACATCGTTAGAGGACACATCCCATAGCTACTAGCCCAAATATATCATGAAGATCCATCAGCCAACCATATGCTAAGGCATGACCACAACATGAAACAAAACCCAAGGGATAAATACACTTCATCAACTTGTAATCCCTACTGCAAGTGTGATAAAAATCACATGTGGACACCCATGATAAAATGGGGGGTAACAAGGTATATTCTTTTTTAAGGTTTACAAGTAAGGTTAAGGACTTGGTTAATAGTTCAGTAGGGTCCTCTCTCCTCAGCCCCCCTCTCACTTCCCCTAATTGTCGAATCATAGCCCCCATCTCTTCTTCTTCCTTCATTTGCAGCCATCAGGGATTTTTATATTATATTCCAATGTACATATTCACAACATCTTTGGTCATCCTTGACCATATAAGTCTAGTTCTAGCCATTTCATCATGACATACATAATTACAATTTGGGGTAACAAACGAGGTGTTAGAAAATTCCATAATAGATTATCTTCAATATCATTTGTTTTTCACAATGTCCAATTTAATCTTTCTTTCTCTTTGAACTTAGGTTTTAGAGTGCTTTGGGGATGCTATGGGCATTCTGTTTTTCTGTTGTCAGATATTCTTCCTAGTTACATTGACCTATTTTGTCAGATGTTCTTCATAGATACATTGAACTATTTTGGTCACTTGTGGGCAATTATATAATTTTATTTCTAATGCATCATTACCATAAAATGTAATTATATGCAGAAACCTTGCTCCAATATCTAGATTCAATGAATTGTGTTCAAACATCCTTTGAGATTCTTTCAAGCACAGTAGGCCATTGTTTTGTGATTTTTAAATGACAAAAAATTCAGCTGAGCTTCTCATTATTATGACTGTGCAGCTATCAGGGGATATGCCTTGGCATATTTGGCATCTGCAGCAGACAGAATCCGCTTCTTGCTTGGGAGTGCAGGCATGGTTGCTCTGGACATTGATGCAGAGTTGCGTAACCTTTTCCAGCAAGTTATAGGCTGCCTTGAGAAATCACCAAAGCCCCATGGCGAAAATGTTTCTATAGCAACAGCCGATCTATCTGTATGTATACTTTTATTCTGTAAATTATTTGTTGATTGAATGGTTATACAGGTTGGCATCCATTTCAGTGGTAGACTGAACATTTAGAATCAATAGCCGATGGACCTAATGCTAGAATGGTATTGCAAAAGTAGTTTGTGAGGATTATAACTTCTGTGTATGGTGCAAGTCTATTCTTATGAAAACAAATTCATACCTGAATGGGCGATCCTTGTGATTATAGCCTACAAAAAACCTTCTAAAACAGAGAGCAACCAGCAGCCCAACGTGAAATTTTATATCTTGTAATAGAAGGATTGTTCAGTTGTTCTCTAAAAGCTGTTGTAAGAACTTACAAGTATACAACTGATAGAATGGATGAAACAACTGCTTGTCAATGGTTAAGAAAGCAGTCAATGATGGTGCCATGTTAGAGAAATTAACTTTGTATGATAAACTGGGAAAGATGACCTTTTCAAGTAAATCATTTCCCAGAAAAATATGGGAGGTAATTCAAATAGTATCGATCATCAAGTTTCTTGACACAGATTGCATGATCAACGAAGAAAATCAAATTCATGAACACGAACCGGAAGAAGTGAAGAAACAAAATTAATATAACTTGGGATTTTGCAGAATTGGCATGCATTAGATGAGATAACATACGATAGATTTATTAATGGTCACGTATGGCCAAAAAAGTAGGTCAATGGGAATAAACAATATAATCCAGTATTGACAAAACTGTGGGAGTGCCAAAGTAGCTCCTAGAAGAGAAAAACTAAACTAAACTACTGAAGAAGAGAAATAGGAAAAATAATAAGTACGGATACAACCTATGTCACACGGTTCGGGTTCGAATTCGAATTCGGCAACCTTGAAATTCGGTTCGAATTTGAATTTTTTGATGAGATTTGAAATGAGGTTCGGCATTAAGTTCGCCAATATACTTTTTTTTTTAAATATAAATATTTTATCAATATAATTTTTCCCAATATAAATGTTTTATGTTATATTTTATGACATAATAATATAATATACTTTTATGTTATATTTAATAACATAGTAATATAATATAAAATAACGATAATTATAATAATATATATCTATTATCTATCCATTTTTAAGTTACGCTTTTACATAAGCTATATTTACTAATTAAAATAAAAGACAAATAAAAATATATTTTAATGCATCCAACCACAAACTGGAATCCGAACAGAATTGGACGCGAATCAATATCAATGTAAACATGACCATAATTGGGCGTTGAAGTCTTCCCTTGATGCACCGGGAAATTTACTGGGGCGAATAAAACGAAAATTACTGCAGCGGAAGAAGGTTCACAGACTACTTTGTTTGGCATCCGGAATACAGGTAATTCGAGCCACGCCCAAATCGCACCATTCGCACCTTTAAACCGCACCACTCGCCCATATATCGCACCACTCGAAACTTTTAAACCGGCGAAATCAAAACGAATACATGTAATTCGAGCCACGCCTGAGTACATATATCGCACCTGACGTAATTAAACTGGCAAATTCGAAACTTTTAAACCGACGAAATCAAAACTCTGAAATTGGCGAATTTAATGGCTGAATATCAACGAATCTTAAAAAAAATTTGAGGTTCGCCGAATTTCGAACCGCAAGGTTCAAAATCAGCAAACCCTGTGACATAGGATACAACATGATAAATGGATACTCAACATCACCAATAAGTGCAGAATGAGAGGGGGATGAGGCAGCTCCAGTAACTGCATCAGAAACAGTGGTGGAAGTAGAGGAGGAAGATCAAGAGGTCCTTGGCGAACAACCAACCACAGAGAAGGAGCCAATATACTGACTGGCAATCTATTAGAAGTTCAGGTTTCGCTCTCATCAACCAAAACATTAGTTTAGGGTTTGTTCTTGTCAGCATCGGGTTGAGTCTGATCTCTGTATTCCACAAGAGTAGAGGATATGGTGGTTATGCGATTTGCAGGAAGTGGAGTTTGAGGAACATTTCATTTTCAGGTACCCCATTTATTATGAGCTTTGTGGGAAATACCTTTTTCTGTTCTGTGACTCTAGGGGCTCCATTTCCATTTTCTTTTGCAAGCTTGATCAGATGTGTGTTATGCCTAGCTCTCTTAATGCACGAGGTGGTGACTTACAGAGGAGACAGGGTTTGGAAATGCAGGACTTTAACACTATAACGATCTTGAATCCTCCAGCTCCAAATAGGGCAAAACGTTATGTCCCAACCACACCTGCTGCCCAAGAAATTCTACTTCACAAACTTAGCCACAAAACTCCACATAGACCAGAAAATCTTTAAAATAAGGGAACCTGTAATATTGAGAAACTGGGAAGAGGAGATGATATCACGTAGTCTATAAGGGCCTTGAATCCTGAGAGTGAAGAAACATGCTCTTTTCCACAACCCAGTTTGAAGTTTGTTTCAATACATTAGTTTAATGCCCAACCCCATTCATTGTCGCAGCTGCAAATGGAATTTTTACTCATAAACTAATAGTGTAGCTTGAAACAGTCCAAAAATTTAATGAGCAGAAAATCAAACTCAGTCACACATGGAAAATTTTTAGACTTAGTATTTCAGACAAATGGCCCAGGGAAAAACCTGAAGTGAAAACATGAAACGACAAAATCGTTTCTTAGACAAATACCCAATGCAAATAATGCAGACACTCCATGAAAGAAAAAGTAATATATTATATGATTGATAAGATAAGAGATATATTTACAATGAGAATGATGTTTGTATAAATACCCAGACTGGGTGCCCTTTTGTAAAGAGGCATAACCTTTCATCAGGGTGCCTCTTCATTAAGTATTAGTTTATTAAATTATCTAATGTTTATTAAATTTTAATTACTATATATATTTTGCTCATTACATTGCCTTCCCCTTAAGGGAAGCTTTGTCCTCAAAGCTTTATTGAAAACAATGCTTACGTCTGATTTCTTGGTTATAATGTCATCTCTCGATCCTTTATTTTAGTACTTGCGACACTTGATGAAATGAGACGATATGAGTTACTAATTCCAAGGAAAAAATGTCGCATCGCCTGTGATGTGATCCATCCAAGATCTATTTTCATCAGAGGTGATTGTTGATCGTCTTGTTGGATAAATCTTCTTGTTTTCTGCTTATGCTGTAGATTTTGTGTTATTTCGCTTCTGAATTTATAACTCCTTTGTTTATGTTCATTTTGACCCTGCCGTTGGTCAAAATGCTTTTTGTAATTTGGGTGTCTGTAAGGAGTTTTGGTTGCTTGTTTTTCTGCTGGATTAAATTCATTTTGAACTGTGATAAGAACTAAATTTGTATTAGTTTCTTCTTCCTCATCTAGAATTAGTTTTCTGGATAGTCTGGATGCTTCCTTCGAGATATGAACTAATTTTTTCTCTAATATATTATTATTATTCTAAATCTTCTCAAACCTTTCGTCTTGCGACTGTTTGTCATTTTTTAACTTCTCGATTTGTTCCTTTAGTTCTTGATTCACCTTCTTCATGGAGGAATTTTCTTCATCCCTCCCCAATAATTTTTGCTGGAGGGCTTGAATCTTCTCTTCTAACTTTTGATTGCATTGAACTTTATTTTCTGCCTTTTTGATTTGCAGAAGTAATTTCTGATTATGATCTCTTAAACAAGAGATCTCTTCTTCTTTACTTGCAACAACCTTGTCAAAACCCTTGTTTATCATTTGTATTGATTTCTCATTTCCCTACAACATCACCTTTGATATTTCTCTGAAGTCTTCAGGCGACGCGACTTCTAATTGTGACTTCATGTTAATGTTCTGCAATGTGATATTCTTCTTTTTGTAGGGAAATGTCATAAAATTCTTTTCAACATTTAAGATAAAAGTCCGCAATGTTTCTAGCCACGGTAATCCCAAAACTAGTCACTGTCACTACTCCACAAGGATTTAACTGTAAATTGTGAAACACCAGTATAACCTGCAATGTTCCATTGTAAATCGCTTATTGCATATTCTTTGTGATTCCAAAAGTCTAACCTTTCACCTATATTTGACTCCGGAATCGCTAACTCATTAGAAAATTCATCTCTAATATAAGTATTGCGTTCACCGAGAGCAATACAAATAGTAATGTCTTTCCCTCTAATTGTTCCTATAATTTGAAATAACACGAAGACATAAGTTTTTAAATTGCTTCCAAATCTTCCTTGTTTTTTGCCATGAGACTCCATTTTGTTATGCTTTCTTAAAAATAATATCTTTTTTTTTAATAATAATAATAATTTTTTTAATATATAATAATAATAATAATATATTTATTATTATGTAGATTTTTTATTGTTTGGTTTATGTGGAGGTGGGGAGGTGGTTGTTGAAGGGGGGCGATGGTGGAGCTGGCGAGGAGAGGACGAAAGGAATAAGTAGAGGCCGTAGGTGGGCAGTGGAGGGAGCAGGAGGCTGCACGACAGGAAGCGCCTGAAGGGTAGACGAAGTAGTGGTTTCTTGGTTTGAAGGGCGGGGATCAGCGCGGGGAATGCGGGGGAGCATCGCGGGGTAAGATGGAAGGAGATGGGAAATGGAGGGGAACGCAGGACGCACATCCAAGCAGGAGGATGTGGAATGGACGGGAATGGGGAATGGATGGGATGGTTTGAGGGGGTGGAAGTGAGCAGGTGGGAGAGTTGGGCACATAGGGTGACGATGAGCGTGGGAGCAAGCAGATGGACCGGGGTGGTGTAATGTTCCATCATTGATAAATAGGGGATTAACTGAGGAGTAATGATACATGGAGCTAAGAATACATTAATACAACATTATGAGATCATCAGTAGATTGTAGAAGGCCATTGGAGCTGATATCAACAAGCATGCAGGCCTTATTTCATCTTGCATAAGTCAACAAGCAATTAGAATTGCATGCATGCAAAAGTAAAGTCATGTAAACCCTAAGAGTTACATGCAAACCCTAAAAGCTATAGAAGAGGATAAGTCGAACCAAAAAGGGGATCATTGTTATTATTCATCTTTGAGAATTGGTTTGAGAGCTCTGAGAGCTAATTAGGGTTAATGGCAAATTTCCTTAGCCAACATTGGGTTCGGTGGTGAAATCTATCCACCCTAGTCAATTTGAGAGAATAAATCATCCAAATCTATCACTGTGTTACCACCTAAGTTGTACTTGGTGTTTTTTCCAAGCGAGCCGGCAAGGTAGAAAAAGTATACTTGTCCATTCTTTAGGGTTTAGAAGTCTGCCAGCCTTTTTCAGGGAGTTTGTTCGAAATTACTTGTAACACATGTTCACACCCCCTTGGGGAAATTATAAAAATGTGCTTGCATGATAATTTTTATAAAGGGCTTGGCTTCCTAGATTTAAGCATTAAGCCTACTACCCCAGAGTGTTTTTTCCCTTGGTTATTATTGGTTATTGAACAAACGACTAATAATTTCCGAATTTTTCACTCACACCTCCAAAGTTGGGGTAGTCGTCTTGGTGGTTAGGCCTTAGGAGGTTATTACAGCCTTCGTGTTGGTGTTTTTCAACATGCTAGGTATTCAAGTTGAGTCGTATGGACATGTGCTAGGCCCCCTTAAAGTCTCGTCTGATTTCGAGAATTTTTTTTTTTCCATTTTTTAATGGTTTAATTAAAACTTTTCAAAATGTAATAAAAGTCAGATACAGAGTTCGCTTTCGTAAAGAGGCATAACCTTTCATCAAGGTGTCTCTTCATTAAGTATTAGTTTATTTAATTATTTAATGTTTATTAATGTTTAATTACTATATATATTTTGTTCATTACAAAACATGTGCGAGAGAGTTATTATTTTATTTTCTTCTCAAAAATGTACAGCAAGGATAAAATCAGCAATTAATGAACAAATTTATCTCAAGCAAGAAGATAAATTTCAGCCTAATATAAGTGCCCAGACTGCCTCGAACTTGACACTGAAATGTACTGGACAGTCCTCAAATTTCGTGCCTGTACAGACTTCTCTTGCCTCATTTTTAGTGCCTCTTTGTACATCATCAATTGTCCTTGATATCAGTGCCTTCACAACCTTGAAAAGTATGCCCCTCTACTATAGAATGTTGTTGTATGGACTGTGTTTAATGCTGTATGGACTGTGCATTAATTGCCTTGATTTTTGTGCCATCCATCTCAAAAAAGGTGTAGCAGTTCTCTTCCTCGAAATGTGTGTTGTCTTCCTCGAATTTTTTGCTTCTGGTATACTGCTGAAGCTGCCTCGATTTTCATGCTAGTCTCTCACCTAGAAAATCATTCCCCTGCTCTTTCTCTTTCTATCTCTCAGCTGCATCCTCTTCTCAAGAAAGTCGACTTTCTCTTCCCCAAAGCTCATGAAGAATGAATGTGCCTATTCTTTGCCCCAAGTCTTTTTGCTTGTCTCAGGAGGGTAGTTGAAACTTGAAAGGTCTTAAGATCCAAGGGCCCTACTTGAATCTTGAGATAGAAAATCAATGGATGAGAATAAATGCACTTTTCTCTCCACAAAAATATTTTCTTTCAACCACAACTTAAAGTTATCAAAAAGTCACTTTATAACTCTAAAGTGACATTAATTACACATCTCATGTAATTAATGCAAGGGTCGTGTCACTCTTCCCGTTTTAAGTGACGTAGGCACACAGTCACTAGGTGAACATTTCCCCAGGTACAAAATCAATAGACAATTTGTTTTACATACATAATTCTATACCTTAATAGGACAGGTGAAGGAGATGGTCCCTCTAGACACCACACAATTCACTTGGTTGCTAAGATCTTACATTGAGAAGCCTCATCTATGAAACCTAATCCACCTTCCTCCATGGGTTGAATACACTCTGTTGCCGCCTAATTCGCATTTCGGGTAACGTGGAAGAAATATTCAAGCCACTAGGTGCGACCTTGGGGGCAAGCTCAAGCCAAGTGTTGTCAGCTGATACTCAGCTATTCTATCTAGGCCAACTCCTAGCGAAGCTAAGGGGGGTGGACTCTATAAAAAGTAAATCTAAGGTTGTTTCTACCTATGAAAGTACGAAGCAACAGATTTTCTAGGAGTTTTGAAATGGAATGAAATTAAAGATTACCCACCAACTACTACAGGTAAATTTACACTTAGCAGCTTTTAATGAAATAAACACATATCATTTGAGACACATTGCGAGATTAACTTATGCAAAAAGAACAGAATAGACCAGTGCCAAAAATGAAGAGAGTGCTTTGCAAACGTGGGTTGCTAGTGTAGTCTCAGTGAAAGTATTGCAGTGTCTCGGTTGGTTCTAAAGGGTTGGCTCCGTACAAACTTCCTATGACGAATAGATGCGATAGATTGGACAAGATGAGGACAATGGCAGCAGCGACGATGATGACTCAGTGACGATGACCAAATGCGTTGATGACTGTGGCGAGAGAATACTTTCCTTGTTAAGAGGGAGTGTTGTAATATCCCAACTGATATTCTATTGTACTTTGCTATTATGTTTGTTTGTTCATACACTCAAGATGTGCTACAAAGCTGAATAAAATGTGCATGCAAAAGTGTCGTGCCAAATGGCCCTAAAAAATACCTGATCTTGAGAGAAAATAGGGTAAAGACTTTTAGTTAGAAGGGATACACATACCCCTGATAATAATGTTGATATTCTGTCAATAGATGAGATGCATGCAAGTTGTGCCAAAAAGATAAGAAAATAATGCTCCTCTCCAGCAGTTGACGCCCAGTTGAAAGTCTGCCCTCCTTTTGTTGATCTTGACGTTTTTTAAGGAGTTGTCTGTTGTTGCTAACATTAGAGGAATTTTGGGGTCTAAAATGGGCCTCCTAAGGAAAATAATAAAATAATAGTTAAAATAATAAAATAATATTGATTAATTTTGGAGGAAGAAATAAAAGAACTACTTTTTGTGTTCGTATTTTCGACATATCTCCCTGTGTTTTTACTCAAATTTTGATCAGGAGAGCTTGTTGGATGCAAAATTTAATTTTGCATCCAACGAGTACCCATGCTGCATACTTTTGACGGACCCCACTACCCCAAAAACAAGAAATACCTAAAAAAATGTGATGATGATGTCATCATCACATTTTTCCAGGTATTTTTTGTTTTTGGGGTAGTGGGGTCCATCAAAAGTATTCAGTGTGGGTACTCGTTGGATGCGAAATCAAATTCCACATCCAACAAGCTCTCCCGATCAAAATTTGAGTAAAAACACAGGGAGATATGTAGAAAATACAAACAAAAAATGTAGTTTTTTCTATGACAAATATGTAAATTCAACCATTATGGTTGACTCATTTTATTGGAATTCTATTGGTTCTTGAATTCCAACTCACAATAACTTATTGTTGGCACGTTTTCTTATAAGGCCCATTTTAGACCCCAAATTTCCTCTAATGAAATTTCTAGTACTGAGAGTATAGTCCCCCCGGAGAGATAAGGGGATGCATGCGGAAGTTTATCCTCCTTCAAGCCACCTAGTGAATTGATTTACTTCAAAAGGGAAGATGCCCTCTTTCCTCACGTTTTTGCTGGTGGAGGCTCTGAATGTGCTTGGAACGGAATAGTAATCACTCAATATGCTGATGTTACCCTGTTGAGAAGAATGGAGGTAGCATGCAGAAACTTTACTGGATTCCTGAAGGCTACTGAATGGATTTTAGATTCTAGCTATTTCCCAGCAACAAATGTGCACCTACAATAAACTCTTTCTCTGACCGTTGGATGATTGAACCAAGAATAAATAAGATGATGAATACTTGATGATAGATTTGGATGATCTACATCGAAGTGATTAGGGCAGATAGATTTCATTGTCGAAACCCCTTGCTAGCTGAAGACCTTCGTCTCCAACCCCAAGTTGTTGCTACGACACCTACTGCTGCTGCTCTAGAAACCAAACTCAATAATAATAATTCATAGATATCCCTCTTGGTTCAATGACCCTTTTTATATAGCTTTAGCATGTACTTTTAGGGTTTGCATGTCACTTTTAGGGTTTGTACTTTACTTTTTGCATGCATGCAATTCTAATTGCTCGTTGACTTAACTAAAGAAGTAAGGCCTGCATGCTCTGCATGCTTGATGATATTAACTCTGATGGCCTTCTTTACGATACCGATGACTTAATAATACTGAATTGATGTTCCTTTCTGCTCCTAGTGATATTAGTCCTCAGTTATTCCCTTTCTTTAATACCCACTCGAACCTATGGGAATAAAGTAGGTTAACGGGTGTCTCAGGGTGGTTTAATTAAAAGAGGACATTACAAGTGTTGTTGCAATTGAAAGTTCGGAAGATATTCTAATTTATATTAAAATTGTATATTGTTGTACCTCCATTGGGGATGTGTGTTCCTCCTTTGGGGATTTCATCATTGCATATGGTCACTTAGGTAAACCCTCCGTTGTAAGTCAGGGCAATAGTCCCCAGGTTAAATAAAGGAAAATGTATTTATATGTATTCTTAGGTAGGTGGGCCCCACAAGTAACATGGCTGACCTAGTGGTTGAGTTAACAACTAAACAGAATAATATAAATAGGGAGGCGCCCTCCGCATTTGACACACACTTTACTTGCTCTCTCATGTGTGCTTTAGGAGAGAGAGGAAGAGGAGGGATAGAGAGATGCCGCAGAGATATTGTTCTTGGGTTATTCTATCTTGTCATCTTATCTTTGTTAGATTTTCTTAAGATCTGATTAGATTATCTAGGATCTTTATTTGAAAGAATAACAAGTACAACAAAATGCAAAAGATATAAAAGATACACAAGACACAAAGATTTTCATCGAGGAAACCATAAAGGAGAAATCCCGCAAACTTCTTTAGAATAGTAAGATGATCAAAAGAAGTAATAAGAAATGTTCAGCAGCTATCTTTCTCTCCTCCTTTGATTGTCTCTCTCTCTCATGCGCTTAGAGAGTGTGTAAGGTGTGTATAAATGAGGGAGAGCGCCTCCCTATTTATACCCTTTCAAGTCACTGACCAAATATAAGACTCGAGCCTACATGTCATCTTATATGGGGCCCACTTCTCCTAGAGAGACCACAATTGCATATTACATGATGTTACACTGGGGACTATTGCCTCGACTTACAACAACGATTGTAGCTCAAGGTCTAGACACAATTTAGACATCCCATAAAGGGTTAACACACATCTCCAATGGGGGTACAACAACATACAATGATAATATACATTAGAATATCTTCCGAAGTTACAAATACATTAACACTCCCTCTTAACTAAGAAGGCATGTCTCTCTATACAGTCATCAACACATTTGGTCAGGTCTTCATCGCATCATCATCATCATGGAGTCATAGAGTCTTCATCACAGCTGTTGCCATCATCTTCTTATAATTTGATGATCGTCCCATACTATTTGTCATCAAAAGTTTCTACAGTGCTAGCCCTTTTTCATGCTGGATGTAGGCCTAGTCCTCTGCCAGGTCTTCATCTATAGTGCCAGCCCTTTTTCATGTTGGATGTAGGCCTAGTCCTCTGCTAGATCTTCATCTACAGTGCCAACCCTTTTTCATGCTGGATGTAGGCCTAGTCGTTTTCCAGGTCTTCATCTACAGTGCCAACCCTTTTTCATGCTAGATGTAGGCCTAGTCGTCTGCCAGGTCTTCGTCTACAGTGCCAGCCCTTTTCCATGCTAGATGTAGGCCTAGTCTTTTGCCAGGTCTTTATGCTCAGACAACCTGTCTCAACAGCTATGCTAGAACTCATCACTCCCTCTTTCGAGAGATCTCGATCTGGATCACATACTGGAGCTTCATTGCTCATCTCTGAATCATACAAAAATGCAAGTCAAATCAATCAAATCAAATAGTAGATTTCAAGAGAAACATACTACCTCAGAAATAGTCGAGCAAGTGGCAACATATTTTGCCTCGGTTGTACTCAGCACCATGCAGGACTGCATCCTGCTAAACTAGTAGCCCATACTGGATCTCAGACTAAAGAAGTAACCCAAGGTGCTCTTCTTCTCAGTGGCGCTACCAATACGAATCAACATAACCATGTAGGTTAGTCTTCTGATTCGTATCATACTTAAGCCCATAATCAACTGTAACCTTCAGGTACCTCACTGCATGCTTTGCAACCAGGTGAGCATGTCTCAGATCCGTCAGGAATTGGCTCAGGTCGTTCAGAACAAAGCATGTATCTGGTCTTGTATTCGTCAGACACATCAATGAACAAATCATCTGACGATACATCGTGGCATCAACCGTCTCTGATGAAGCATCACTCAATAGCTTCAGGTTCGATGCTATAGGTGTGGCCATGGCCTTGCAGTCCATCATTTCGAACCTCTTCAGGATCTCCACTGCATACTTCCCTTGTCCTTCATCTCGAACTCGGCAGCAAGTCTCCTTCTTGCATCTTTAATGAGTTCCTCTTTTCTTGTCAGGAGCAGGTCATAGACATATAACAGGAGCATCATTGGTTTTCCGTCTTCAACCTTGAAGTAAAGGTTGGAATCCGCTTTACTCCCAGTAAAGCCTAGAGCCATCAGTAAGCTATCCATCCTGTCGTACCATGTCGAACCTCAGGATCTTTTGCAGTCACCCCCTCTGAAGTGAAGCATCATTTTCCCTCTGCCTTTCGTACTCTATGTATTGAAACATTATGTAATGGAATGACAAGTTCCTTCCTCTGCTACCTAAGAAACCGGATTTGTTCTATACCCCCCTTGTGTCCCATGGGGAACGAATCAGACACGATTCGTGTTCGACACGAGGTCGATTCGACCTTCGGTCGAATCCGAAATCGGGACACGAACTCCCCATCGAATCGAACATGAAATCCATCGAATCGCGAAAAATCGGACACGAACCTCCCAAAACAGGACACGTAACCCGCAGAAAGAGACTATCCTGTTCACTTAAATTCAATTTTTTGTGTTTCTATTTGTCAATTGAAAGGAAGCAATTGATTGAGAGTGAGTTTTATGTGCAGGTGAAGGAGTTTTGAAGGAGATTTGAAGGCTATCCATTGTTTCCAAGCGGTTCCAAGTGCATTCCGACGGATTTGTGGAGAGGATTGCAAGCTCAACCATCACACAAGAAAATGAATGTCTCAATTAGCTAGGGGAGGAGGTAGGGGTCAAAGGAAAGGGAGAAATGCACCATCTAGGGCCTCCCCTCCTATTCCACCAAGCACAACCGATTCTCCTCCTCTGTCAAGTGCTCCATCGGCTGCTAGTGGAGCTCATACTCCATATAACCTTGTTTTAGCAAGACAACAAGCCCAAGAAAAATA